>OZ023323.1:21575257-21962757 GCA_964007375.1 Ophion obscuratus
GTTTGAAAACCTTAAGAACGATTTTTTAAAACGAAGGATTTTTTAAAATAAAATAAAAGATTTTTTATTTTATTTTTGAAATAAAGGATTTTTTTTAATTTATTTTAAAATTCTTTTTTTTTTTAATTTTAATAGGATTTATTTTTAAAATAATTTTTTTTTTAAATAAAATACTTTCAGGAAAACAGCGAGAACTTATTCAACATCCCAATACATCTGTTGGGGGGTAGAACATGATCAGAAAAGAAACCCTAGGAAGTATCTGCACGAGAATAGTTAGAGAAATATGCAGGGGATTTTGAAATATAGCTTTTCGTGGAAGAATCAAGAATGTGAAAACTGAAAAGTCCTGGCCCTTTCGCGGATTCGCTGCCTGCTTCAGGAACAATTCCAACGTTGACTTCATTTTTAATGGATTATCTCGAAACTAAAGCGGATATGGTGATGCATTTTAAATCAATCCGTTATGGAGCTTCGGACGCGGTGGCAAACTTCATAGCGAATAGGAGCAAAACACAAAGCTCTACAAGTTTACAAAGATCGAAGCTGGTTGCTGGGTGTTCGCCTAGTTACGAAAATGATCGAAGCCGTAGGAAAACCCGCGCGCAAGCAGGTGTGCATTTTACCCACCACCCACGGCAAGCAGCTGACCACCTATGGGTGCTGTCTCTCATGTCGAGGGAGACCTTAATTGGATTTTATGGGCCACGCTGTCATCGCCTCTGGCACCACTGCACCATCCTCGCCCCTTTCGATCTTTCTGTCCTACGACCAGAAGAAATGGAGAAACAAAAGGAAGCAAATTGGTTTCTGAAATTCCGAGAATCGATGAAACAAGAAATCGATCAGGTACAATCGTCGTGGATCGATTAAGGGGTTTTTCACTTTAGACACTAAAAAAAGGCTATTTGCATGATTTTTTGAAAAGGTTTATATTATAGATATTGATATAACAGTTATTACACTTAAATACACTTTCGAAATACATAAAAAATTACTTTTTATGTATTTATGTAACCCAAACAAACTTTAAACGCGTTTTTCTCGATACGTTTTTCGACGGCTTGTTCATAAAATCTTCGTAACTACTGAACCGATCCTTATGAAGTTTCAACCACATATTCTTTACAACTATAGTTATAGCACATATCAAGGACTTTTTTAATTTTGATGTTTACTTTTTTTTTGCCTAAAACGGTGAAAAAATACGTTTTTTTTCGAAAACTGTCCGCCATTTTGTTATTTTTGCATATATCAAAATTCGTATGATATGCGCCATAGCCATTAACGTACTGAATCTAAAACCGTTTGATTTTTTCGAATGATCTCCATCTCCAAGATTTCATGAACAGCGCAGACCTACAATTTTTTTAGGGAATTTTTTTAACTATCATTTTCGTCTATACATAGTGTCTTAAATAAATATATTTTTTAAATTAATTTATTACGAAAGTGTATTTATTAAGTGTAGCAACTTTTATATCAATATCTATAATATAAACCTGTAAAAAAAATTGGTGAAAATAGCCTTTTTAGCGTCTAAAATGAGAAGACCCCTTAACATATCATCCTCGGTGGATGGAACTCCAACATGCAGACTTCCTTTGATCCAGTTGAGTCGCGTATAAGGGATTCTCCGTCAATTCAGCCACTTTTTTCGACCATCTCAGATCTGCCCCATAATTGATTATATCAAAGTACTACTAAAAAGCATTCTATGTGAATTTTTTCAGATTTTTTTATTCACCATTTTAGAAAAAGCCGTTTTTTCCACGTTAACATATCTCGAAAACTTGAAGTTACTGAAAAAAAATATCTCCACATAAAAGTTGTAGTTTTGTGTTAGCATTCGAGCGGAATATTTTTAATAATTTTTACGTTCCGGTAAGGCTGATTTTTTACCAAAAAGGGGAAAATAATTTTTTTATTGAAAAAACAGCCGTTCTCTTTTGGCTGAAAAAATTACCGAGTCTTTCAGTATGTCTAACGATATAGCAAAAAAATCGCCAGAGTGGCACAGAGCGAGGTTCCGGTAGAAAAGAATTAATTTGTGTGGTTTCATTTTTTTACCCTAGAACCTCGATCCGTGCCACTTTGGCGATTTTTTTGCGGTATTGTCAGACATATTGGAAGACTCTGTAATTTTTTCAGCGAAAATAAATGGCCGTTTTTTAATTTAAAAAAAATAATCCCCCCCCCCCCATTCCCCCACGTAACGGGACCGTGACGCTTGGCTAGAACCCCCCCCCCCATTCCGTTACGTAACGGGTACTTTGTCGTCAGTAATTGCGATCTTTTTCATAGACATTACTAAGTATGAAAGGCTCGGGGTTATACTCATTTTATGAAGTATATATTCATCGAGTTCATTACCAATTTTTATGACAAAATCTTGAAAAGTAACCGACATATATGCCTCGATTTGACGACGAAGAAAAAAATTGCTCTTCATTGTCCCATCGATATCTTTATGAAAGGTTATCTGTAAATTAAAAGTCAACAATTTATCGATATCTATACAAATGTAGCTATCGTTATGCGTAGCCGTTTTTTTATTTTGGTTTTTTTTTACGAAATGCCGACAGTATGGACATTTTTTTCTATTGTCAAGGCCCTTTTTCGATATTCAAGCAGTCTTTAAAAATAGTAATTATAAAATGTTAAAAACGCGGATACGTACAACCTTAGTCAAAGCGATTACAAAAATGTTTTCAAAAAAAATTGAAAATCGGTCGATAAGTTTTTAAGTATTCGCTCGGACAAGGTCGAAAAAACTAGTTTTGAGAAAAACGCGTTCAAAGTTTTCGTTCCCTATTTCTTGATATAAAGTTACGTTTTTTCTAGAATATTGATACTTACATTGAAGTATCTAGTCGCGGGCGATATGACGATTCTTCATCTAAATGATAGTTTACAAAACAATAAGAGCCTGTACTTTATCTATTGTAAATGACGCCACACCTGTAGGGACTGAGGGCACAAATCGGTCGCCCTACCTGTTATCACTAAAGTGACTATAAATCCGTCAATTTTCGGACTTGTGAATAAAAATGTTGCCAACATATTTTTCAATACATGTACTTTCAAGAATTATAAAAAAAAAATCCTTCAAATTTTGCTCAAGGGATGTGGGAAAGCTACTGTGCAAGTTCTTGCTCACAGTGACTTTCCCCCTTAACGGCGGGGTAAAGTTAATTCGGCGAAAAAAGGCATGTTTTTAAGATTTTTTTTTTTGGCGTAACGAATAGTGTTCGTTTATTGAAAAATTTACATATACTAAAGTAACATTTGAACAACATTCTCCTAAATTTGCATTGCAAAATATTCAAAATCGAGCAAGTGAAAATTAAACCCCGGAGGCGCCTCGAAAAAAAGTTGGTTTGCGGTGTGCACCATAACTCGCAACAGAATCATTTGAAACAAAAAAATCAAAATGCATTTGTTAAAGGAGATGTTTCTCGAGGTAATGACGGGAGGATTTTTTTTCTTTCGATTTTTCGATTTTTCGTAGCACTTGGGAGCCAAAAACCCGATTTTCGCTAAAAAAAATCGGCTAATTTGTTGTTGAAAAATGAGTAATTATTAAAAAAAAAACAAAAAAGCTCTCGACAATACCTGGTGAATTATGTGAAGAAGTACTGTGCAAAATTTCAAAGCGATTGGTCCAGTAGATTTTGAGTTATCGTGCACACGGATTTCAAATATGACAAGTCTCAGAAAAACAGTTTGAAAAACGCAGAAGAGAAGAGAACGGCATGGAACAATAGACGCTCAAATACTCATAACTTCGTTAATTTTACTCCGATCGACTTGAAATTTGAACACAATATTCTTGATATATTATGCATTCATTTAAAAAATTAAACAAAAATGAAAAAAAATTTTTTAATACTTTACCCCGCCCTTAACTGACATAGCGTATAGAAAGAGCATGAACTTTCCACGGTTAAATTGCACGTGAGGTTTAAATTCAAAACTTCAACCTGGAGACATTTTGATATTTCTAGCAATTTTATAATCGTGACGTAACGCAAACCTAGACCCGCCCCCCATTGCGTTACGTAATTTGCGTACGGCCCCATACACCTTACAGATTACGTTTACATGTTCGAATGTTCTCCCAGTCAATGGTTGTGGGTCGAAACTGATCCTGTCTAAATATTTTACAGATTCCAAAGCACAGAATAAAACATTCATAATAAAGGGTGTCTCAAAATAACCTGAAATTTGTATTTTTCAATAAAACGTATTACATCTTTGAAAAGTACGAATGTTTTCATTTTGATATAAGCTACAAACATAGAGGTTATGTGTGAAACGCCATATCCGATAAATGGCGCGCAACTTAAAATGTCAACTCACTGTGAAACGCCCTTTACAATTATTTCGGTATTAAAATGAGGGTATTTAAAAAAAATGTTCACAGTCAAACTCTCTCGTGACTAAGCCACCGTGTACGTTCTACGTTAAGCTCGCTACTCCATGAACTGTCTCGAAACGAGAGCTGAACGTTTATCCAGGTTAAATAGCGAAACGTTCACCCTATAAAAATGCATTAGTCAATTAACACGTCGAGCTTCATTTTTCCTTGCCTCCATGCAGGGGCGAAGTTTCTTTGTGACGCGAGTCCTTTCCGGTGGAACAATAAAAGCCTCGAGGAACGAGGCGCGACAAAGCCGACCGTTTTCCCTTTTTGTTCCATCGTTCTCGTCGCGCTCACTTTTTTCCTCGTCTCATTTTAGTCCCTTCCCCTACTTGAAAAACGGATCCTTTACCCTCCCGATTTCTTCGTTGTGCAACTTCCATACGTTCTCGTTCTATCCGTGCCCCAAACGCGTTCGTCCCACCCTCGTAAACTTGTCGAGATTAATTTTCTTTTTGGCTTTACAAACTTCACAATGGACGGTCACTCGAACAATAAACGCCCTCGTTTCAACGAGCAAACGAACATTATTCTTTTCACCCATACAAACACGTTTTTCGCTGGAAAAACCTACTCACGCTTGGAAAGAAAAAAAAATCTTTTTTTCCTGCCGCGTGTATCATCGTGGGTGATTAAAACAAACGATTTCTCCGCTGAAAGCCGAACGAATCGATACAAAGTGGCCATTGAAACAGCCACGTTGAAACGAGACGAAATCTCGTAATACGCAAATAAATAAAAGATGCCCGGGTGACGGTTTCGAAAAATTCTCGTTAGCGCAAAAATCGTAGCCAATGTACCGATGTATGTTTTTTTCTTTTTTTTTTCTTTTTTTTTCATCGACATCAGACCAGGAGCAATCAAACTTCTGTTCGTAGCAAACTAGACCCGGTTCATTTTTCGTGTTTGAATGGACTGATTCTTTCACGGTACCGTTAACACCGGACAAATAGTACAAAAGCAAATGTGCAAATGCGATCGGGTGATCGACGTTTTGACACAAAAGTCAGAGAGAAACAGAGACTGGGGGGGGGGGGGGGGGGTGGCGTGTAAAGTTTCACCAGAAATAAAGGCAAAAGATATACGCGCACGGATGCTCGGATGTGCCACTTTGTTGGCCCGAATTAAATAACGAAGCCATTGAGTTCAAACGGAATACGAGCCACCCGGAACGATCGAGGTTCAAGGGGGCAAAGCGAACATTGATGTGGCTTTCGCGCTCTGCCACCCTCGGCCATCTCCATTTCCTTCGATACCGTATGCATCCTGCAATCGAGAAACGGCCCTGCTCGCACGATCGACCGGTACTCCTCGATGCGATGGTACAACCCTCGATATTACGAATATTCAGACGCTACGACACAATGCCGAAATTTTATTGGATCATAACGGCGACGCTGCAACGGTATCGTAACTTCTCGTCGCATCGTTGTAACCGGAACTCCAATCCATACGTGCGAAGCATCGCGAATTGCACTTTGAGGGCTTACATGCACCTGAGACGGCTAAAAGTAAGGTTATGCTTAAGGGAAGGGTAGAGGTTTCAGCGTGAAAAAAAAACACTTTTTGCGATTTTTTTTCATCTGTATGGATAGAGTGAATTTATTGAAACCTTTTGTACATTGTTAAGTGTCATTTCAAGAATATTCCGTGAAATTTGTACGCGAAAATATCCACAAACAAGCCGGTGACAAAGCTTTTCCAAGAACGCCTTTGGAAAAACACGATTTGCGGTGTTCACTGTATCTCAGCTAGAAATTATCTCAAATCAAGTACCATTAAAATTTAGTCAAAGTATCATCAAATCCGCCCCCCAACGGTCTTTGATAATTTTTTTTTTCATTTCGAAATTTTTGGTGGTCGTGTAAAGTGAAAAATGCTATTTTTCACGAAAAATTCCGCCATTTTGGGGGGTGGAAAACCCCCTCAATGTAACAAAAAATCTCAAACTAACCGTTGAGGGGAGGTATTTTATATGTAGAAAGTGTGTACCAAGTTTGAAATAAATCGGTCATGTAGTTTTCAAATGGCAGTGAACACGGACTTTGAAAAAGTGGTTTCGAGAAAAACGCGGCACCGGCTTGTTTGTGGATATTTTCGCGTACAAATTTCACGAAACGTTCTTGAAATGACACTTAACAATGTACAAAAGGTTTCAATAAATTTACTCTATCCACATAGATGGAAAAAATTCGCTAAAAAGTTTGTTTTTCACGCTGAAACCCATCCCCTCCCCTTAAGGCCTTAGGCCACAGTAACGGGTATAAAATCGTGTGCGAATTTAACAAATTTTTTTGGTATGAAAAAGTGCTTCACTCATAAAAAGAATTACACATCTATTTAGTATGAATGTCAAGCTGTTAGAAGATTTTTTTTTTCGTTGTACAAAATGGCCGAATTCTAATACAATTTTTTACCTCGAACATAAAACAAAAATTCTCGTCAAAATTGTTTTATTCAAAAGTTGTAGGCATTTGAACTTAAGAAATGAATTTTCAGTGAAAAATTTCGTTACAAATGCTCATAAACTGCTCATAAAATGAAAATTTTTCCATTAATCGGAAATTCCGTGCGTACTTCTCTGCGAAATGTAATTAGGAACATAACTTCCAAATTTAAAGTAAATCGAGTGAAAATTGTTAAAGTTATTTGTCACGCCAGTTGGAAAAAAGCTCTTTCGAGAAGTTTCGAGTAGTCGGCCATTTTGTACATCGAAAAAAAAAAAATATTTTTTTCTAACAGCTTGATATTCATACTAAATAAATGTGTAATTAATTTTATGAGTGAATCACTTATTCGTACGAAAATAATTGTTAAATTCGCACATGATTTCATACCCGTTATTGTGGCCTAAGGCCTTAAAGGCAAAAATGATGGATTTCTTTTTACTACACCTAATATGTATTGTTATATTTGAACATGAACTAGCGTTCTCGTCTTGCCCCTACTTCCCTCGATATCCTTTGTATCCTTTATCCTTCGTTGCTTCTTATGTGCAAGTTCCACTAAGGTGAACACATGTAAACTGCCCATGTGTATGTGTGTCCACAGTGATCCAAGTTGGGGACATTTCTGTGCGAGATTAGAGACAAAAAAAAGTTCCAAAAGCGAGGCCAAGTTTTCGAGTTTGCCTAGATACTTATGAGGACAGTATTAATCCAAGAATGGCAGAAGTTGGAGGAAGATTGTGGGAAAGTTTAAAGCTCCGTATTGATAATAACCGGATCATTGTTCGAAAACAATGTCTCCTGCTGAAGAGCCCTGGCTCGAACGAAGAGTGAGAGAAAATAGTGCAGCTCCTTTGGCTCGTCAGCTTTCCACGATTTGTATAAGTTTCTTCGATCAACCCCTCACAGCTCGTTTGTACAAAGTTTTTCCTTAGTTCCATTTTTCTCTCCTCCATCGCAACAGGTTTTTTTTCTTTCCGAAAAATCTGCCCTGATTTAAAATTCAAGACACCCGACGGTAGTTCTCCAAAAAGCTAATATCAAATTGGCGCAATTTGTGGTCGCACGTGGAAATTGTGTTTGTGAAAATGACTTTCAAGAATATTTTTAAGTGCTACACCAGTGTGACACTTTAATAAATCGATTCACTTTAAACGCGTTTTTCTCGAAATGAGATTTTTCAAATTTGCTGACATTGTGACTCAAAGAGCAATTATCCGATTGCCTTGAAATTTGAACTGAGTACTCTTGAATAGATTTACTCTACAATAACTTAGGATATTTTTGATTGGATGAAAATTGACGATTTGGCATTGAAAAAAACGACCATTTTATAGGCAAGGAAACATACTTTTTTTCATAACTACGCCATTTTGTTAGATGTTGATATTTTTCGAAAATCCTTCGTCATTGTACAGGAAATACCTTCCAGTTGAACGACATTTTTCCCTTTTTTGGTTTCAGCTACTCAGTCGGCCGGAATCATATCAGCAGTGGAGGAATTTTTTTTGGCGCCCCGAAAGCAGCGCATAAGTCGCTTGGATCTTAATATTTTTCTATGAAAAAATCATGTAATATAGGTCAAATATAGCCAAATATATTCTTAATTTTCCGAACCATTTAATTGAGTACTTTTCTTCCAAAAAATTCCCGAAAATCACCGAAATTTTCAGCGTTTACACTGGCACAGCCCCTTAAGAACAACCGCACCCTGAAATTCTCAAAATTGACGAAGTTACACATATTTCAGTGGAACAGTGTGTAAAGTTAAGGATGATTCGCGTGTAACGAAAGCGGACATCAAAGCACAAGAACACTTAAGGAGAGATATACACCTAGATGGTCGAGGTCGAGGATTTAGAAGCTATGAACATTCCGTCAACCGTAGAAGACCTTCACTATGGGCCTGGTATCGATGATTCCATGTACGTGGACAAATTTCATGATTGATTCATTCCCAAATTTTCAAACGCATTTTTCTCAAAACCACGTTTATCAAAGCGGTACCCAAAATTTCTCGAAAACCAATGAACCGTTTGCCTTGAGGTTTTTCGTGGTTATTCTATACACCATTATCTAGTACTTGTCATAGGATTTTTTTCCGTTACTTAGTTTTTGTTTTATAAGCAAAATGATAACTAATTTTTGCCCCAAAAATCACTATTTATGTTCAAACGTCCGCCGTTTTGTCATAAATCGATATTTTCAAAATTTGCTATGACAAGTACTAGATTATAGTATCTAATTTAATAATCTTTTTGGTTTTTTTTAAGATGATTTCGGAAGAAATGCCAGTGGGCACCGTATACACAGATGTTTTTACGACGCTCCAAAGATCATACAATATCCTTGTATATTTTTGATATTTTTAAATAAAGAAAATTAAACATATTTCTGAATGTATATACTTTTAGATAATTAAAACCCCAATCCGAAATTTAAAATAGTTTTTCTTGAAAAAATTCACAAAAATGACCTTTTTCCGGCTCCTAGGTGTACATTTCCCCTTAAAAGAGGGCCGAACTGCCCGCAGATTGCATAGCTTAGGTGTGCAACACGATCTCGATGATGAGGGAGGACAATTATATGGTGCCGGAATCGCTGACTAGCGGTAAGACGACAATATTTCACAAGATCGTGTAAAATATGTACCAAAACTTTGAACGCGATTATCTCGAAACTACATATCTTGACACGGCGGGATTGATATCTTGAGTAACTTACACACTATTGACTTGAATTTGCACAGTTAGCGTTCAAACAGTAATTTTCGGTTCACGATCGCATTTTTCAATTGGATGAACCATTTGTTGATAACAATGAATTCAGCATGCTGTTTTCCAAGCGAAAAATTAGGTTTTCTTCGGAAAAGCTGTCATTTTTCGTATTCTTCGAAATTTCGAAAAGTGGATCGTGAACCCATAACCAGTTGCATATATTTGAAGAAATTTTTTTTGGGTTTTCGTTTTAGATTACACTTGAGCTTGGTAGAGATCCCGCCGTTTCGGGCCTCGCCGCTGGAGGACTGCAACGCCAACTGCAGCACCGCGAACACTTTGAAAGATTTTCATCCGAAAAAATTACATTGTAACCACAAACATTTGTACAACATGCTGGAAAAAAATCCATTTGTTCCAACCAATGTGTAACTAGAAAAAAATGCATCTTTCTGACCCTTCATGTTGGGCTTTCAGAGAGGGACACCCCGTTAAATTTGGCGACGACGGTTTCGATAGGCACAGTAAATTTGGCGAATTTACCGGATATTTAAGCGAACGGGGTGAAGAATTTCTTCGAATAGACTGAGGATCGATGTATCGGTGCGTGGGTGGGTGTTTGTTTTACAGGGCGGTGCGAATGTTCTCGCACGGAGTCTGCACGGAACCCAAAGAGAGCCAAACTATATACGGAAAACTCATCGAACTCCGTGTACGAAGTCGATCCAAGGAATATAAAAGGGAGAGAGCATTGGAATCGGTTCGGGAATGCGGATTCTGTAGGTAATAGGAACCACAAAGTTCGCCCGGAGCTGCTGGCAGCATGGAGGACCGGAGCAAATAGAAAAACTTATGAGCTACCGCGTGAAAAATCGTAGTCTAACGTATCTCGTTTTACTCCATTCACGACAGAGGTACATGCACGCCGGAAGGATTTGTCATTGGTTTTTTTTTCTTTACGCGATACGCATAAATAAATGGGAATTAATGAAGACAGATCTGACTCTACTGAGAGTATCAATCAAGTGCAATTAAGAGTATTGATTAATTAGAGATTCTGACAGTTCGAGATTGTGCAATGATCCACGTGGAATATGTCTAACCGGAAGATTAAAAATAATTGTTAATACTTGATTAATTAATTGACGAAGTTACACCTATTTCAGTGGAACAGTGTGTAAAGTTAAGGATTACAACAGACACTGGTGGTCGATTGGAATTAATTGAGCTATTCGTTAATTTTGAAGCTATTCGTTAATTAAGCTCTCGCTTATTCGCTTACTGTTCATTTTCGGCTCCGGCGGTTCTTCGAGCTAAGTAGCGTTGCGCATGGCTGATACTCGGAGCGGTGACCGCTTAGTCGTGCACCGGCTGGCCTTTCGCTGACTGGTTGATGCGAATATTTAATTAAGCGAGTATTTAATTAACTGATTTTTGTCTATAATTTAAATAAAAATATCGAAGTGTCGTGGATGATGCTCTCATCAAAAATTTGAAATACGAACAATTAAGGGGCCAGTCCACTTTGAAAATTTCAAACAATCGAAAGCAAGCAAGCCTTGAAGAAATCGACGATGATGAGCAATCTACCTACATCGTATCTCTAAAACTAATAAACCGATTCTCTTGAAATTCGAACCACATATTGTTAACGGCGGGGTAAAGTTAATTCGGCAAAAAAAAGGCATGTTTTTAAGATTTTTTTTGGCGTAACGAATAGTGTTCGTTTATTGAAAAATTTACATATAATAAAGTAACATTTGAACAACATTCTCCTAAATTTGCATTGCAAAATATTCAAAATTGAGCGAATGAAAATTAAACGCCGGAGGCGCCTCGAAAAAAAGTTGGTTTGCTGTGTGCACCATAACTCGCAACAGAATCATTTGAAACAAAAAAAATCAAAATGCATTTGTTAAAGGAGATGTTTCTCGAGGTAATGACGGGAGGATTTTTTTTTTATTTTTCGATTTTTCGTAGCACTTGGGAGCCAAAAACCCGATTTTCGCTAAAAAAATCGGCTAATTTGTTGTTGAAAAATTAGTAATTATTAAAAAAAAAACAAAAAAGCTCTCGACAATACCTGGTGAATTATGTGAAGAAGTATTGTGCAAAATTTCAAAGCGATTGGTCCAGTAGATTTTGAGTTATCGTGCACACGGACTTCAAATATGACAAGTCTCAGAAAAACGGTTTGAAAAACGCAGAAGAGAAGAGAACGGCATGGAGCAATAGACGCTCAAATACTCATAACTTCGTCAATTTTACTCCGATCGACGTGAAATTTTAACACAATATTCTTGATACATTATGCATTCATTTAAAAATTTTTTAAAAAATGAAAAAAAAATGTTTAATACTTTACCCCGCCCTTAACATGATTCGCAACAAGATGACCCTCTATGGTTTAAAAATTTTGATTTTTACTCTTTGTTTTGCGAAAAACTGCGAAAACAACGCGTTTTTTTTACTTTTTTTCGTTTTTCATCTGGCATTTTTTATTTTTTTATAAAAGTTTATATCCGAGGGTCATTTTGTAGCTGGTGTCATAGTGAATCTAATGGATTTTAGTTTTTATGTTTCAGACAAGCCGTTGCCGAGTTGTAATGGAGCTACCTAGCCCACCTATTTTTGAGGTATTACGTTAAATTCTAGTTTTTGTACTTAAAAATGAATTAAAATGAATTAACATTTTTTTAAAATGTATTTTAAAACTTTATTTATCAAGCCCAAGAACTTTTATAAAATCCTCAAAAAAAAACGCGATAATAGCCTTTTTTCGTCGCTCCAAAGTGGACCTTAACTGATTTTCGTCTATGATTGAATAAAAATACATCCCAGTATATTGATGAAATTTCAACGCAATTTACCGAACTTTTAACGAAAAATGATGACTCTGAAAACGTTTTACATAAATGAAACGGTTAGGGAAAATGAGCCCGTCTTTAGGGTCGTAATGTTCAAGGAGTTTATACAGTGCAATTTTCGAAAAATCGATTTTTAGTTTTTTTTCGTACTGTACATATATTTAAGTACACACGCAGAAATTTTTTTGTCAATCCGGCGAATATTCTCGAAGTTACACGCACATTTGAAATGACGTGTCAGAGCGTTCGAAAGTGCTTTTCCGCAAAACTGTGTTTTTAAAGTCGGTGAGCAAGATATCTCGGAAACGGCTGAACCGATCAGTCTAAAATTTTAACACAATCTTTTCAAGTATATTTTTTAGTAATTAATCGAAGGTTTTGTCTCACCGATAAATATTTTCCATTTTATAAACAATTTTAGGTCTAAATTTTTGTCAAAAATCGATTTTTTTTAGAAGCCGCCATTTTGTCAAAAATTATTATTTTGCTTCTTTCTTCCATCAATTACAAGATAATCCATTATATTAACGAAACATTTTTCGTTTTTTTCATTTTAGATGATCCAGTCCAGAGATATCGTGCTCACCGCAAGACGTCTTTTTTTAGAGGTGCTCCCAAAGATCAGCTATAGCAGCTTTCAAAATAATTCATTTTACAAATAAAAAATGTCAGCATACAGTTAAAAATTACCATAATATATGTACAAATTTTTACGTTAATAGATTTAAAGGACTTCGGAAGAAAAATTCTTGAAAAATCGATCTTTTTGGGCCTCCTGACTGTATATTGTTTTAATAAACATTGTTGCAATTTGAAATTTTTTCATATCTCGTACCGTTAAAACTTTATCGACGAAAAACGAAAAACACCCCTATTTTCGAGGGTGCCTTTCACCCCTTAAAAATCGGGTTCCGCAGATATGAAAAAATACGTGTCGCCTATTTTTACCCATTCTACAAGCATGCCAAATTTCATCGAAATCGGAGAGATCGACCTTACAACCATTCCTTGTTTGTTGTCTCTCGTGAGATTTCGCGGCCAGAAATATTTCTCCTGGAGTTATCAACCCAGAACAAAAACCCAACCCAACCAAAGAACTAAAAGAAAAGATATGCACTTAATGACTACTCTTAATAAAGAATAGTGATCAATTATTAACAAGTGTGTCTAATCCTGTGGTTCGGCCTATTCAACGTAAATCTTTGAACGAATTCGAACTGTCAAAATTCTACTGATATTGTAAAATTGTACATCTGTAGGTAAATTCAATGTTTTTTTCAGGCTGAAAACTAAAGTTGAGCTTTATTGCTGAACCTTTGGTACGTGATAATGAACGCTTGCAGAATTTCCCGCCCTTTATTTTATCCGGATCCATCATGCTGAGCCTAAGAAAATACGATTTTCCTTTCAAAGAGGCGCCAGACACCCTTCAGCATTTGTGCGAATGCTCGGTAAATACTCAATGTAAAACATCTTCATTAGCTTCAATAATTTTTTGGCTCAATCTTTCCAGCTTCTCTTTTCCGGTGATATGATTACGAGTACGTATTGAGCTTTAGAAACGGACATTTTGTTTTTTTTTTTCGACGAAGCTGCTTTTCATTTCTCCGTGGAGTGCACCATTTGCCCCAAACGGGAGGCAGTGCGGCGTGGATTAGTATTGCCGGGGAAAGGAGATGTAGATGTAGCGGGTAACCGCAAATAGGAGAAACGAAGCGGCATAGTACCGGACCGTGATGAGCTTTCTCGGTTCTTGCTCGCGGCTTTCTCATGCGATGATCCAATCTTACCATCCCCCACTGTATATCTTGTGCACGGAACTACCACAATTTCGGCGCGATAACAGAACGATACCCATTCGAGTGCATCAACTCCGCAATGAACAGCAACCTCAGGATTTTTTGTTATTGAGATACACGAGATCGAAGAACGCTGACATCTCTTTTTCAATTGGCTGTGTACATCAAGATGTTCATACGAATGCAATTCATTCAATTTCATTCGCTCATTTTGAGATCGATCTCTTTCTCTCTCTCTCTCTCTCTCTCTCTCTCTCTCTCTCTCTCTCTCTCTCTCTCTCTCTCTCTCTCTCTCTCTCTCTCTCTCTCTCTCTCTCTCTCTCTCTCTCTCTCTCTCTCTCTCTCTCTCTCTCTCTCTCTCTCTCTCTCTCTCATCTTATTGTACTGGACCTCTTACTTCTTTGGCTTACAAGGAACATCACTTTGGTGTCCTCTTCCGATTTTGTTGAAACTTTTTTATGTGGAAGAGTATAAAAAACTAAGAGACACGTATTTTTTTTGCCGGCGGAAAAACGTTTTTAAGGGGTGAAATGCACCCTCGAAAATAGGGGTGTTTTTCGTTTTTCGTCGATAACGTTATCGTTCTCATCTCCAATGTACAGTACACAAAAAAATAAACATTGTTGCAATGTGAAATTTTTTAATATCTCGTACCGTTAAAACGTTATCGACGAAAAACGTCCCCATTTTTTAGGGTGCGTTACACCCCTTAAAACCGTTTTTCCACAGATGAAAAAAAAATACGTGTCTCTTAGTTTTTGATACTCTTCCACATAAAAAAGTATCAACAAAATCGGCGGACACCAAAGTGATGTTCCTTGTTAGTCTTACAAGGAAAGGTCGCGAGGTCGATCTCTCCGATTTCTATGAAATTTGGCATGCTTGTAGAATGGGTAAAAATAGGCGACACGTATTTTTTTAAATCTGCGGAACTCGATTTTCAAGGGGTGAAACGCACCCTCGAAAATAGGGGTGTTTCGTTTTTCGTCGATAACGTTATCGTTCTCATCTCCAACGTATAGTACACGAAAAAATAAACATTGTTGCAATTTGACATTTTCTTCATATCTCGTACCGTTAAAACGTTATTGACGAAAAACGAAAACGACCCCTATTTTCAAGGGTGCTTTTCACCCCTTAAAAATCGAGTTCGGCAGATATAATAAAATACGTGTCGCCTATTTTTATCCATTCTACAAGCATGCCAAATTTCATCGAAATCGGAGATATCGACTTCGAAATCTTTCCCGGTACTATTTTCTTTCCTTTCAATGTATTTTTTACTGTATTTTATTGAGCTTTCTTTTTTTCTGTTCTATTCTTTAAGTCTGAGCTTTGTTTGCATCTTATTTAGGTACTTAGTTTGTATCTAATATAGGCATCATAACCTCACCTGAAGCTGTCCGATATCCTGCTCTTGAAGACGGAAATCCCTTTAGACCCCCGAAAATAAGTCATTTTTCATGAATTTTTTAAACGTGATAAAATAATCTCATCGTAAATTCTTTTTTACATTATCTTATCACAACATCCAAGTGTTAAAAAAATGGTTTTCTTTTCTAAAGCAAATAAAATGGCGGCGTTATAAGGTATTCCTGTAGGCGTCTTTTTAAAAACTGCTCATGTTATAGCTCAAAAAGTTATTGATCGATCTGGCTGAAATTCTGGGAGATTTCTCACTATAACATTATTGAAAGAATATATATATATATATATATATATATATATATATATAATGTATTAAATTTATATTAAAGGTTATCACGTAAATAAATTACTTTCTTGGGATAAAAATTGTCGAAAGAATGGTCAAAAATATAGGTATATTCTTCCAATAATTTCCAAAATTCCCAAAAAGTCCCAAAATTTCAGCCAGCTCGATCAATAACTTTTTGAGCTGTAACATGAGCAGTTTTTCAAAAGACGCCTACAGGAATACCTTATAACGCCGCCATTTTGTTTTGTTTGCCAAAGAAAAAAAATTAAGACTTGAAAGTTGCAATAAGATAATGTCAACATTCAAAAATGATGCGATCATTTTATCACGTTTAAAAAAACCATGAAAAATAACTCATTTCCGGGCGTCTGAAGGGATTTCTCCCCTTAATCGCTTTGAGAGGATCATTGTACTTTATTATGCAGTTTTAAGTCGTTTTTTAGGTTTTCTTTTGTAATCCTTTTAAATTTTCCATCTTGCCCCGTGGTTGTTACCAGAACATGAAATAAACTAGTCAATCAATCAACCAATCTCTGTCTCCCTCTCTCCTTCTCTCTCTCTCTCTCTCTCTCTCTCTCTCTTTCTTACTATATATATATATATATATATATATATGGATGCATTAAATATGATAAAGCCTGCTGTTACGTCAGCGGCAAGCTGTCAGAAAATTATCGATCGACTATCGGGTGATCCTTGCTCTCCTTCCGTAATGAGCAAAGTTTAAGTTCACGTCTCCCCGAACCCTCACGGTCGAAGAAACTTCGAAATTTGAGAATGCAACGTGGAAAAACTTGTCCAGGTTGGTAGGAACTTATGCGAGAGTTACCTAAATGCGACAGATCCGTATTCGGTGTTTTCGTACAGTAGGACTCGGCGAGTCGTAACGAGGAGTCGCGGACACATTTTGTATCGATCGAATGGCGGAATTTTCAACCGTTCGATAATGAGCACCCGGTTGAAGTTGAACCGAGTGCCTATTACGAAACATTTTCATCCCCTTTCTTCCCTTCAAATCGTACTTAAGGGTCTCAAGAGAATCCTGTGATTGCTCTGATCCCGGAATATTGCTATTTCAATTACTGAATTTTTCAATTGGCTTGCACAATAACTCGAAATGTAGTTCGGCGCGATTAAACTATTTATAGTATCTTTAAAACTAAATTCCCGAGCAAAAAATCTAGGGATTTCTGGATTTGTTGAAAACTCCCCTCACTGTCAACGATTTTCCACGGACTTTTTTGGAAATCAATTATTCTTCCGATGCCTGCAATTTCTACGGAAAACGATCTTGTGAAAAGTCCCTAAGTTTTCGCGCTAAGTATCATCGTGCAGATTATGAAGAAAGTTCGTTGGGTACTCGTGCAGAAATTTTGACCGGGATACCCTATGTCCGATCAAATCCCGATCAGGATTTGTCATGGATTCCCCAAAACCGGTATCCCGGTTAGAATCCAACTTGCATCAGTATCGGCATATGTACGACGACGATGGCATCATTTTGAAAATTTTGGCGTCACGTGTATTTTCTGTATTACTATGGAATTCCTATCTATAGATAGGAATTTCTGTCTATAGATTCCTATCTATAGATAGGAATTACATAGTAATACCGAAAATACACGTGATGCCAACATTTTCAAAATTATGCCATCGTCGTCGTACATATTCCGATACTGATGCAAGTTGGACTCTAACCGGGATACCGGTTTTGGGGAATAAGTCTCTGTTTATACCCACCGACATGTCGGTGGGTATAAACATGTATTTAAGACAAATTAAAATCAAATTCACAATGATTAGATTAAAATTTACACCAACCGTGAGTTCTTACGTATTTCGAGAGAAAACATTTTGTCGAGGCAAAGAAATTTTTGCAAAAAAAGTTGTCAGTTTCAAATATTACATTACAAATATGAAAAAAATCACAAAATGAGTTGTGAATTTCCTCAAGTTGAAGAAAATAAAAATCGAATTCACGACAGTTATATTAAAATTTACACCACAAGTGTAAACGTATTTTGAGAGAAAACATTGTGTTGAGGCAAAGAAATGTTCGCACAAAAAGTTATGTGCAAAAATGTGTTTGCCTCGAGGCAATGTTTTCTCTCAAAATACGTTTACACTTGTGGTGTAAATTTTAATATAACTGTCGTGAATTCGATTTTTATTTTCTTCAACTTGAGGAAATTCACAACTAATTTTGTGATTTTTTTTGTATTTATAATTTCCTGTCAATACATTTGCATTCACAGATTTTGATGTGAATTTTTTTTAATTCACATCAAAATCTCGCGATCTGCCATTTGAATCTTTGGACAATTTTTTTTTTATTGCTAGTTTAATGCACCGAAACTTTATAAATATTATTTATTTTTATAATAAATTTAACATGTCATAATTCCTTTTCTGACATTTTATTTCAGCCTGTATTCATCCGTGATCCTTCCCAGATTCCTCAATGATTCCATAGGGAATCTATTTAGAGTCATTACAGGATCCGGTTCTGGATCCCTAATGGAATCCAGTTTACGGATCTTACATTTAGTCTTCGAATCTGATCCGATATCGGACTAGGTCCCGACTGGGAGCCCGGGATACAAGTCAGAATCCAGCTGTATCCCTGCCAAAATTTCTGCACGGGTATGGCCCGAAGCCGAAATTTGTCATTGATGCTTATTTTGGATTTTCTATCAAGCTACCCTTCAATTAATTAAGGAACCATACCAGTGTGAAATTTTTTGAAAATCGTTTTTTCTGCTTTATCAAAAAATATGGAATTTCGCAAACATGATGTTAAATTTTGGTTGCGAAATTCGAATTATTCCGGTCGCTACAGCCTTTTTTTACGAAAAGCGATTCGACGAGCTCCGTCAGACCTGCCGCGGACGGGGCGCGTTTTTCTTGAAACGTCGTTTTTAAAAACTGTGGACGATTTTAAACGAAGAGTTTTCAAGCTCGGCGTCTGAAATTTTGCCACATCATTCTTCATGCCATTTCTCAAGGGGTCTTCTCAATTTAGACGCTTAAAAAAAGGCTATGTTCATGATTTTATTAAATAGGTTTATATTATAGATATTGATATAAAAGTTGTTACACTTAATAAATACACTTTCGAAGTGCATTTAAAAAAAATTTAATTTATTTAAGTGACTATTTATAGACGAAAATGGTAGTTAAAAAAATGTCCTATAAAAATTGTAGGTCTGCGCTGTTGATGAAATCTCGGGGATGGATACCGAAACAAAAAAATCAAACGGTTTTATATTCAGTTCGTTAATGGCTATAGCGCATATCATACGATTTTTGCGATCCGCAAAAATAACAAAATGGCGGACATTTTTCGAAAAAAAACAAAAATAACGAATTATTTCACCGTGTTTGGCAAAAAATTGTGAATATAAAAAAACATTAAAATCCTTTATATGCGCTATGGCTATAGTTGTAAAGAATATGTGCTTAAAATTTTATAAGGATCGGTTGAGTAGTTTCGAAGATTTTATCAACAAGCCGTCGAAAAACGTTGTTTCGAGAAAAACGCGTTTAAAGTTTGTTTAGGTTACATAAATACATTGAATTTTTTAAAATATATTTCGAAAGAGCATTTATTAAGTGTAACAACTTTTATGTCAATATCTATAATATAAACGTATTTAAAAATTCATGAAAATAGCCTTTTTAGCGTCTAAAGTGAGAAGACCCCTTAACGTCGTACGGAAGCGTTTTTTTCTGACAAGTTCAAATTTTATTCATCGAAAAACTGTCGAAAAAAGTCCATTTTGACGCTTAGTTTTGAAACAGCCACCATCTTGTTAATTTTCATCGCAAAAAAATCCTCCTTACGCCTCTACAATTCTTTATATTGACTAATGATCTTTTTGGTTTTTTTCTTTCAGACAATTTTTGGAGAACTAGGACTTTTCGCCGTCAGGCGCTATTTTTTAAGCATCGTTTTGCAGTGGCCAAAGTTTTATTTCCTGAAAAATAAAACTAAATCATTAAAAAATATTTGTATGCGCAACATAAGTCATTTAAATAAATGAAGAAAAAATGGACTCCCAAACTTTAGTTTACGAAAACTTAATGAAAATCTGCTATTTTCAAGCCAGTCACACTGGAATGATTCCCTAAATTACCTTTCATCCAATCGTTCATCTCGCTGATTCTCCAATAGATGCCTGGAAGACGTATTGAATGAGAAAAAGTCACAAGATCGCGGTCCATAAACGAGGCAACCGTTAAGGATGCGAAGAGCGAAAAAAATCTACGTTACCTCTGACCTTTTCGATACGTACACACATATATCGAGCGTGTAGCTACAGCATTCGATTCGCCTAGTCTGATTCCGTCACCGACGGATATATCCCACTCACGGGCAAATAACAGAAGGTCGCTACTGGCCTCACGTTGGATCCAATACCGTGCCTTCTTCGTCGATAATAACACCCGAGTGTTCTTTCGCCCTCTGGGGAGCAGCCAACAACTGTTCAGCCAAAAATTTCCACCTCTAAAGTAAATCTGTCAGCTGCTCACTTCTTGCATAGATATTGCCCTCTTCATCTTTCGATCCTCCTGTTTATACGACCGCGAATTATACTTTCATGAATTACTCGTAGGAAATTATTTTGCGTAATCTACGAGGCCACATATCAAATCTATTTCGACGATTGGTATTTTGCGATTTGCATGAAAAATATGCTATTTATATGTGTATGCGAAAGGGATATTGGGAATCCATCATATGCGTGCAATGTTGGCTATCAACAGAGCTGGTCGTTTTGATGATGGTATTTGCAATTTTTCCATAAGGAATCGCCTTGATCTTGGGCGCAGGAGGATTCGTGAAATGTCCTTTATACAAATATCTTTCCATTGATCCAAAGGCGATCTCAAAGACACTTGGGTTCACGTGATGTTGAGTTTGGGGACAATGGAATAATATGGAGAAGGAGCTTGGCGAAGATTTCTAAAATGTCACCTTCTGTAATTTATTAGGACGTTGAATAAGTTCTCGCTGTTTTCCAATAGATGGCGTTACCAGAACTGCGTGCGTGTAGTTTGAGATGGCAATGCATTTATAAAGTACTGTAAGCAAGCTTGAAATTCAGTGTCTGTCATTTCGCCGAAGTGTAAACAATTTTCTTTTCACAGTGTTGAAGATGTCAAATTTCATGCTAAAAAAGAGTATTTGCGGGGAATTTTACCAAACAACTTATTTTTTTTTAATGCAGCTGTAGCCCACAGAATTCTTGTTGAGACTTAAGGCGACCATGCTTTGTCGGAAACAATATGCAGTAAAGACTCCACTGTCGTATATCCATAAGTCAAATATCCATAAGTCGAATATCCATAAGTAGGAATATCCGTAAGTCGAATATCCATAAGTACGAATATCCATAAGTCGAATATCCATAAGTCGTATATCTATAAGTGAATATCCATAAGTCGAATATCTATAAATCGAATATCCATAAGTACGAATATCCTTAAGTACGAATATCCATAAGTATGAATATCCATAAGTATGAATATACATAAGTACGAATATCCATAAGTACAAATATCCATAAGTACGAGTATCCATAAGTAAGAATATCCATAAGTATGAATATCCATAAGTCGAATATTCATAAGCGTGAATATCCATAAGTACGAATATCGATAAGTCGAATATCCTTAAGTATGAATATCCATAAGTACGAATATCCATAAGTATGAATATACATAAGTACGAATATCCATAAGTACAAATATCCATAAGTACGAATATCCATAAGTCGAATATCCATAAGTACGAATATCCTTAAGTATGAATATCCATAAGTCGAATATTCAGAAGTATGAATATCCATAAGTCGAATATCCATAGGTGAGTATAGAGTAAAAATGAGCGCCAGAAATGGCGGGAAGTAGACAAATATAGTGAGTATTGGAGGTAAGTATAGAGTAGAAAAGAGCGTCAGAAATGGCGGGAGATAGAGGAAAAGTCAGTATTAAAGGTAAATATAGAGTAGAAATACCGCCAGAAATGGCGGGAGGTAGAGGTAGTTGTTTGGATTTGTTGGATTGTTTCGGACAAACAAACTCACTTATGGATATTTGTACTTATGGATATTCGATTTATGGATATTGGCGCTTATGGATATTCGACTTATGAATATTCGTACTTATGGATATTCGGTTATGGAAATTCGACTTATGGATATTCTACCCCAATCGAAGACTCATGTAAGACGCTAGCTGAACTTGCAGAATCATTAGGAGTTGATCACACAACAGTTTCGAAAAGTTTGGAAGCATTAGAAATGATTTTTTTTCAAATAAAGCATTGATTTCATGAAAAGAAAACAACGAGAACTTATTCACCATCCCAATGTATACATATAAGGTACCTGCGGGTAATAAGGCCGAAGTAACGAAAATCATATTGAAATAACCGCTCACGCTCAAGTCCACACTCACAAACGCCTATTGCACGAAGATGTCACTACAAGTTTGCGGAGGCGCGATACCCCGCTCCCCGCCGTCAGTATTGCATCATACATCATAAGACGCGGTCGCGCAGCACCAATAATAAAAATCGGTCGGAATAAATCGTAAGTATTTTTTGTAATATTACACTTATCTATCTAATATCACAGTCTTTATCTTTATTAACTCAAGCTTCGATGATCATAAATATTTAAATAACGTATCGTGGTCCAAATATTTTTTATTTTGTTTTTCTTACATACGTGGTCGACGGTTATTAAGGCCTACTAAATTTAACCATATGCCTTATTATCCTTCTACTTCTTGTAGCAAAATTTGTTTGTTTTATAATGTATTTTACATTACTTTTAAGATGTTACGAATGTAAATAAGTAGTACGTATATTTATCACTAATTATTTGAACGTTATTTTTAGTGCCTCGAGCCCGATGCCTGAAAAACGAGGGCTGTGGTCAGAATACGACCTGGTGTCAGCTGTCCGAGCAGTGCAGAGGGGAACTTTCAGTTCATACAAAGTTGTAGATGATTATTGTTCTCTAATACCAAATATATTACGTTTAGTTTGATTATTTGAGTATGTTGAAGCCGTAGGCCTTATTATCCTACCATAGTAAAATAAAGCCTACTATCAAGGTTTTTAAAAATGTTTAATTTTGTTTTTGTTTATCGTACAAGTTACCATTTTTCGTCTATACTTTATAGAAACTGAACTTGAATAATGATTATAATTAAAATATGATGATTAAATTGGATATTTTTTTATTTTATTTCAAATATACCTTAGCTAGGCCTTATTACCCGCAGGTGTCTTATTTCTAGATTGCCTGACTTCCAACGTATACCTTTCTGGGTTTTTACGTACTACCCTTCGCAATTGAACTTTTTCCCATCACTACCTACTCGCACTTCCCTAATTGAACCCAACTTCCGTTGCTCTCCACAGCAAGGTCTCAGAAGTGTTGGCCTTCCGGTGACTGGTTTCCGCGCCAGCCGCCACACGGCCAAGCGGTCACCGCTCCGGGTATCGGCCATGCGCAATGCTGCTTAACTCGAAGTACCACCGGTGACGGTTTAACATACATACTAGGGTGGTTAAAAAAAATCGATTTTTTTTTCTCAACAGAAAATTTTAGTATGGTAAGAAAAATAAACTTTTGCAAAATTTGAGGATTCCAAACAATTTTTTCGTTAATGCTCAAAAGCTTTTTTCATGTTTTTTTGTTCATGATTATCGGAGTATTAATTTTTTTATCTCGATGCAGAAAATGATAGTGCGTGATCCAATGTAAGTCTTGATTTAATTTTTTTTCTGTAACAATACACCATTTTTATTTAAATATTTTTTTGCTATGAACAATTTATATTTGCAAATTAAGAATCAATATATGTAATTAGGTTGTGAAAATTATATAAACCACTTGATGAACAAGATTGGGTCGGAAATCGAAGAATTTGTGGAGCGAAAATTACCCACGAATAGAGAAGCATTAAGGAGGTTTAGGCGTTACCCACAATCCAAGGTTAAATTTAATTAAAAAAAATACATGTTATTGTTTAGACTGTACTGAGTCTTTACGAAATTTTTGAACTTTTTTCACCACCAAACACCAGAGATAATAAATAGGTTATGTAATTGTTTTTGTTATTTAGCACCAAGGTAAACCATTTCTAACAACGGATTAACGCAAACTGAACCTTTGTAAACATTTAGAAAAAAAATCCTCATCTTGCCCATCGTAAACCATGGGCCAATAATCTCGTGACGTAAATATGAATAGACATGATTATAAATTACTAAAATTTTTATTGTGAATTGTATAAAACATTCGTTGTCGTAGTTTTTTTCATAATAATCATCGATAATGTTATACTTTTTCAAGTTGGTAATAACACAAAAGTTTTTTTACTTTACTTGATAAAAATATAAAAATGCATAAGTTTTCCCTTTAATTACATATGTTAAAAAAATAGCATATACAGAATAAATCTGTACCTCGTATGCATTTTTTGAGGTTCATTGAAGAAAAAATGAATGAATCGTCATTTGACTCAACTGAATCGCTCCAACCTCCTTAAGTCTATTCTTTCACCATCATAATCCTCTTCAATTTTCTGCTCGATAGAGTACACAAAACGTTATCGACAAAATAACTAATATTTGGAACGAAACCGGAATAGGAATTTCTCAACCTTGCATCAATTTCAAAAGCTTACAAAAATTACAATTGGAGTGGGCGGCATTGAAAAAAAAATATATTTACGGAAAAATCAAACTCAATCGTTCAACGAAAATCCCTTTCAACGTGAGTTGGATAAATTATTTGAATTATATTATTATGATGTCATTTGGCGGGGGAAAAAATGACGAAAAATCGAGAAAAAAAATTACACGTCGTTTGTGCACTACCTAAAAAATGTATACTCTCAAATTTTGTATGAATTACTTTTTCACAACGTGGTAACATTTCCATTGAGTACCGCGAAAAAAATATCCATTTTCTTCATAGTAATTAATTAAGTAGTAATAATCGTATTAATTTTTTTTAACATAGTAACATTTTCCGTTGAGTACCGCGAAAAAATATTAATTTTTTTTTTCCGACCACTTTAATTCATATACATAAGAACATTTAAATGAAAGAGAAGTAAATTCGATCACGTAAGGTTAGCAATCAGGAAACCGGCCGGAAACTCGGTCGTTCGACTCGTCTCGATAAATTCAATTTGTCCTGACATACGAGAGATATTTTCGCTGTCAGATTGGCCGAATAAAAATAAGCAATGAGGTCGAATCGATAGGGGGAATGATGCGAGAAGGCAGATGAGGCAAGTGTTGATGACAGTTGCCGTATGCAATGATCGCGCTTCGGTATAAGGAAGTATTCGAGGGAGTTTAAACATTCCGATAGCGTGACTCTTGGCTGGTGGCTTCTTGTTTTCCCGAATTACATGGAGTTGGAAAAGCTCCGATGCAGCTGAGGTACGAGTATATATTCACGTATAAGCGAAGTAGGAGCCCTTGTTGCGACTACGTGAAGCCAGCGGTCGGGAGACTCCGATTCCAAAGCCCAGAGTCTCGAAGAGCAAACAGCGTTTCGCTTAAATTCATTCATTCCCTGTGCCCCCGTATACTGTTTGCGGTGCAAACGAATGGTTTATTTGCCCGTGCACCTTGGTCATATACGTGCCGGGAATACTTTGCAACTATATAACCCGACGAGATAGCTTTATCGATTTTCCACCTTTTTTCTTCTTCTTCCTATATCCAACGGTATAACCATTAACAAGGAGAACTCCCACTTTCTCGAGCTCGTCGGACCGAATCTCCCGGTGCTGTTCTATAAATTCAGTTCAATTTTCGAAGGGCCATGGCGGTGAACTCGAAAACGTGCAATTTTAACGGCCTAAACTTGCCACGTGCCTTCCGGTTGGACAGTGGAGTCAGGATTATCCGGACTAATTGCGATCAGGGATAGTCCGGATAATCATTTTAGGGCCAGGTTGAAATTCCGAACGTTGAATGATCAGAACGCTCAAAGCTCCAAAAATAATATCCCAAAATAATATCCCAAAAATACTACCCCAAAAGATCAAAACTCCGAAAGGATTTTACACGAAAGACAAAAACTCCGAAAATCCTAACATCGTCGAAATAATTCGGCTATGGAAGTTGTAAAAGTTTCAAAATTTTCAATTAATCGACGAATTATTGCAAGATTTTTTTTTATTAAGGGGAGATATACACCTAGATGGTCGAAAACATCGATTTAGAAGCTATGAACATTCCGTCGACCGTAGAAGACCTACACTATGAGCCTGGTATCGACGATTCTATGTAAGTTGACAAATTTCAGGATTTATTCATTCCCAAATTTTCAAACGCGTTTTTCTCCAAACCACGTTTTTCAAATCGATACCCAAAATTTCTCGAAAACAAATGAACCGATTGCCTTGAGGTTTTTTGTGTTTATTCTATACACCATTATCTAGTACCTGTCATAGGATTTTTTTTCCGTTAGTTTTTGTTTTATAGGCAAAATAATAACTAATTTTTGGCCCAAAAATCACTATTTATGTTCAAACGTCCGCCATTTTGTCATAAATCGATATTTTCAAAATCGGCTATGACAAGTACTAGATTATAGTATCTAATTTAATAATTTTTTTGTTTTTTTTTTTTCAGATGATTTTTGAAGAAACGCTAGTGGGTACCGTATACGCAGATTTTTTTACGACGCTCCGAGGATTATACTATATTCTTGTATATTTTTGATATTTTTAAATAAATAAAATTAAACATATTTTTGTATGTATATACTATAAGGTGATATTGTATTTATTTCGAAAATTCTTTATTTATTTTTCCAAATCAGTTTCATCCCCTTCAAAGTAATCCCCTCCCGATGCAATGCACTTATGCCAACGGATTTTCCAATCTTCGAAACACTGATTGTAGTCACTTTCCGGGATGGCCTTCAGTTCCGTCTTCGCTGCGGCTTGAATCTCCTCTATCGTATCAAAACGGTGTCCCCGGAGCGATCTTTTGAGCTTGCTGAACAGCCAGAAGTCGCACGGCGCCAGATCAGGTGAATACGGTGGTTGCGGAACGATATGGGTTGAGTTTTTGACGAAATGATCACGAATTACGAGTGCAGTATGGGATGGTGCATTATCGTGGTGTAAAAACCAAGAATTGTCTTTCCACAATTCAACTCATTTTTAGCAGCTCACAAAACGACGCGTATCTCAAACACTAATGAATATTTTGACATGTAAATTTGACATAGATGTCACTGACAGTACTAGCAACCTAAAAAAAAAATAATTCTCCAAATCCTTCGACGCGCGCAGTTTAAATTCAAATGTTACCTTATTTTTTGGACACAGTAGTACTTTTAGATAATAAAAACCCCAATACGAAATTGCAAATAGTTTTCCTTGAAAAAATTCACAAAAATGACCTTTTTCCGGCTCCTAGGTGTATATCTCCCCTTAAGAAGTGATTTTACGTCAATATTAAAATTTGTCTAGACAATGTTATACGTTCTACATCATTTACAGTCAACTGTGTAGACTTCCGCTGGCATAATCTTGAAGAACCTTGTAATTTCGGAACATTAAAATTAGTAATTTTGAACTGTCGGCGCATTCAAAGTGCGGAATTTCAACCCGGCCATCGTGTCAAGATCATGCCACCGAAAGTCTACACAGTTGACTGTAAATGATGTGGAACGTATAACGTTGTCTAGACAAATTTAAAAATTGACGCAAAATCACTTCTTAAGGGGCTATACCAGTGTGACACTTTCAAAAAATCGATTTTTTTGCCTCTTTTGAAAGTTTATACTTTCAAGAATATCAATATCATTTTATCTTGCAAAAATCGATAGTTAAATCTTTAAACGCGTTTTTTTCGAAATGAGATTTTTCTAATTTACTGACGTTGTAACTCAAAGAGCAAATATCCGATTGACTTGAAATTTGAACTGAGTACTCTTGAATATATTTACTCTACAATGACGTAGGATATTTTGGATTGGATGAAAATTGCCGATTTGGCATTGAAAAAAACGACCATTTTATAGGCAACCAAACGAACTTTTCTTCATAACCACGTCATTTCGTTAGATTTCGATTTTTTTTCGAAAATCCTACGTCATTGTACAGGAAATACCTTCCAGTTTACCGACATTTTTTTCCTTTTTCGGTTTCAGCTACTCAATCGGCCGGAATCATGTCAGCAGTGGAGAAACTTTTTTTTGGCGCCTCCGAAGGCAGCGCGTAAGTCGCTTGGATCTCAATATTTTTCTATGAAAAAATTATGTAATATAGGTCAAATATAGCCAAATATATTCTTCATTTTCGGATACATTTAATTGAGTACTTTTATTCCAAAAAAATCCCGAAAATCACCCAAATTTTCAGCGTCCACATTGGTATAGTTCCTTAACCAGAAGTTGACTGTATCGAGGACTAGATGTAAAAAATCGACTCGAAGAACTTTAGTGTACGTGTCTTGAAGAGTATGAAGTTATTTTTGGAAAAGAAAATCCCTGCACGTTGGCGATGCTGGAGCCGCAAATTTACAACTAAAACCCAAAAATTCACATTCCGCGTGAGAATAGCTAGAAAAATACGTAGGGAATTTTCGCACACGAGCGTTCAAGCATCCTTTAGTTTAGCAATAATTCAGTTTAGTCGACACTGCCAAAACTTTGAAGTACATCGAAGAAAATGTGTTCAACCTACGCTAAAAACCAATTTGTAAAACTTACGAAAAACGTCTCCGTCGTTTTGCGTCACATTATTGTGAAATCCCATTGAAAATATAATGGAAATACCAACTTTTCGGTATGAGACCAACGGTGCAGTATTTTCGAGACCCTGCCATAGTTCAATGGTAAAAATGGCGTTTTTTCTTCGACCCTCCGGACTAATGCAACCCCTTAATTAATAGTGAGAGAAAATGCGTTGATATTGAATATTAGCGGAACATTCTGGTGGGAAACGAGTGAGAAATAAGTGAAAATTGCATTGTTGCAGTTCGGCCACGATGAACTGCTGATCGACGCGGTTATGTAGCGGTGGTCACGCAGCGTTAAGTGAAAAGTGTCAGTTTGGTCAGACCAGCCGCTACCCACCGTCCGAAATTCTGGCCAGTGCCTCGTTGACTGATGCTCCGGCTAGTTGGCCGACGGTACCCTCCAGCTTTTGCCACGCTATTGTTGTACACAAACACGCGCAACACCCGCGAGAGTTTCAAACGTTTCAACAGGCCAAACGCGCCGATAAAACCATTATATATATATATATATATATATATATATATATATATATATATATATATATATATATATATATATATATATATATATGTATGTATGTATGTATGTATGTATGTATGTATGTATGTATGTATGTATGTATGTATGTATGTATGTATGTATGTATGTATGTATGTATGTATGTATGTATGTATGTATATCAGTCCTGTATTGCAATGCCCATCCGTCAAACCCTACTCAACGATGCAATTCGGTCCAAGATGCGGGGCCACGAAATCTCCTTACAAATTCCAATCGTAATTGTCATCGAGGGTCAAACGACCTAACGATTTAAAGGACAATGCCACCACGAAAGCTCGAAAAAAAAATAGTTGGGACTTTGACAGCTGTTCTCACTGGAAAAATGAAGGCAATGGAAAATCTGGCGGAAGAACTTTGCTCGACGAGCCTTAAAGTGTGTGCAATCGTTAAAAAAAACGTTCCCCTGCAAAGTGGTGGCGCTGGAGCCCTTTAAACGCGAGCATGTTGCGCGCGAGGTGCTTCGGGGCTTGCAGTGCAAATTACGCAAATATGTACCCCGAACCAAAATTAAAAACTTTTCTGCGTGATCGTAGGAAGAGAAAAACATCGGACTTTTTGGAAGTATCGTTTTTTATAGCAACGCTAAGCATTTCCATGAAAAAAATGTATTTGCTGATGAAAAAATCGTGAAAAGTTGTTTGCAACAGGGGGCGTTTAAGCAAATTAAGGGGTATCCCTCGATGGAAACTTCAAAAAATCGTTTTTTTGCATATTGTTATAGTGTGAGATTCGAGAATATTATAAGGGGCCACTCTAGGATTTTCGAAAAATTGTTTTTTTTTAATGGTCTCCTAGGACCTCAAAAATGATGTCCCGAAAGATTATGGACGGGAAAAATCTCTAAGTACTCGGTTTTTGAATTTGAGTACAAGGCCGCCTGGTCCGCAGCGAGCTACTCAAAACTTCAATCGCCTTTATCTCAAAACTGCGTTTTTTTAAGTTGGCCGGAAACGTAACTCAAACAATTTTTAACCGATTCACTTGAAATGTTGAATATATCTCGAAAAATACATTGTCTATGGAAGTACGTAGGATTTTTTTATATTGCATAGTTCATTTGTTATTAACAATTATCAGACGATTTTTTAGGCAAATTTTTCACTTTCAACTTTAGAAGTGGGCCGTTTGGCCAAAAATCAATATGTTGAAAAAATTCTACGTACTTCTATAGCAGTTATTATATATAATCGAAAAAAAATTCATTGGTTGATTATAATTCCAAAATTATAGGAGCTGTTTGTCCGGCCCAGGACTCTGGAAAAACGAACACGTCATCGCAAAAACGCTGCACAGCCGCTCATTTTAAATTAATCGCTTCAAAAAAATTATTGTATACAGTCACTGATATGTATGATAAACACGCTTTTTTGTAATCACGATTTATTTTGTAGTTTTTCTGAAAGAAAAACCCAAAAAGCCTATTTTTTCGGCCTCTAGAGTGGCCTAGTTTGGCCTTAAGACCAACCGGACCCTGAAATTCTAAAAACTGACGAAGTTACACCTATTTTAGTGGAACAGTGTGCGTCGGGTTTACCGTGATCCGTCGAGTTTGAACGCGATTATCTCGAAACTACGGATCTTGACACTGCGGGATTCATATCTTGAGTAACTTTCACACTATTGACTTGAATTTGCATAGTTAGCGTTCAAACAGTAGTCATTTTCGGTTCACGATCCCATTTTTTAATTGGATGAACCATTTGTTAATAACAATGACTTCAGCATGCTGTTTTTCAAGAGAAAAATATATTTTTGAAGAAAAAAAAGATATTTTTGTTTGGATGAAAATTGACGATTTGGAATTGAAAAAAATGAACATTTTTTAGGCAATAAAACAGACTTTTCTTCATAAATACGCCATTTTGTTAGATTTTTATATTTTTCTATGAAAAAATTAGGTCAAATATATAGGTCAAATATATTAGGTCAAATATAGTAATATAGGTCAAATATAGCCAAATATATTCTTAATTTTCCGAAACATTTAATTGTGTACTTTTCTTCCAAAAAAATCCCGAATATCACCCAAATTTTCAGCGTCCACAGTGGTATAGCACCTTAAGGGGAGATATACACCTACGAGCCGGAAAAAAGGTTATTTTTGTGAATTTTTTCAAGGAAAACTATTTGAAATTTCAGATTGGGGTTTTAATTATCTAAAAGTATATACATTCAAAAATATGTTTAATTTTCTTTATTTAAAAATATCAAAAATATACAAGAATATTGTATGATCCTTGGAGCGTCGTGAAAAAATCTGCGTATACTGTACCCACTGGCTTTTTTTCATAAATCATCTAAAAAAACCAAAAAGATTATTAAATTAGATACTATAATCTAGTACTTGTTATAGCCGATTTTGAAAATATCGATTTATGCCAAAATAGCGAACGTTCGAACATAAATAGTGATTTTTGGGCCAAAAATTAGTTATTATTTTGCCTATAAAACAAAAACTAAGTAACGGAAAAAAAATCCTATGACAAGTACTAGATAATGGTGTATAGAATAACCACAAAAAACCTCAAGGCAATCGGTTCATTGGTTTTCGAGAAATTTTGGGTATCGATTTGAAAAACGTGGTTTTGAGAAAAACGCGTTTGAAAATTTGGGAATGAATAAATCATGAAATTTGTCAACTTACATGGAATCATCGTTACCAGGCCCATAGTGTAGGTCTTCTACGGTCGACGAAATTTTCATAGCTTCTAAATCGATTTTTTCGACCATCTAGGTGTATATCTCCCCTTAACAGTCCAGTTTTTGCAGTAGAGCCTTTAGCAGTACTTTTTTAGCAGTGCTTTCTTAGCAGTAGAGCCCGACCACGAATATAACACTACGAAAATTATTTTTCTTCTACTCTCAACTAGTCTTGCCCCTTATCGAGATTGTTCAGATTTAAAATAAATTCTTAATAATGAGCTCCTTAAAAAAACGGTCAAGTCAGTCGCACAACTGCACAATCACATCGGCCTCTCTTTCACAAATTCCCTGCTTTCCTCTTTTGTATTCCAATGAAAAGTACATTTTTCTACATGCGGGTAAAAACCGAGGCCTCGGGGTGTCGAGTAAAAAAATAACGGGGGATCGGTTCGCGTCTTGTTATCGATAATCGCTGTGTACTCGTGGATTTTCCCCCACCGAAGAATTAATCCGCATTGGAATACGAACACGATCGATATGTCCGCTCGTTTTGTCGAGACACCGAAATACCGAGTCAGCCACGAGTTCTCGTATCAACTGACAACTACGGCCAAACGTTTACACGTTGCGCACGAGGGGAAACGGCTCTGTTATTTCTGTAAATACCCATTACCGAGCACTTGGCTCCTGCGAAATATTTTATTACATCTCCTCCGTCGTTCCTCCGCAGAGAGACCGCGGAGTTTTATTCGAGAAAAAAATGTCGTTACACTTCGTACTTTACTATTTTAGCGAGTTTACCGAGTCAACATTTCCGACTTTTCGGTCATTTTTTGAGAATTAATAAATCGTCCGGTGTCGTGACTCCCAGCTAACGGGAAGATTTTGAGTTTGGAGCCTTGGGCAGTATTACGATATCTGTGGCCCCAAGTTTTGGTCATGCAGTCTTCATATTTGGCCCAAAATAAGACTTTTTTCAAGAATACAAAAAATCGAAATTCGGCTTTTAAGGAGGTGAAACAGGGGGTTGAAAGTCGAAGCATTATTATGTTTGTGGTTCCCAATTTTGACCATGCAGCGGCCATATTCGATAGAAAATGCGACTTTTGTGTGTGTGGAATCGTTGGGTGGGTCTGGAGCACCTTCGATGTGTGTGTGGAATCGTTGGGTGGGTCTGGAGCACCTTCGATGTGTGTGTGGAATCGTTGGGTGGGTCTGGAGCACCTTCGATGTGTGTGTGGAATCGTTGGGTGGGTTTGGAGCACCTTCGATGTGTGTGTGTGGAATCGTTGGGTGGGTCTGGAGCACCTTCGATGTGTGTGTGGAATCGTTGGGTGGGTCTGGAGCACCTCTGATGTGTGTGTGGAATCGTTGGGTGGGTCTGGAGCACCTTCGATGTGTGTGTGGAATTGTTGGGTGGGCCTGGAGCACCTTCGATGTGTGTGTGGAATCGTTGGGTGGGTTTGGAGCACCTTCGATGTGTGTGGAATCGTTGGGTGGGTCTGGAGCACCTTCGATGTGTGTGTGTCGAATCGTTGGGTGGGCACGATTACGATGCCCACCCAACCAAAATAATACAACCTACTTTTGTTGTATTATTGACAAAGAACAATGATGCAATCACCCTTCTGGGAAGCTGAATTTCAGAGGATTTGACGAAAAAATATAATGTTTAACAACGTTCTAAGCTCCCGTTTATCCCGTTACAAATCGTGTTTCAATGAACTACCTAACTCTTTGAAAATTACTTGTTTTCTAGAATGTTTACGCCGAATTCTAAAGAAATCTACCCAAAAAATACTCCGCCTCATTAAAAATTTAAAATCTCTGTTTCACCCCCTTAAAAGCCGAATTTCGATTTTTTGTATTCTTAAAAAAAGTCTTATTTTGGGTCAAATATAAAGACTGCATGGCCAAAACTTGGGGCCACAGATATCGTAATATCCCCGAGCCTTGTTTGCGTAAACCGAAGGCAGAACCTTGGGCAGTGGCAATGTGAATTAGTTAACACAAAGTCCCACGTTCCTGAATAAAATGTAGAGAATCACTGTGGCTGGAATATTCAAGACTCGTGTCCAATGTGTAACCTCGGACGATGCATAGTCATGTGGCGGATGTAAATGCACCCAGGACAAATGTCATTGACAAACGGAACCCTCGAATATTATTCGTGAATCGTTTATGAAGAATGGAGCCGAAAATTGCGAGTTTCAATCTCGTTCGGTGTTAAGGAGGTTGGAGCTATTCAGTTGAGTCAAATGACGGTTTATTCATTTTTTTTTTCAACGAACCTTAAAAAAATGCATACGAGGTACAGATTTATTCTATATATGCTAACTTTTTGAATATATAATTAAAGGGCAAAATTATGCATTTTAACATTTTTATTACGTAAAGTAGAAAAACTTTTGTGTTACTACCAACGTGAAAAAGCATAACATTATCGATGATTATTATGAAAAAACTACGACAACGAATGTTGTATACAATTCACAATGAAATTTTGAGTAATTCATAATTATGCCTATTCATATTTACGTCACGAGATTATTGGCCCATGGTTTACGATGGGCAAGATAAGAATTTGTTTTTCTAAATGTTCACAAAGGTTCAGTTTGCGTTAATCCTTTGTTAAAAATGGTTTATCTTGGTGCTAAATAACAATAAAAATGACATAACCTTTAGTGGGAAAGTCTTGCCCATCTAACCGCATGTTAAATTACATACATTAAACTATTTTTTATCTCTGGTGTTTGGTGGTGAAAAAAGTTCAAAAAATTCGTAAAGACTCAGTATAGTGTAAACAAAAAACATGTATTTTTTATTAAATTTAAACTTGGATTGTGGCTAACGCTCCAACCTCCTTAATCTGCACTAATGTGAACATGTCTGTTGTTTTCTTCAGTCTGAAATTAACCTGGTAGCGTTGGAATACGATGCTGAAAATTCTGTTCAAGCTTGCATCGTTGGAACGCAACGAAAATAGTTTTTTTTTTTAATTTTCTGTCTTCTCCACTTTTACTGGTTTCGAAAAAGTTTTTTGATAGATTTACGGTGTAGGCCTCTAATGAGGATCTTGACGAAAGATTGCCGAAGCTTTTGATCTGTCAAAAAAATTATTCTTGTTGCGTTCCAACAATGCAAGCTTCCATATCATATGCTGAACTGATATATATATATATATATAATTTTTGGTAATCTCGTCTGTATGAGCGTAGCTGTCGTAAAAACGACTGGAGCTTTTATCCTAAGCTTTAAATATGTAAAAATTAACGCTTCAGGAAGCGTTGTTAAGGGGTATTCTCACTTTAGACGCTAAAAAAGCCTATTTTCATGATTTTTTTATAGGTTTATATTATAGATATTGATATAAAAGTTGTTACACTTAAAAGGTGCTACCTGAGTAAACGGCGAGAAAAACAGGTAAACTTCGGGAATTTTGATCTCAAAAACTAATGTTTCGATTGGATCCGATTTTTTTTTAATTGGAAAATATGTACATTGAGGTATGTTTAGGAATTAAAAAATAATAATTTCGTTGACTGGAAGCGATTCAAACGCGATTATCTCGAAACATAGTTTTCGAAGTCGATGCCAGATGTATCTCGGAAACGGCTTGCCCGATTTTGTGAAAATTTGGATACAATATTCTTCGATAGTTTTTCTCGTTCGCCACGTAGGATTTTTTTGAAATTTTCATTTGTGACGGAATTGCGACCGTTTTAATTTAACATTTGTTTTTCGTTCGCAATTTCCGACGATTTTGGATTGCATACACATTGCATAAAAAAGCAATGGTTCAATCAAATGAAAAACCCCTACGTGGCGAACGAGAAAAACTATCGAAGAATATTGTATCCAAATTTGGACAAAATCGGACAAGCCGTTTTCGCGATACATGTGGCACTGACTTTGAAAACTATGTTTCGAGATAATCGCTTTTGAATCGCTTCCAGTCAGCGAATTTATTTTGAAGAATTCCTAAACATACCTCAATGTACATATTTTCCAATAAAAGATATCCGGCGGAAACATTAGATTCTGAGATAAAAATTCCCAAAGTTTATCTGTATTTCGCGCCGTTTACTCAGGCACCTCCCCCTAATAAATACACTTTCGAAATATATTTTTAAAAAAATTTATGTATTTAGGTTACCCAAACAAACTTTAAACGCGTTTTTCTCATAACAACGTTTTTCGACGGCTTGTTCATAAAATCTTCAAAACTACTGAACCGATCCTTATGAAATTTTGACCACATATTATTTACAACTATAGATATAGCGCATATCAATGATTTTTTTAAATTTTGATGTTTACTATTTTTTGCCAAAAACGTCGAAAAACACGTTTTTTATGTTTTTTTTTTTTCGAAAAATGTCCGGCATTTTGTTATTTTTGCATGTATCAAAAATCGCATAACATGCGCTATGGCCATTGACATCGCGTCTGAATCGCTTCCAGTCAACGAATTTATTTTGAAAACTTCCTAAACATACCTCAATGTACATATTTTCCAATCAAAAATATCCGGATCCAATCGAAACATTAGATTTTGAGATAAAAATTCCCAAAGTTTATCTGTTTTTCGCGCCGTTTACTCAGGCACATCCCCTTAATAAATACACTTTCGAAATATATTTAAAAAAAAATATATGTATTTAGGTAACCCAAACGAACTTTAAACGCGTTTTTCTCGAAACAACGTTTTTCGACGGCTTGTTCATAAAAACTACTGAACCGATCCGTATGAAATTTTAACCACATACTATTTACAACTATAGCTATAGCGCATATCAAGGATTTTTTTTAATTTTAATATTTTTAAAACAAGATTTTGTTTAAAAAATATAGAATAACAATTTTAAAAACAAGAAAAACACGTTTTTTTTTTTTTTTTTCGAAAAATGTCCGCCATTTTGTTATTTTTGCATATATCAAAAATCGCATGATATGCGCTATAGCCATTAACATACTGAATCTAAAACCCTTTGATTTTTTTGTTTCGGATGATCCATCTCCGAGATTTCATCAACAGTGCAGATCTACAATTTTTTAGGAAATTTTTTAAGTACCATTTTCGTCTGTAAATAGTGACTTATATAAATAATTTTTTTAAGGTATTTCGAAAGTGTATTTATGAAGTGTGACAACTATTTTATCAATATCTATAATATAATCCTATCAAAAAAATTCATGAAAATAGCCTTTTTAGCGTCTAAAGTGAGAAGACCCCTCAACAAGCCGTCCCTCGGTTTTTATTTTCAAAAATGAACACTTTCAACACTTCTCTATTTGTCTGCACAATTAAAATTCCTGAAAAGTAAAGTTGAAAAAAATGACCAAAAATGTTAAATTTCACAAAAGTCACCATTTCATGGAAAATTCAATCCTGACATACGAATAACCAACGTTTCCGTCGTTCACACGTGCGAAATCGCGGTGAAAAAGGTGCTCAGTACGAAGAAGCCTAAGTTACCGAAACATCACAAAATATATGCCTCCTCTCAATCTCACCGTCCTATTCCCATACTCCATTATTTATCGACAATCGAGTTTCGCGCGTTTTCCCTCAATCCACACGCGACGTTAACTCGTTGTTCCAGCCCAACGTATGGAATAAAAATGAATTAAAAAAAAACGCGTACGATCAAAGTGGGAACAGTGGCAACAGTCGACACACTGAACCTTTTCTGTTTCTCAGAAGTGGACATCTATATATGTGCGTCTTTTTCGCATTAGACAGCCCTCGGATACCAATAGGTTTGAACCTGTCTGTTAGTCGCTCCCGCGCAATTTGGTTGTGAGAGGTGATTTTATACAATTTTTGGTGTCAAAAGTTAAAAAACCAGCTGAGTTTGTATGTTTTTTGCTTCTTTACCTATCGCAGTTATGTTCGAAGTCATTATTCTCCCGCAATATTCATCTATATTGCGGTATTTGAGCATTGTGTTTGTTAAGGGGGAGGGTAGGGGTTTCAAAATAAAACACTTTTTGCGATTTTTTTTCATCTATATGGAAAGAATAAATTTATTGAAACCTTTTGTACATTGTCAAGTGTCATTTCAAGAACATTCCATGAAATTTGTACGGGAAAATATCCACAAACAAGCCGGTGCCGCCTTTTTCTCGAAACCACTTTTTCAAAGTCCGTGTTCGCTGCCATTTGAAAACTACATGACCGATTTATTTCAAACTTGATACACACTTTCTACATATAAAATACCTCCCCCCAACGGTTGGTTTGAGATTTTTTTCACAGGGGGTTTTCCACTCCCAAAATGGCGGAATTTTTCGTGAAAAGAGCAGTTTTCACTTTACATGGCCACCAAAAATTTAGAAATGAAAAAACGAATTATCAAAGACCGTTGGGGGGAGGATTAGATGATACTTTGACGAAATTTTAATGGTACTTGATTTCAGATAATTTCTAGCTGAGATACAGTGAACACCGCAAATTGTGTTTTTCCAAAGGCGTTCTTGGAAAAGCTTTGTCACCGGCTTGTTTGTGGATATTTTCGCGTATAAATTTCACGAAATTTTCTTGAAATGACACTTAACAATGTACAAAAGTTTTCAATAAATTTACTCTGTCCATATAGATGAAAAAAAATCGCAAAAGTGTTTTTTTTCACGCTGAAACCCCTACCCTCCCCTTAACCTAACAAAAATGGAAACTTGTCAGTACCCGCTACACAGATAGTAAGTCATAATATGAATATTTTCGCGTCGTGATTTAGATAGGTACTGTACTACCTCATTAGGTAGGTACTCATTGTTGATTAATATTCAATAAATGATTGTGATTGATCTCATAATACGCTGTCTTTTTTTAAATTCATTTTTCAATAATTTACTGTACAATACTCCCCATTGTATAGAGAAAAGCACTCCATTGCCTACAAGTGTACAGTGTATCAGGGTAATGTTCTTCAAATTTTGCTTGACATCAAAACTTTGCTCGACTGTGAAATTAGGCATGTTTCACTGTGTACACCCCAAGTACACGGTGGATCAAATCCCACTGTTTTTTTTTAATGCTTATTATGTCAATATCCATTGGATTAGGGCGTTCAGTGTTTTTTACCAACATAAAGCCATTGAACACACCTCACGTTTAGTCAAGGTTTCATTGAGCTTGTGTGAACGGTTAGGCGGCTATAGACCTCGAAAAAAAATGAGCCACTGATCCCACTCTGACCCCACTAAAAATGAGCTTTTGTACCGATGTTTCGAGAATTTGTCGACTGGTGTTTTTCATCGGGCAGGCAGATATGGGGCTTTGCGATCGCGCGTTTTACGATTCAATTAGATGGTCGAAAAACGAAATCGGCTACTGTTGCAACGAGCCGCGTTGTCCTCGCTTATGCGACGTACACGCGAAAAGAATTATTGGCAATTGGATTTCACGGCGAGGTCGCGGTGAAACGGCAATTAACCGAGGCTACATACACATATATCATTTACAGGGCATTCTAACTGCAATTATATTAACGAGAGCGAGGTGGTTCGCTAGTACGATAATTACTGACCCGGACCAAAATTCCCCCACCCCCCACCCACGAAATTCCCTCCGCTATATTTCGCATGACGAGGCGCGATCCGCGTATCGAAATTACAACAGCAACAAAATGTTCGCGAGCATGTAAGCGATTTTGTACAGTTGCACTCACCGCTGAGTAGTCCGGGCGAATCGTCCTATTCCAAACGGGATTGCCAGACCCTCGAGCTCTCCTTTCCTCCCTTGCTTTTCTCCTCGTCTCCTTACGAATTTTACTGGAGCGAGAATATTACCTCGGAGCACAACAACAATTTCTAAAGCACTCTTATCACTGCTCACCCACTGATAAAAGAAGAAAAACCAACAAACAAAAAAAGAAAAAGAAAACAACAAAGTATACCAGAACGGACTGATAGGGTAAAAGCGAAAGCTCGCCTGTGCAAGCTCTCCTTCACGCGGTGGCCCGAACCAATGAAAAAACTTCGCGATAAGTCGGCTCCGGATAACGAAATTTTCTCGTGGCGAGATACGTCTCTCACGTGATAAGCGGCGGATTCGGAATAATAGACGGAAGGAGCGCGATAGAGGGAGAGAAATAGGGTGTACTCCCTGCTGGAGCGCGTACGCGAAACTGCGGATCCTCGAGATATCGCAGTCCCGTACTGCTGCTTGCAACGTCGCTTCTGTGCTCTCACCCTTAGCCGAAGTGGGGGTTGATAACTACCCCTACTTTCCCCTACACCCACGGCGGAACACTCGCGCCCCTCTCAACCCTTGCAAACTCCACTCTTGTATTTACGCAGGGTGGAGAAACATTTTTTAAATCAACTTTTACCCCTTTAAAGTATTTCATGGGACGTGAAAAAATTCCTGCCAAATTTGAACTCTCCAACCCTAAGTGGTAGAATTTCCCCCCCCCCCCCCCCCCGTTTAACGTGCACGGGATTGTTCGCTCTTGACGGTCGAACTTGGAAAACTCGACGACTAATTAATACTCGAATCCGGTTGACGATTCGTGCAGCCGAAGCTTGTAACTTGAAGTGTTTTTTACAAAATCTCAAGAGAATTATTTTTACAGAAATTAAAGGTATCAGGAAAATTTTGTTTTTCTTACGCGACACGAATTCGTGTATTTTTCGATGGCTGTGGTTTACGTAAAAATGGTATGGGCATCTTTTAATAATACGGATTTTACAGCTGTGAAGTCTAGCGTTAAAAATATTCAGCACAAATTGGGATATATTAATTCATTGCTAAATTATTCAAGTTCGAGCGTAAAGTGAAAATTCTCACATACCTAATAATTTTATTTGAAGGAGTATAATTTTTTATTCATACCCTTGTGTGTGTGTATGTGTGTGTGTGTGTGTGTGTGTGTGTGTGTATATATATATATATATGGCTCGCGAAGTACGGCTATTAAAAAAAAAAACCTTATTTATTTTCGACACGGGGCCGGGTCGAAATTTCGAACTTTGAATGATCAGAACGCTCAAAACTCTGAAAGAATATTACCCGGAAAGATCAAAACTCCGAAAGAATTTTACACGAAAGACCAAAACTCTGAAAATCTGAACACCGTCAGAATAATTAGCCTACGGGAGTTTTTAAAATTTCAAAATTTTCAATAAATCGACGAATTATTTCAAGAATTTTTTGTGTTAAGAAGTGATATTGCGTCAATTTTGAAATTTGTCTACATAATGTTATACGTTCACCCCCACAGTTACAGTGACTTATCACCCCCTTAAGTCTTTGCATCGACCTTCCTAACACCCTGTATACACACACACATATATAACTCGAAGAATGGTTAGAAAAATAGGAAGAAATGATAATCAAGTTGTCGGATGCTGCCATTTTGTAAATTTTGTCTTTCGCTGAATCTGCTAGCAAACATCACAACACTCATACAGATTGAGAATATGTTTGGTTTTTTTGTCCGATTCATGGAACATTTACAGTACTGGTCGCCAATTAAGGGCGCCAATTCCGCGCACCGTTGTAAATAAACACACAAAAGTACATGATAATAATTTATTTATTTTTAATTTGTACATTTTTTTGAGGCAACAATATACATGTGTGAAAAATTTTAGGAAGAAAATCCGTACAGTATGAAGAATATTCCATCCTGAAAATATCCTAACAGCGCTTGAGACAACAATACTGGGCGGAAATACCTTTAGGCGAGGGGAAAATTGGCTGATTTTTATGATTTTTTTTTTAAAGGAGTGATTTCTTCACCATTGGGGAGACTAAGGGTATGTTTTATGACTACTTTTGGCTGCTACATGCAACTTTAGCATTGAAAATGCTTTTCAAACTGTATGTTTGTTGAGGTGGCTGGGTATAGGGGTCCGCGGTAGCTGCTTGTCACACGACAGTAACGCTACCCCCACTCCACTGCCGCTGTGTTGTAGTAGAGTGGGGGGGCGCTGCGACATGTTGAATGCCTGCGATCGGTTGAAAAATGCCCTTTCCCCACCCACTTCTAATCTTCTTATTATTTTTTAAATTATTTTACCTCAATGTGTCAATTTTTTTTTTAAATAACAAACAACAACTCATATTATTTACATGTGCCTATTTTTTATTACCCAAAAAGTCTGATTACATTTGCAATGCCATGAAATAGTTGCACTTTGCGTAATATCTGTCGATTTTTTAATTAATCTTTGGAAATGGCGAAGGAATGATACGGTCTTCTAAGCTGCATTTTCAAAACTGACGTAACGTATAGCTAAAAAAATAATCGACCGATTCTGATGAAATTTGGTATGAATCTCTCTAACCTTATTGTCTAAAACATGACCCTAAATGTTTTTGCAGTAAAAAAAAAGTATTTTTTAGCGGCCCGTACCCAAAGAGCAAAACGAAGTCCTATTGCTGTCACTCTGCTGTCTGTCCATCTGTCCGTCCGTATGTCACGGGTCTCTAACTCGTAAACGGAATGAGTTACAGACCTGAAATTTGGATATTTTATGTGGGATGTTGACCCAAAACCGAATATTGAATTCGCAATTCGATTAAATTATTTTTCATGGGGGTCCCGTACATGAAAAAGAAGCAGAACAAAAAATTTACCCTGCCTTGTGGGGTGTCATTGTCTAAAGCTCATTGAGTAGAGTACAAATATATTTTTTCTTTTTTATCTTCAATAATAAAGAAATGGGGGTCCGTAAAAGTTGTCAGTTTTAGACCATATTCGTTACGGGGTCGATCTGAAAAAAATAAACTACTTAGGTTTTTCTGTACATTATGTACCATATACTGTATTTATACAACAAATCCTGAAAACGTCGATTCATAATGTAGCATATATAATAATTTATTGTATATACAATACAAACGCCTATTCACAATGTAGTATATATAATAATTTATTGTATACATAATACAATAAATTTATAATGAAAATATATAAAATTATTGTTATTTAAATATTTACAATACCAAATGACTGATTTTTGGAGTCGTGCCAGCTTAGCACAAGAGATGACGTCACGGAAGAAACGAGATTGCAAATTTAAAAAAGACTGTAGGTCTTTACTGAATCTCTCTAAAAAAGACTGTATCTCTTATTTATTTTTCTACGCCTCCTCTTGTTCTGCGAAAAATGTGACAATAGTGGCAATTGGCTGGTACCGCCTCCCAAATCAGGCGAGATATACATTTACAGCGATCAAAAAATCAATTTCTTTTTTTTTTCTTTAAACGATAGAACTATATATGTAGAATATTTTCGCATCCCATATGTTTACAGTTTAGTACTACCTAAGGACTGAAACAGGAGGAAAGAATTACCTAATTAAATATCTAGTTTTAAAAAAAAGTTAATTAGCGAAATGTAGGGAATCCTAATAGAGCGAGGCCGGACTGGCACTTGATCTGTTTTTATTGCAAAATGTACCCATTTTTTTCGGAAAATTCATTCTTTTTGTTTCAAAGCGTATCATCTCATCGATTTTCAACATTTTTCACTTTTTCTTGGTTCATATTCTGGGTATGAGTGTTAACGAAAGAAAAATCTTTGTTTTTTTTTTCAGATCAATCCTGCCGGCGCTACGTGTCACGCTGTCTGACAACATCCGCTGCAATCCCTTTATAAGACCGTGCAATACCTTCGCCACCACTGAAGATTAATAATAAAAAGAAAAAAATACCATGTTACAGCCAAAAGTAGTAATAAAACATACCCTGAGTCTCAAAAATGTTAAAGAAAACTTTCCTCTGAAAAAATCATGAAAATCAGCATATCTTTCCTCGCCCAAATCTCCCTCCTTAATTAATTATCGAGTTATTTAAGCTCGAACGTAAAGCGAATTCTCTTATACCTAATAATATTGTTTGAAGGAGTTTTAAAAAACGTCTACACACCCATAAGGCTGACTTTCGAAAAACGTTTGCTGTGCCCTGCAGAGGAATGAAATGTTTTTCATTCCCGTCGTTCGAGGAAGCGATTTCAGGCTCGTTCATTCAAGGCACGAGACGTTCATTACTGTGGTACAAAGCATCTATCGACGGTGATTGATAAAACCAAGCATCATCAGATTGCACGGCACGAGAGACGATTGAAGATGATAGGCGAGTCCACTGGTACCCTCGATATACCGAGATTTGCAAGTGTTCATTAACAGGTATGCATACATGCATGTATGTGTGTGCTTATCGCTTCGGGCGTCATCTCCATTTGACAATAAAGTATGGATTTGCGCGAGACAATCCCACTGGACGTCACGGAGGATTAAAGTCTAGTGGACCTGACCGTCCACTAGATCAAATCCGAAGTGGTTCCCACGCGGCTACGAGAATCTGTCATCGACATTCAAAGCACTCGTCCAGCATTGTTTTCACGCTCGAGTTAATTATTACAGGCATGTGGAATCGACAACGTGATCAAGCACACACAGACGTATCTATTCATACTCAAATGTCTTTCCGGATATTGACGGAATCGTTCGAATGACGATTATGACGATGTAATCTTTGAAATCGACAAGGTTTCCTCGATTCTTCCGATCAATGAGGAACTCGCACTGATTCTGTTTGAAAAAAAAAGCGACGAGAAAATTAATAGTGAATTGGGGACGTCCCGTAATCACGTATTTTTTTGCCAAATGCACAGTGTCTGTCTTATTTATAATGGGCATTTCAAAACAACCTGACATTTTAAATTACGCGCCATTTTTTTGTGGCAGACATAGAGTACTAATCTTTGACAACTGGCATCAGGAAGTATTGAGATTTAGTCACGGACAGGTGTCTGGCACCTCCCATCTCTTACCGCATAAAAAAACGCTAAGCTCTTCGACCGCTTTATTTACTTCTACCTCTCCCCGTGGCGCTAGTAGGTTGCTGACAATATTCTTATTGCGCAGGCGCGAGGCCCGCACTGCGTACACAACGTACATAACAACCGCAACGACGAATACGACTATTTTGACTCGTAATTTTAACGTTTGCAGTTTAAGTCGAGGTGCAGAATTGATTAAATTACTGAAATTACTTGTATTCGTGTACTAATGCCATGTATTGTGCGCGCTTGTACCTCAGGGTACCCGCGTAATCCTAAAAAGGTGCATTTTTTGACCGTACCAACCGATCCTAGCATTCGAAGACGGTTGGGAAGAGGTTATAAATACCAATAGTGTAAGCGCTGGAAGAGTGGTGTGTGAAAAACATTTTAAGCAGGACGAAAGCAGGAGCTTTTTTTAGATTTAGTAATGACCTTTTGAGAAAGTTATAATTTGGTACCAAATAGTTCCTTTTCCATATTTATCTTCATGATTGTTAGTTGGCACGATCATTAGACAATAGAGTTATAGCAATGGACATTTAATAAATAATAGATAAATTAATAAGACAACAATGGTAGGATAATAAATTGTGCATGTGTATAGAAATACACCATATGAAACCATCAGTGTTCATTGATGGTGTTATGTGGGTATTGCCCGATTATATGGGTCCGTGTGTGTATAGATTTACATAGTCCCTGCGCGCTCATGAGGATTTTTCGAGAGCAACTAGCGCTGCGAGTGGCAGAGTAGGACACTACAAACAGCGGACAATTAACGTAGCAAAAATACCAAAATATGTCAGCCCCCCCTGGTCATGGAGAATTACACGATCGAGCAACACATAGAAAATGTTATTGGCTGTATTGTTACTGCATATTTATTGCAGACGAAGTTTCATGGCCGTGTTAGCTCGCGCCGCAGCGATGTAAATTGGCCACCACGATCGTGAGATTTGACGCCATTGGACTTCTTTCTTTGGGGTTTTTTGGCAGGAAAAGTGTATGCCAATGATCCACAGAACATTCCGGAGCTGGAGGAACCAATTGGACGCACTATTAATTAAATTAGTCCGCAATTGTGCGGAAATGTTATTGAAAATTTCGTCAAAAGAGTGAACGTTTGCAAACAGGGGCGAACCGGCCATTTATCGGATATTGTGTTCGACACATAACCTCCATGTTTGTACCTTATATTAAAATAAATATATTCGTACTTTTCAAATAAATAATAAGTTTTATTAGTAAATAAAAATGTCAGGTCATTTTGACCTACCCTATATTATGAAAATTGTAGTGTCCGTTTGGACATTTGTACAATTAAGAGCATGTACGAGGTCAGGGTAACCTCGCCAATTTTCGAAAAGTCTTCTCATAGATGGTTAAGGGACTACATCTACCTAGAGGCCCGATAAAAATGGCCAAATTCCGAATGTTTTTTCTAAAAAACGATTGGTGAAAATGAAACGCATTTTTTTCAACACAGGTCCATTGAGCCTTAAAAAAAACAAAAAATACAGAAAAACAACAAAAACATGGCCGCCGGTAGATGATACTGTTTTCATAGTCAGTAGACATGATATCTCGAGAACGACTTCATGGATTTTTTTCAAGTTTAAAGAAAATACGATGAGAAACATTTAAAGGTCATTGACGATCTCACTTTTTTTAATCGATCTTCATTTTTCAATAGTTGCGTAAAAATTACTTTTTTCATAGATTGTGTACCCTCGAGTTTCGATTCGTCGCCACTTTGTTAAAAAAAATTATTTAGAAAATCGACGACCGTTAACGGCTGGTAGTTGTTAACTTGAATGACACGTTTGGTTTTTGGATTTCAGATGGACCGTTTAAGCTGGAGTGTTCGCCGCCAAACATCGCGAAAAAAATTTCATCATCTGACGGCAGCCGGGTTTTTGTTGTTTTTTCTGTACTTTAGGTGAATATTCTTAAAGGCTGATTATTCAAAATATATGTACTTTTAGATAGAAAGATGCTTAGTTTTTTTTCATCAACCGTTTCCCAAAAAAAAAATCGGAATTTGGCAATTTTTTCGGGCCTCCAGGTAGATGTAGCCCCTTAAGTTTTTTTTGGTAAAACGAAGCATCAGGCTCTGCTTATGCACTCGCGCAGAGCTTGACGATTTTCTTCTGCCCTAAATATTATTCATATCCGAGAAAACTCTTTGTGAAGATTTCATTTATCTTTGTCACACTCATATGTCACGTCGTACAGCTTCCACTTTGCTTTGCTGGCAGAGCTCAAAGCGAACGACGCTGAGACATCTATCATTTCCGGGAATTTCGGAACTGTTGATATGTGTAAATAAACGCTTCCAGAAATTCCCTACACTTCGTTTCATCCGGATCCGTCACGTAGGACAACGCGATTTTGCTTTTGAAAGGACAATGGCAATATCAGCATTTAGGATGACGCTCTTTAGTGAATGCTCAATGTAAAACCTATTCATTAGCTTCTATCATCAACTAACTCAATTATATCAGTTTTTTAGTGGTATAATTGCGAGAATATATTGAGCTCTATAGAAAATGATTTTTCGTAACGAGAAAGACTTTTCATTTTCGATAAATAGTAAAAGGGCTTTTCATAATAACTTTCGTGTACCGACAGAGGCAACAACCAAAGAGTTTCTCAAAATGACCTGACATTTTGAATTGCGTACAATTTTTTTTGTAGCGGACATAGAGTACTAATCTTTGACGACTGGCATTCGAAAGTATCGAGGCTTAGTCATGGAGAATTACACGGTCGAGCAACGCATAGAAATTGATATTTGCTGCATTGTTACTGCATAGTTATTGCGGACGAAGTTTCATGATCGCGTTATCTCGCGCCACGGCGTGGTGAATTGACCACCAAAATCGTGCGATTTGCCGCCATCAAACTTGTTTCATTGGGATTTTCTGAAAGAAAAAGTGTATGCCAATAATCCACAGACCATTTCGGAGCTGAAGGAAGCAATTGGACGCATCATTAATGAAATTAGTCCGCAATTATGCCAAAATGTTATTGGAAATTTCGTCAAAAGAGTGAACGTTTGCAAACAGGGACGAGGCGGCCATTTATCGGATATTCCACACATAACCTCCATGTTTGTACTAGGGATGTAACCATGGAGGCTAGAGTGGGAGGATTCGGATCCGTGCATTTCAAAGTGGCTACAAAAATGTGGTCAACCAGGGATGGCGCCACTATCTCTAAGACCGCGAGAAGTCAGCTGAGTATTGATGTCGTGTAAGAGAGATGGAAAGGATCGAATACGCATCCTAGCCTCCATGGCAAATACAGTAGGACCTCGCTTATCCGAGGTAACGTGGGGTACCTCGGATAGTATCCAAGGTAACGTGGGGTACCTCGGATAAGTGAAATCTCGGATAATACGGTAAAGAGTAGCAATATAGGACTATTCCACGCATAGGCATAGCAGATGCTTCTGTTTTATCCGAGATTCTGCGTATTATCCGAGGATACACCTCGGATAATGCGGAGGACTCAGATGAGTTAGGCGACTCGGATAATGCGGAAAGTCGGTTAATCGAAGGTCGGATAAACGAGGTTCTACTGTACGAGCAAATACGACAATATACACACAATATTCGAATAATTCGAGAATTATTAAAATCGATTTATCGAGTCAAACCAGCCTTGACGTTGACAAGAGAACACAGATATTTTCTCTTTAAAACATTGAAGCAAGCAATATCGCTTCGACTTTATATTGTTATTACGGTGTTTTTCTCGAATCGAAAAATAACTACTGGATAATTTGATTAATTTCTTGCCTCAATGAGTAATTGCAATTTGTTCGTGTGATTTTATTTTTATTTTCATTCAAATATGTTATTGTCAGAATAATCGCGTTACCGATTCGCTTATTGCGAGTTTTAATACAAACAGGTCGCAAAGCATTGTTCTTTGACTAGGAACAATTCACCATCATATTGACCTGAGTAAAAAAATGTATTCAAGAATAAAAAATTATTATTGAAGACGTTTTCCACCGTTCGTTGTACAAGAAAATTATACAGGACAATTTTTTTAATACCTTACGGCAATGAGTAATTGCAATCTCTTATGTATGATTATCTTTTAATTTTTATTTAACCCTAAAACTCATGACTGGGGGCCAGTCGCATCCCAATTTTTATGCCAAAAATGAGGTTTTTGCCGTTTTTCAGTCTTTAAATGGATTGTTCACTAATGGAATTTAATTAAATCAGATGGCGCGCACACTATTTACTCTCTTATGAAAATACGAACTAATCGAGGTATGATAAAGTCCTTTTATCCCCATAGGACCGGTTTAATGACAAATGAAAGCACGGGGTGGATATACGCTCCAGTCATGCGTATGACGGTAAAAAAAATAAGTCGTGAGTTGTTGGGATAAATATCGTTATCATAAAAATCATCGTGTTAGCGTTCGCTGTTTGCGAATTTTAATGTAAACAGATCGCAAAGCATTGTTCTTTGACAGCAAGGATTAATTTACCGTCGTATTCACCTAAGAAAATAAAAATTGATTAAAGAAGTAACAGCATCAGTATTATTTAAGACATTTTCTACCGTTCGTTGTACAATTATGCACTGTTGTAATGAAAACAAATTTCTGTCACTACATATGGCATTAATATTATGTTCGACCTTTTTCACCGTTAATTATGCAACTAATGCATATTGTTCATTGGACATTGCTATATTAAAAATATTCTATCTTTACGCATTTACGGAGATCCCTCTGGTATATTTAATTTTACATCTCTCTCGCACGCAGCCCACTTCGCAAGTATCATTCTGCCTCATACACAGCTCACTTCTCATTATTTATTTGTTACGTCTCTGTCGCACGCAGCTCACTTCTCGAGGTCTTAGCAATAGTGGCGCCATCCCTGTTTGACCACATTTTTGTAGCCACTTTTTTCAATTCTCTCCATAAGAGTTCGGACTCGTCCCACTCTAGCCTCCATGGATGTAACGATACCAATACGACACCGATAGATCGGCCGACACGTTTTTCGCCGATTTAAATATCGCGCTCTTTGTTGCGATGGCTTTCGCACGGCAAGATTGGCGCGCGGAAGATATCTATATCCTGTCAATTGACCTCGGTTGCTTCAGAGCGACTTTTTCTCAACTGCGGGTCTTATTCAAACTAATTTGCGCAACCGATTGTCAGCAAATAACCTTAATGAGCTCTGGTCTCTCAACAAAAACCGCCCTAAGGTCTAGTTTGATTATTGACTATTTACGTCACAGCTAAAAGCTACTTACGTTAAGACCCTGTAGAAACCTGTCTCTTTAGAGTTCAATTCAATTTCGAGTTTAATTAGTACAATTTAAAGTTTACATAACTTCAAGCACTGAACTTTAAATTAATAATAAATAAATGAGTATAATTATATTTGTTTCATTTTGACACTCCTTTCGCTCCTGGAAGGTAGGTAAATAATTTTTCACATTTCCATCTTCTTACTTAAGAACCTTTTTAATGTTTAGGTTATTGGTTAGTGTAAAAAGAACAATTTTTATTATATCAAGTTTTCTTGTGAATTGTACCGGTATCGGTATCGGTGTCGCCGATACGTTGATACAATTGTCGGTATCGGTATCGTATCGACTAAAACAAGTATCATTACATCCCTAGTTTGTACCTTGTATTAAAATAAAAATATTCGTACATATCAAATAAATAATGCGTTTTATTAATAAATCAAAATGTCAGGTAATTTCGTGACACCCTATATTAATAGTCGAAATATTGCCTAGTCTATAAGACTTAGGAAAAAACTTTTCCTACAAAGTTGCATAATTCGAAGGGGGTCATCGAGTGGTGGCTACAAGGTTCATCCAAGTAGAGACGCTCCGAAGATTTCAAGGTCACGTCCGTTTTAAAAAATGGGACCACTTTTTCATAATTTTATCAAGAGACTAAAAATAAGTCCACACGCCAAATTGCAAGATGACCAATCAAGATTTAGTATAAAAATCGATAAAACAGGAATTTCAATGTTTTTAGTCAAAAATCGATTTTGAAAATCCGTTTAAGGTATTCCTTTCGCAAAGGGCCGTATTTTGTGGGGGTATAAGGAGGGCCCTTCTGAATCATTGGTAAATTACAGTGGCGCTTAATAAAAATAATCCACAATTAATTATTATACCCAACGATAAACTGGAATAAAAAATTTCGCGCAAATTTAGTAGTTTAAGACATTTTTACATTTTATCTGAAGAGTCGCGGCTACGAAAATTCTTCTGCTAGCCACATTTTTCTAAGTTTTATCATTAATGTTTTCTTTAATGATTCGGTGAGTTCGAACGACAAAAAAGGCCTGTTTTTTGTCGTTATGGAATTTTCAGATTTTTTCAGATGACCTGCGTGTCATCTCCATAAAGTGCCGTACAAATGAGATGATTTTGAGAGTCCTAATTTTTAATTAAAAGCTCCTTAACGTGGCTGGAAATGTTACGAGTATACTGTGATGTATTTTTACTTGAGTACTTATAGACCAGGGGCTGGCATCTTTTGGAATTATTGCTACGCGAATTGTCCGCTAATTGTAGTGTCCTACTCTATCATTCGCAGCGCTAGTTGTTCTCGAACAATCCTCATGCGCGCGTAGGGACTATGTATATATACACACGCGTACATGTAATCGGGCAATAATATCAATGCACACTCATGGTTTCATATGGTGTATTTCTATACACATGCATAATTCATTATCCTACCATTGTTGTCTTATTAATTTATCTGTTATTCATTAAATGTCCATTGCTATAACTCTATTGTCTAATGATCGTGCCAACTAACAATCATGAAGATAAATATGGAAACGGAACTATTTGGTAACAAATTATAACTTTCTCAAAAGGTCATTGCTAAATCTAAAAAAAAGCTCCTGCTTTCGTCCTGCTTAAAATGTTTTTCACACACCACTCGTCCAGCGTTTACACTATTGTTATTTATAACCTCTTCCCATAGTCTTCGAATTCTAGGATCAGCTGGTACGGTAAAAAAATACACCGTTTTAGGATTACGCGGGTACCCTGAGGTACAACCGCGCACAATATACGGCATTAGTACAAGAATATAAGTAATTTCAGTAATTTAATCAATTCTGCACCTCGACTTAAACTGCAAACGTTAAAATTACGAGTCAAAATGGTCGCATTCGTCGTTGTGGTTGTTATGTACAAAGTGCGGGCCTCGCGCCTGCGCAATAAGAATATTGTCAGCAACCTACTAGCGCCACGGGGAGAGGTAGAACTAACTAAAGCGGTCGAAGAATGTATCATTTTTATATACGGTAAAGGATGGGAGGTGCCAGCCCCCTGGTACAGACGAATCAGTTAATTGTTAGGTATTCATATCCATGGAAGGAATATCTTAAGATTCTCCGTAAATTAAGATCGCATCAACTTGCGCTTGCTAAGGAAACATTGTGGCATAATTTAATTCTGTACTGACAGAAGGAAATTCCGTCGTAGTACTTTTCATTGAAGAGAATTCTATTATTATGGAAATCACAAACTTCTCACTGCATTCCACAAGTTTATAAGATTCTTAGTTGCGAACAATGTAAACAAAGCCGTACGACTTACCTGGATCTTGCTCATTAGTAACTATTGAAAGCTCAATTAGAGCCCTTCCGTTAATACAAACTGAGGTGATTAATAAGACAATAGAATCAATGCGAACCGGATTGCAAGCGGGTATTCAAATTGTTGGCCATCACTGAGCCCCTTTTATAGGAGCAAGTTTACGACGTTGAAGTTTGCATCGTTGCAACGTAACGAAAATGAATTTTCTTCTACTTCCCAAATATTTCATCGGCATACTTGAGCGACGGAAATCACGCGTTTTTTTAAGGGGAGGGTAGGGGTTTCAGCGCGAAAAAAAAACACTTTCGCGATTTTTTTCATCTATATGGATAGAGTAAATTAACAATGTATTGAAACGTTTTGTACATTGTTTAGTGTCATTTCGAGAACACTCCGTGGAATTTGTACGCGAAAATATCCACAAACAAGCCGGTGCCGCGTTTTTCTCGAGACCACTTTTTCAAAGTCCGTGTTCACTGCCACTTGAAAACTACATGACCGATTTATTTCAAACTTAGTACACACTTTCTACATGCAGTAGAACCTCGATTATCCGAACCAATTGGGACCGAGACTAGTTCGGATAATCGAATCGTGGGTTTTTTGGGACGAGACATATATATTAAAATTTTATATAAAACACCTGATAAAATTTTATATTAAAACACCTGAAAAGAGTCGAATGCTTTTTTAAATATTTTTTTATAAAATCGTCCATTTTTAAGTGACGAACGGCTGTAACGTATTTTTGAGCGGCTAAGTCTCGCAGCCGTTTGAGAAGGAGAAGTTACGTTGGGTTGGTCATTGTTGCTCACGACGGTGACAGCGAGCAACAATGCATCTTCCGCGCCGACATTCGGATAATTGAGCGTTCGGATAAACTAAGTCATCGTTCGGATAATTGAGGGTTCGGATGATCGAGATTCGGATAATCGAGGTTCTACTGTATAAAATACCTTCCCCCCAAAGGTTAGTTTGAGATTTTTTTTACATTGAGGGGGTTTGCCATCCCCAAAATGGCGGAATTTTTCGTGAAAAATAGCACTTTTCACTGTACATGAACACCAAAAATTTAGAAATTAAAAAAACAAAAAATTATCAAATACCGTTGGGAGGAGGATTTGATGATGCTTTGACTAAATTTAAATGGTACTTGATTTCAGATAATTTCTAGCTGAGATACAGTTAACACCGCAAATCGTGTTTTTCCAAAGGCGTTCTTGGAAAAGCTTTGTCACCGGCTTGTTTGTGGATATTTTCGCGTGTACAAATTTCACGGAATGTTCTTGAAATGCCACTTAACAATGTACATAAGGTTTCAATAAATTTACTCTATCCATATAGATGAAAAAAAAATCGCAAAAAAGTGTTTTTTTTTCACGCTGAAACTTTAACTCTTATTTAGCCATCTACAACTCGAATTTGCAAAATATGATTTTGGATAATAACGAAAATGAAACTTTTTAAAGAATCTTCGTTGCGCCTCCGTTGAGTGATTGCACCATTTTTATTAAATCGATTCTAGACTAAAAACATTGAAAATTTATTTTTTAATGTTTTTGTCCATAGTAAATCTTGATCGATCATCTTGAAATTTGACATGCGAACTTAGGGGTCGTCCATTAATCACGCGAGGTTTTTAGGCCATTTTGTGAGCCGCCCCCCCCCTCCCCCATGGTGATACGTGGTGAGGTTTCTAGCCCCCCAACATCACGTGTATTTTTTGTTCTGAAACATCACACACAAGCCATAGAGAGTGCGGTATTTCATTATGAAAAACGAAATAACATATATATTGTCAGTATATTTAAATGGCATTGTCTGCGCAGTTACACAAAAAAAATACACGTGATAACACCCCCCCGTAGCATGATCAATCGTGATGTTATCCAAATCCGCCTATTTGAGCCTCACGTGATTAATGGACGACCCCTTATGTTCGACACCTTGACAAAAATTCTGAAAACAAAACGTAGTGGTCCCATTTGAAAAAATGGCGGTAACCTTGAAATTTCGGAAACGTCACGTGCATGTACGTCGTAGCGACGACATGTTGAGTCCCTCCGAGCGAGGCAACTTTCGTAGCGAAGTTTTCTCCCAAGTTTGCTAGGTAGGGAAGCATATATCTACCGACTAAGAGTCGTTGCCTCACCGGGTATAATCTTCGATGCAACACAACCCTATAGTCTGTCCCGAAGTGCTCGCGAACCGCCTAGATCGTACGACCAACGAACAAAACGAGGCACTCGACTCCCCATTGTCCCGTCCCACCTGTACTCCGTGCTCAAAGAGCTCAAAGGCTACGAGGCCTTTGTCTCGGCCATCGCGGATTTGCGTAGATTCTCAAGAGCGCAGATAGCCGTGACCATTTTGTCGGCTCGGTGATACAGAGACGCGGACAATTTGCGGCGAAATATTCGAAAGCTCCGAATCTTTCGATTAACGTTTAAGCTCGTCCTCCATGTTTCGAGGCCCTTCAAGTTCTCGTTGCTCGTCGAGGCGAGTGATCTAACGAGTCTCGCGTTATTCCTGCGGCAAAGATCGTCAACGGGAAACTCTTTGAGGATAACAATGGCGTCGTTTCGTTGGAGCGATGGAAAAACGTTGGACCGTTCGAAGGCAAGTTCGTGGCTGATCGCGCCGTCCCAGGCGGGGCTCACGAGGCACACAAAGCCCGCGGGCGTGACCGCGGTGACGAATTTCACGGTGTAACGTCGTTTGTAGCGCGAACGCGTAGCGAGGCGAACCAAAGCGTTCTTCGATCTGGCAATGTCGAGCTCTATGCGATTAACGACGCAACGAATATTCCCGAATTGCCTCGAGTCGTCGGTAGGCGAACGAGACTCGGTCCGAGGCCAACGGATCGTCGAACTCAGACAATCGCCCAAGACGCGGAGGGTCCTCAGTACGATTCTCCTGCAAACACGCCCGGACGAGCACTTGAAGAACACCGCCAGCAGCCCGTAGTTCAAATCCTCCTTGAGCTTCGCGAACGTCAGTATTATGCGATCCTCGAGGGTCAATCTGAGGCCTGGAGCTTTGGCGAACCGCGGCGAAGCCGCTTTCATCCTCTCTGTGATCTCGTTGAAAACATGATGATTCGGAATACCCGTCACGATACTCAACGCCTTGTCGCTTCTCAGTACGTCGGTTAATTTTCCACTAAACTTCTCGTCATTCGCTTGGCCAGGCTTGTCAACGATACCACCGCGCTCTTCGTACGGACCCCAAAGTTCTCGGTATCCCGGGCTCAAAAAGATTTCCGGAAGATCGATGCTTTCCAACTTTATTGCGGGCTCTTCGTGCTGCGTCGTTTCTGGCACGGCGCTCGGCGGCGAGTCACTGAACGTGACATCCATCGGCTCGAGCTTGACCGACGCAAACTCCACGGGCTCCTCCTTTATTTCCAGGTCATCGTCGAGCCCCGGAGTCACGTAGCAGTGATCCCGTAGCACCGCAGCTCCCGCATCGTCTAACAACCCGGTCGACTCCGTTGCCTCGCATGTCACAGCCTCGGAGCCTTCCGTCGGAACTCGCTGGCCCGTCGTGGAGCACTCGTCCGACGCTTCGTGCGCGAACTCTCCCAGGTTGCAGGAAGGGACCGCGTCCCTCTTCAAGTATTTCCTCCTCGTGTCCAAAAACAGCCCTGCGGACGGTTCCAGATTGTGAACGGGAGATACAAATCCGGGTGAAAGTCGAAGCCGAAACGCAATTTCCCCGACCGTATATTGCGGTTGGCTCGGAATACAAGCGCGAACGATAGTAGAAGCAAAAGTTCGGTACGGTACAATCTACGCTACAATCGTGTTGCCAACCACTGAATAAGTTTCTGGAGTTTCTTACGGTACTAGAGAAAAGTTTTGTAAGAACACAGGCAAAACGACTGCAAAGTGAACATGCCGTTGTTATTCGAGGCGGCGCATCGCTTGAAATGAACTAACAAACGACGCGTGCAATTTTTATCGCCACGGCAGCATTTCTTTGAGACTGCCACTGTCAATAGAACAAAGGAACATTTGTTCATTTGTTACTCGTTCGTTAGAATTTTTTACGTATGGCAGGAACGGAACAGATGAACAAATGTTCATTTCTTCACGAAAAACGTTCACAAATGAACAAATGTTCATTTCTTCACAAAAAAAAACGTTCACAAATGAACAAATGTTCATTTCTTTACAAAAAATGTTCACAAATGAACAAATGTTCATTTCTTTACAAAAAATGTTCACAAATGAACAATGTTCATTTCTTTACAAAAAATGTTCACAAATGAACAAATGTTCATTTCTCTACAAAAAGCGCATGAAACTCATGAACAAATGAACATTTGTTTCGTCTACAAAAAGGGTTCACAAATGTTCATTTCTTTACGAAAAAATGTTCACAAATGAACAAATGTTCATTTCTCTACAAAAAAATGTATGAAACGACTGAACAAATGAACATTTGTTCATCTACAAAAAAACGTTCACAAATGTTCATTTCTTTACAGAAAAATGTTCACAAATGAACAAATGTCCATTACTTCACTAAAAAACTTTACAAATGAACGTTTGTTTCGTTCCGGCTATGCGTATGACATTTTTTTGTTCACGCGAAGCTGTACCACGCATGAGTGTGAGAGAAATAGCTAAAATGTTCGAACACAAGTTTCTCCAAGACGAATAATATTTCGGCCGAAAAATAATCATCGAGCACTGCGTCAGTGAATTCCGCAGGAACTGATGCTCTGTGTTTCCTCAAAAACTCTCTACGAAGAAACTGTAATTTTGTGAGGTCATGTTGACATTGAACATGCTGTTTGCGAGAAAAAAAACAGACACAGCACGTTGCGGTCGCATGATGGATATTGAAAAATTTCTCACCCTGTATTGGGTAATCGCTCTGTCGAAAATGCAACGAACAAACACGCGTGGTCGCTGTTATGGGCCTTCTGTCCAACGTCAGTACGCGGTCCCATGCTTCTCGCCGACAAATTTTTCGACTCACACCGAATTCGTCAGTAAAGTTTACGAAATCGGCGCCCGGCTGTGGAAAGCCGTGAAATCTTATGGTCGCGTCTAGCGAAGCTGTGCTGTTACAGCCTTTAACGCAACAAGCAGTTTTATTACTGGTCCGTCGCGGCGAAAATCGCGCACCCTCGTCCTCGCTAGACATTCTGTACAATAACTTATATCCTGTTATCTTGTAGGGTGATATATTTTTGTTTACGATAAAGAATTGGATGGAATTCGAAAAAGTTTCAGTCCCGAGTGGTTCAGCGCTGTTTTCTTTTTATTTCGTTCGCCGGCTGGAACAGCTGACTAGAGGCGGGAGACGTAAATTGCACGGCCTGCGGCTCGAACGATCGCAACCAGATGTCGCGCTGAGAATTATTTGGGGAAGGTAATCTAGGAATTGAGGGAAAAACGAGATGTGGCTCCGTCGGTAAAAAATGCCGCGTGTACCGAGCGAAGAATCCGTCGAGTGGCGCCCTCTACAGCGCTTGGAACCCAAGCTGAAGAATCAAACGAGCATCGCGATAAAAACTGCCGTCGATTGTCAATCATAACCCACGCACACCTCCAGTGTCCATGCATTTACCGTCACGAAAATTTTGCGGTTAGAATATCGCCGGATTCCGCTCTCGCACCACGTAGATACGCGAATTCGTCTCTCGGCTAATAAAACTTTGAAACGCGATTTCGTTCACGGGAAACGATTCCGGGACGTAATTTGGCTACGATGAGTCGTCGCCGAGCTCACGATGACGAGGATGGATACGGTAATTACGATTGAAGCAATTATTTTCTCACGAATTGTCGCCTTCGACTGTTCAGCATCACTCCTTGCGATTATGTTTGTTCGTCAGATAATTAAGCCCCTTTCGGGCATCGCGTTGAAACAATTCTCAATTCCATCGGATGCATTGTAAAACGCGAGTTTTTGTCCATCGCTTTATTTTGGATTGCATTTTTTTCGGAGTATTACATAAACGCGCGATGCCAATGAAAATGTCGGAACAATTGACAATCGGTCGATACATGTCTCAAATAATCGAAAAAAACGTAGGCTAGAATTTCTCGCAATTGAGTGAAAAAAAAAAAACAATTTATCATTTTCCATGGCGCTGTTGATTTAATTTCTCGAAAGGCGTCTCCGTCGGAAAAGCCGAGCAATTCCAAACTCTAGCCGTTTTTCAGATCGCGTGTACAAAAAGCGCCGCAGGGTATCGGAGAATCAAGAGATCGAGGATCGCCTCGAGTCGCTTATCCTGCGAGTGGGCGAGAAATCGACTTCGTCGCTGGAGAGCAATCTGGAGGGTCTGGCGTCCGTTTTGGAGGCGGATCTTGGCGCTTTCCGTGGCAAAATATTGCGGATCTTGACAGATTGCGCTATTAAAATGCCGGAGAAGTGTACGATCTACACGACTCTCGTCGGCCTTCTCAACGCCAAGAACTTCAATTTCGGGGGCGAGTTCGTCGACTACATGGTGAAGAACTTCAAGGAGGCGCTCAAGGCGTGCAAATGGGACGCGGCGAGATATTCCTTGAGATTTCTCGCCGATCTTGTCAATTGTCACGTTCTCTCGTGCGGTTCGCTCATGCAGTTGTTCGACAATATGCTGGACGCCGCCAACGAGGATAGCGTTCCTCAAGTCCGACGAGACTGGTGAGTGGCCCTTTTCCCTTCCTCTAAAGAATTTCTCGTGGAATGACGTTAAATCGATAATAACATCGTTATTCATGACTTACGCACATGAGGGATTCTCCGTCAATTCAGCCACTTTTTTTCGACCATCTCAGATCTGCCCCATAATTGGCTATATCAAAGTACTACTGAAAGGCATTCTATGTGAATTTTTTCAGATTTTGTAATTCAACATTTCAGAAAATGCCGTTTTTTTTTCCCAAATAAATATATCTCGGAAACTAGAAGTGACTGAAAAAAAAAGTCTGTGCATAAAAGTTGTAGTTTTGTGTTAGCTTTCGAGTGGACGACTTGAAATAATTTTTACGTTCCGCTAATGCTGATTTTTTTTACGAAAAAAGGGGTAAATAATTCTTTTATTAAAAAACGGCCATTTTTTTTGGCTGAAAAAATTACAGAGTCTTCCAGTATGTCTGGCGATATCGCAAAAAAATTGCCAGAGTGGCACGGAGCGAGATTCCGGTATAAAAAAAATTAATTTGTGTGGTTTCATTTTTTGTACCCTAGAGGCACGATCCATGCCACTCTGGCGATTTTTTTGCGATATCGTCAGACATACTGGAAGACTGTAATTTTTTCTACCAAAAAAATGGCCTTTTTTTGCATAAAAAAATAATTTCCCCCTTTTTTGGTAAAAAATCAGCATTACCGGAACGTAAAAATTATTTCAAGTCGTCCGCTCGAAAGCTAACACAAAACTACAACTTTTATGTACAGAATTTATTTTTTCAGCTACTTCTAGTTTCCGAGATATATTCGTGTGAAAAAAAACGGCATTTTCTAAAATGTTGAATTAAAAAGCTGAGAAAAAATCACATAGAATGCCTTTTAGTAATACTTTGATATAACCAATTATGGGGCAGATCTGAGATGGTCGAAAAAAAAGTGGCTGAATTGACGGAGAATCCTTCATATGAGAACAGAGAAAACCAGAAAACTCAAGAAATTCTGATAATTCTCTGGAATTTTTCCAGAATTTTTCAAGAGTCACGAGAAATCAACCATTGGAAAAAAAACAGAAAAGCATAAAAATAAATGTATATTTTCAATTCTTATATTATTCTTCATTATATACAGAAAAAGTTGCGTCAGTGTCAAACATTAAAAATTTCAAATAGTAGAAACTCATACACTTGCATTCGATTTGTCGATACACAATCACACAATCTTCATTGTAGATAAGTGATTATTTTCATTTTTTATTTATTAGTTTTTTTTAAATTTATTTATTAGTTTTATTTATTTAGTATTTTTTGTTTATTTTACGGTGTTTAAATTATTTTTCAAATCTCCGTTTTTTTTAAATTATTTTATTTTAATATTTAACATTTTGATATATTTGATCTTTAAAAAAATTATATTTTTTGATCCCAATCGCCCGGGATATTTACAAAATCTGTGTGGAGACCTGAAAAAGTCGGGGAATTTTTGAATCGATAATGCTTTGCGGAAGTAATTTTTTTTATTGAATTGGAGGTGTTTAACGTTTAGAAATTGAAAATAAAATAATTTTCGTTTTGAATGAATTGAGGAACTGACGTTGAAAAAAATTCTATTGGGGCGTTGAATTTTTAGTAATTTTAATTATGAAATGTTAAATAAAATAACTTTTGTTTTGAATTAATTGAGTAATTTGTGAAAAAAATTAGTAAATTGAAAATTAAAAATTGAAAAAAATTGGGAATAAGTGACAAAAATTGAGTAAATTGATTAAATTCAATTAATTGAGTATATTGTGAAAAAAAAATTGAGGGCAAAACGTTTGCCTGAGTTAGCGGCGAGTGAAGATTTTGATCTACGCATCGGCCAATTGCTCCGTTGCAGGTACGTGTTCGCAGTTCTGTCAACGCTGCCCTGGGTCGGCCGCGAGTTGTACGAGAAGAAGGAACAGGAGTTGGACCACCTGATGGTGACGATAGAGATATTCCTGAACAAGCGAAGCAAGAAACATCAGCCGGCGTTGAGAGTCTGGTCGAGCGACACGCCCCATCCGCAGGAGGAGTATCTCGACTGTTTGTGGGCCCAGGTACGAAAGCTCAGGCAGGACAATTGGGCCGAGAAACACATTCCACGTCCGTATCTCGCTTTCGACTCGATTCTGTGCGAAGCCCTTCAGCACAATTTGCCGGTTCTCTTACCTCCGCCTCATCACGAGTCGTACTTGTATCCTCTGCCGACCGTTGTCTTTCGAATGTTCGATTACACGGATTGCCCCGCCGAAGGACCCGTCCTACCGGGCAGTCACGCCATCGAGAGGTTTCTCATCGAGGAACACTTGCGCCAAATCATCGACACCTGCTTCTACGAAAGAAAAGACTGGTGAGCAATATTCCCGAAGTATTTCCACTGTCCGATGAAATAGGGATTTTGAAATTCATATATAAAAAAAAATATATTAAAAAAAACAAGCTTTTATTTGAGGCGTTACACCACGGTAGAAACGAAAATGTTGTCATTTTTTTTCTTCATTTTTTGAAAGATACATTTGTTAAGAATGCTTTCACCAAATTTTTTAAAGAAATTTGTAAAATTGGCGTAGATACAGCATTTTATGTGAAACCGTGCGAAGCGCACGACCACGCCGAGCGGCAGATGTGCGGCTTTGAACGCGTTTTTCTCGAAACTACGTTTTTCAGTCTGGTTGACAGCATATTAAAAAAACTATTCTTCCGATTTGCATGCGCCAAGTCTTAAAGTGTTCGACAATCCAGCCTCTATGTCACCACGTAGGGATTTTTTAATAAACGGCCCCCTTCTATTTTTTTTATTGACGATGAAAATTTTCCATGAAAATCGGAAATAAAATTCACCGGTCCGCCATTCTTTTTTTTAGATATCGAAATTCCCCTACGTGATGCTGTAAACCTATGTGTCTAGTTTCTAAATATACTTTTATCTTATTTTTCAAATAAACCGTATGGCTTTATCGCTGTCAACCGCCGGGCAACAATTTCGTCGGAGTGCCCTCTTGGTAGCGGCGTACACCGCAAACTATACTTTAGATTCGAGTACAAAAATTTGTATACAGTCTTCTATATGTATATATTGACTATGAGTATTAATGAAAAAATTCAATTCTCTTCGTTTGATGGAAAATAATTACGAAAAATACACCCTCGTACCGGCACTCTAGCGGCAGAAAATAAGGCCTAACTTTGAGAATTTATTTTGGTAGTATGAAAAAATAAATAGGATTTCTTTTGAGAGGGTTTATTTAACACGTATTAAGGGGAGATATACACCTAGGAGCCGGACAAAAGGTCATTTTGGTGAATTTTATCAAGGAAAACTATTTGAAATTTCGAATTGTGATTTTAATTATCTAAAAGTGAATACATTCAAAAATATGATTAATTTTCTTTATTTGAAAATATCAAAAATATACAAGGATATTGTATAAACCTTGGAGCGTCGTCAAAAAATCTGCGTATACGGTACCCACTGGCGTTTCTCCAAAAATCATCTGAAAAAAAAAAACCAAAAAGATTATTAAATTAGATACTATAATCTAGTACTTGTCATAGCCGATTTTGAAAATATCGATTTATGACAAAATGGCGGACGTTTGAACATAAATAGTGATTTTTGGGCCAAAAATTAGTTATTATTTTGCCTATAAAACAAAAACTAAGTAACGGAAAAAAAATCCTGACAAGTACTAGATAATGGTGTATAGAATAACCACAAAAAAACCTCAAGGCAATCGGTTCATTGGTTTTCGAGAAATTTTGGGTACCGATTTGAAAAACGTGGTTTTGAGAAAAACGCGTGTGAAAATTTGGGAATGAATAAATCATGAAATTTGTCAACTTACATGGAATCATCGATACAAGACCCATAGTGTAGGTCTCCTACGGTCGACGGAATGTTCAATGCATTTAAATCGATTTTTTTCGACCATCTATGTGTATATCTCTCCTTAAAGTATAGAAACGAAATTTTATTATAATTTTCATACAAAATGCCGGCGACAGAGCTCATCTTAAAGAACGTGTTTTTTACAAATAGCTTCACGGGCTGACGGTTTTCTCATAATGTATAAAACCTGGAAAAAAAATAAAAAAATATAATTTATATATTATTAACTATGGGACTACGTAGGGATTTTTTTAAATCAAATTTTAAGAAAATGGCGCACTTTGAAAGAAATAAATCGATTTTTTTCCCCAAAAAGTAAGCAGTAAATTGTTTATAAAGAAAAAAGTTTACATTTCATCAAAAAACGGCTACGTACTACCATAGAGAATGTAATTGTGAAGCTACTATCGAAATTTCAAATTGATCCATGCAAAGGTGTTCGAGTAATCCGTCTTCCTAGTTTGAAAAAAGTGGTTTCGAGAAAAACGCGTTTAAAGTTCTTCGAAGCGCCTGTAAGAAGTCCGAGGCACTGCGGCAAAAGCGATAATTGAACCTTTTAAACATTTTTCTTCGCTCCATGACCAATTGGATATTGTTTCTATGACCCTAAAGTATTTTGAAGCAAAAAAAAAACGTTTTTTCCAAAATCCTAGAGTGGTGACAAATTATTTTCTACTTTCTAGTACATTAAGGGATAACTCTTAATGTACCAGAAAGTAGAAAATAATTTGTTTGACCAAGTCACCCATATGTCATTATAAATAAAAGCTTGGGGCGCTCAACTTTTTAAATGTTTAATAAATTTGATCAATTTAGTTTCATTAAACGTATTTAATTTGGCACAATGGTAATTAGGGAAATTATTGTCACACGTTTATACTCAGTTTCAGGATTTTTATTTTAAAAATCTACGGTTGTTTTACAGTGAATTAAATACAGTTGTTATGTTAAGGCGTTAGGCCACAGTAACGGATATAAAATCATGTGCTAATTCAACAAAAAAAATCATATGAAAAAGTGATTCACTCAGAAAATTAATTACATATTTATTTTGCATGAATATCAAGCTGTTAGAAAATATATTTTTTTTCGATCACAAAATGGCCAACTACTAAATAACATTTTCTTCTGTCATCTTTTTTTAGGCGCTCCGCGGCGTGATATTTAGCATCCACAATTTTTTACCTAGAACAAAAATCAAAAATTCTCGTCCATCTACATTAGAATACCTCGAGAAGTACGTACGGAATTTAAAAAATATTGTCTTATTCAAAAGTTGTAGGTAATTGAACTTAAGAAATGAATTTTCAGTGAACTATTTCGTTATAACTGCTCATAAACTGCTCATAAAATGAAAAGTTTTCGATTAATCGGAAACTCCTTACGTACTTCTCTGCGAAATGCAATTAGGAACATAACTCTTAAATTTGAAGTAAATCGAGTGAACATTGTTGAAGTTATTTGTCACGCCAATTGGAAAAAAGCTGTTTCGAGAAGTTTCGAGTAGTCGGCCATTTTGTACATCGAAAAAATTATATATTTGTTTCTAACAGCTTGATATTCATACTAAATACATGTGTAATTAATTTTGTGAGTGAATCACTTTTTCATACGATAAAAAATTGTTAAATTCGCAGATGATTTTATACCCGTTACTGTGGCCTAACGCCTTAACGGATTTGTGTAAATTAAAGATTACATGTCTGAGTTTGAGCACCCCAAGCTTTTATTTATAGTCACATATAGGTGACTTGAAAAAGAAAATTATTTTATACTTTTTCGTACATGAAATAAAAGCTTGTTTTTTTAAATATATTTTTTTTACATATAAATTATTTTCCAGTTTTTAGTCTTTCATTGATTTTACTAGTTATTTGTTACTAGTAGTTTATTACTTTACGAGTTTGTATGTTAGGAACACGGAATGCTTGTAAAAACAACAAAGACTGTAATTGGGATTGAACTTACGACTAATTGCATATAAACTTTTCACATACACAGTCGGCTACGAATATGTTTGTACGGTTAGTGAGATTTTATATGGATGATTAGATATCGCTAATTTGACATGAAAAGTTGAAAATCTTATGGATATATTTTTTCTTTATGTTCAATCATGCATCGTCACCTTTTAGATCCGTGTTTGAAAAATTTCAGAGCTCTAAGTAGTCGGGAAGTGGCTGAAATGTCGATTTTTCGTTTTTCATCTCACAGAAAGTCAAATAAAAGCTTGTAAAAACACTCCGATTTACGGTGAAAGCCTTGGCCGCGAGATAAGGACCAGTGGGCAATGTTTTTTATGGTGATTCGTGCTCTATCGTTTGCAGCGCCGCTCATTTGCTGAATTTTCCGTACAAAGCGAAGATTCCACTGGACTATTGCGTAGTGGAAGTCGTTTTTGGCGAATTGTTCAAACTACCGACGCCGAAACATTTGGAAATATCGTACGGCTCGATACTCATTGAATTATGCAAGCTCCAGCCTTCCACGATGCCACAGGTGAGCGATTGACTCTCGAGGAATAATCGGAAAATTTATTTGCCTGTATATGGGCGCGTGGGTGCGTACGAAGTGAAATATCATTATTCCGATCGTAACTATCGTAAAAAAACATTTTCAGGTTCTCGCCCAAGCGACGGAGATCCTGTTTCGTCGCATAGACAGCATGGCCGCGGCCTCTTTCGATCGCTTCGTTTGGTGGTTCGCTTATCATTTGAGCAACTTTCAGTTTCGTTGGTCCTGGGACGACTGGGACTCCTGTCTGCAACGGGAGGCTGAACACCCTCGTCCCAAGTTCATACGGGAAGTCCTTCTGAAGGCCTTACGGTACGTGCACAATTTTCGACGCCTGATTATATTTTCAAGCAGCTACATCTACCTAGGGGCCCGAAAAAAATGGCCAAACTCCGGCTTTTTCGAAAACAACGAAAACACGGCCGCCGTCAGGTGATGACATTTTTCTTGCGACGTTTGGCGGTGGACACTTTCCAGCTTGAACGGTCCATCTGAAATCTAAAAACCAAACGGGCTATTCAAGTTGACAATAAATACGAATATAGCTAAAAGATGATACCAACGAATAAAAATATTTTTGGAAAATGCAATTTTTTTACCCACCTAGCCTAGAAGACTTATGGCAACACCGCATCGTTCCACGTATCCAATGACGTGAGTTTGCACGGCATATTCAAAATAATAATGCAACACAAATTTTTATTTGGAAGTAATTTTTTAATCGAACAAAGTTTTTAAGTAGTTACGAATGAACCAACACTTTTGTTTGTTAATGAAGATAACACAAACAATATAAAATATTAATATTTATAATGCAAATATTGTTTTATGACAACATTTTTATCTTCAGGAAGACGATCATTTTTTTTTCTCGAAATATTGAACAATACTTGTTTTCGGTGTTGCCATGCGTCTTCTTATTATAGGGGACAAATATTTTTTACGCATAATTATTCTGTCTTTACTGAACGTTTTTAGCAAAACTGAATAGTAAAGGCAATTCAAACTTCTTTCAATCTTCCCCTAACTAGTTTGCTATCTAAACATAACATTTATTCAACATTTATAATCACGATAGAATGGTACGACGAATTATGCGACCTGACTTTCGGTCAATGCAGACCTTGCAGTGTTGAAAGTCTCCAGTAAAAATGATTGTATATATTTAGATACAATTATATAAAAATGATATATAATCTTATCTATTTATATATAGGTTTATATATAATTGTATATAACTCTTTAGATTCGTATATATAATTCGATATAAATGTACTTCCATCAAATTTGATTTGATAAAATTATACATAGTTCTGTATATAATGATATATGGAGATACTATTTTTATAGGGAGTTTACATAATTAGATATAATATGATATACAGTTGTATATAATTCAATATAGTGTTGTATATAATTATATATATACGTGAACATTTTATTTACGGTATATAAAATTGTGTATGACTGTATATGAGTACTTTTATTTTCTTTTGAAATACATATAAATGTATAGATCTTTATATGGCTTCATATATGATTAGATATAGAAAAAGTTTTCTTTGGTTTTATTCGCGTATGGAAGCAGGTAAATCAAAAGATTGTTTATTAAAAGTTAACAAATTATGTATTGATGCAATATATTCACCAAATTTGATTACAATTATTGGGTTTCTTACAGAGATAATTTCCAATTCCGATCAGTTGATTAATATTAGTTTTTTCTTGATATTTTACTAACAAAATGTCGTCGCTTTCTTCGACTGGTATAATATGTGTCACAATGGCTTTTTTTCTACGTGAAAAAACATATCAACGTATTTTACATTAAAACGTTGAATTATAAAATATACACCCGAGTAAAAATGAATATATATAAACATATATAATTGTATATTAATAGATCATATACAATTGTATACAAAAATTGGCCCGATAGAATTTTGTATATTTGTATATAAACGTATACAATTGTATATACGTTGGATACGTTTATGTACAAATATATAAAATTCAATTTTTGTATACAATTGTATACGACCAATTAATATACAATTATATATGTTTATATATATTCATTTTTACTCAGGCTTGCAATTTTGAAACCCATTATCTCCCAATCTAAATAGTCGACTGTTCTGAAATTTCACTCAAACATGCATAATGATATGAACAATATCTGGTTAAAATTTGAGAAAAATCTATAGAAATTAAGATTGCGCACTCGTTCTACCTTAAGGGCGGGGTAAAGTATTAAAATTTTTTTTTTTTTATTTTTTAAATGAATGCATAATATATCAAGAATATTGTGTTAAAATTTCAAGTCGATCGGAGTAAAATTGCCGATGTTATGAGTATTTGAGCGTTTATTGCTCCATGCCGTTCTCTTATCTTCTGCGTTTTTCAAACCGTTTTTCTGAGACTTGTCATATTTGAAGTGCGTGTGCACGATAACTCAAAATCTACTGGACCAATCGCTTTGAAATTTTGCACAGTACTTCTTCACATAATTCACCAGGTATTGTCGACAGCTTTTTTGTTTTTTTTAATAATTACTAATTTTTCAACAAAAAATTAGCCGATTTTTTTAGCGAAAATCGGGTTTTTGGCTCCCAAGTGCTACGAAAAATCGAAAAATCGAAAAAAAAAAAAATCCTCCCGTCATTACCTCGAGAAACATCTCCTTTAACAAATGCATTTTGATTTTTTTGTTTCAAATGATTCTGTTGCGAGTTATGGTGCACACCGCAAACCAACTTTTTTTCGAGGCGCCTCCGGGGTTTAATTTTCACTCGCTCAATTTTGAATATTTTGCAATGCAAATTTAGGAGAATGTTGTTCAAATGTTACTTTATTATATGTAAATTTTTCAATAAACGAACACTATTCGTTACGCCAAAAAAAAAATCTTAAAAACATGCCTTTTTTTCGCCGAATTAACTTTACCCCGCCGCAAATCGTCGGTATACGATAAAGAATTTCCCAACGTTTTCGTGTATTGATTTGTTTGGATTTATCCGAGCGATGAAGTATTCAAGTACTCGTTGTCCAACAGGTTGTCCTATCATCAAAGGATTCGTGACATGATGCCAGAATCGTACGCGGAGCTGATTCCCGCAGTACCCGAACCGGTATACAAATACACGTCCGAAGGAGCGAGTGAGTATTGAGCGAATCGTCAAAAAATGCTCAGCCCGTGCCGTTGCGTCTCGAGGACGATAAGCCAACGATTGATTTTGCAGGCTCGTTGCCGGGGACAGCAGCCGCTCACGAATTGGTCGTAGCGATAAGACGCAAGTGCACAGCCGAAGAGGCATTGAACGTTTTGAACACGCTCCCGGGCCAAGGCGAGAACGAGGAACCAAATAGTTTTAATCCATTGAAAATCGACGTCTTTGTGCAAACTCTGCTGAATCTCGGCTCGAAAAGTTTCAGTCACAGCTTCGCCGCGATCGGCAAGTTTCATTACGTTTTCAAGGTATTCGTCGCAATTCTTTCGTTCGCGCCTCTTGAGGTATCCCTTTCGCGAACCCGAATATTCAACAATTGGCCGATTTTCGTCTATAATCGAGTAAAAATAGATTCAAGTATACTGGTACAATTTCTGTCCGATAATTTATTCACTAAATAACTCCAGATGCCTGATATAAACTGCTCGAGGCGTAAAAAAAATTCTATCGATTTCGTAACGACAATACAAATGCCGACGAATGTTGGTGGGAAATATTAATGATAAAACTTGGAAAAATGTGACTAGGAGAAGAATTTTCTGCGAATTCCACAGAAAATGTAAATTTATATGTAACATTTTTTTTTAACATGCTTTTATATAATGTGCTAAAAAGTAGAAAATATTTGTTTTAACAAGTCACCTACGTATGACTATATATACCTATATATAGTCATGCGTAGGGGGGGGCTCAACTTGGGGGGGCTTGGGGGGGCTCAACTTTTTAAATGTTTAATAAATTTGATCAATTCCGTTTCATTAAGGGGTTATATACAGTCAGGAGGCCCAAAAAGATCGATTTTGCAAGAATTTTTCTTCGGAAGACCTTTAAATCTATTAACGTAAAAATTTGTACACATATTATGGTAACTTTTAACTGTATTTTAACATTTTTTATTTGTAAAAATAATTACTTTGAAAGCTGCTATAGCTGATCTCTGGGAGCACCTCTAAAAAAGGCGTCTTGCGGTGAGCACGATATCTCTGGACTGGATCACCTAAAATGGAAAAACCAAAAATATTTCCTTATTATAATGGATTATCTTGTAATTGATCGAAGGGATAAGCAAAGTAATAATTTTTGACAAAATGGCGGGTTCGAAAAAAAATCGATTTTTGACAAATATTTAGGCCTTAAATTCTTTATAAAATGGAAAATATTTATCGGTGAGAAAAAACCTTCGATTAATTACTAAAAAATATACTTGAAAAGATTGTGTTAAAATTTGAGACTGATCGGTTCAGCCGTTTCCGAGAAATCTTCCTCGCCGATCTTAAAAAGCACAGTTTTGAGAAAAACGCGTTTAAAGTTTCAAAAGCACTTTCGAACGCTCTGACACGTTATTACAAATGTGCGTGTAACTTCGAGAATATTCGCCGGATTGACAGGAAATGTTCTGTGTTCGTACTTACGGCCTTAGGCCACAGTAACGGGTATAAAATCATGTGCAAAGTTAACAATGTTTTTCGTATGAAAAGGTGATTCACTCGTAAAATTAATTACACATCTATTTAGTATGAATATCAAGCTGTTAGAATTGTTTTTTCGATTTTTTCGATTCTTTTGTTATCTTTTTGTTTTAGGCGCTCCGCGGCGTGACATTTAAAATCCACAATTTTTTTTACCTAGAACAAAAAGCAAAAAAATCTCGTCAATCTACATTAGAATACCTAGAGAAGTATGTACGGAATTTAAAAAATATTGTTTTATTCAAAAGTTGTAGGTATTTGAAATTGAGAAATGAATTTTCAGTGAAAAATTTCGTTATAACTGCTCATAAAATGAAAAGTTTTTGATCAATCAGAAATTCCGTACGTACTTCTCTGTGAAATGCAATTAAGAACATAACTTTTAAATTTGAAGTAAATCGAGTGAAAATTGTTGACGTTATTTTTCACGCCAATTGGAAAAAAAACTGTTTCGAAGAGTTTCGAGTAGTCGGCCAATTTGTACATCGAAAAATATATATATATATATTTTTTCTAACAGCTTGATATTCGTACTAAATAATTGCGTAATTAATTTTATAAGTGAATCACTTTTTCATACGAAAAAAAAATTGTTAAATTCGCACATTAATTTATACCCGTTACTGTGGCCTAACCCCTTAACTATGTGTACATTACGATTTTTTTTTTTCAATCGATATTTCAAAACTGTTAACTGTATATAACCCCTTAAACGTACTCAAATTGGTACAATAGTAATTAGAGAAATTATAACCCCACCTTTATACCCAGTGTCAGGACTTTTATTTAGGGGGGGGGGGGGGGGGAAATCACAGTAGCACACAAAAAAATAGGCATATTTTCGGGAATTAATTTTGGCTGAATAAAAGTATCAATCGAAAATCTGTAAAGGAGGTTTTATAGCAATACTAAAAAAGTACAATATGTAATTTTTTCAATAAAAAATATTTAAAAATGGCGGCTGCGCAGCATATGCCCCAAGGCGCCTTTTTTGAGCTCGCCGAAGACATAACTCGAGCAAATTTTTACCGATCGACTTGAAATTTTGACAGTAGCTTCGAAACATCTTTCTCCACGGAGCTACGTAGGATTTTTTCGATATATTGATTTTTCGCAAAATGATGCATGTTTGAAAATAAAGTTAAATTTTTACCAAAAAAAAAACGCCATAAAATCGTCGATAAAAAAAAAGTAAGCCATATAAAATAAAAAATCCTACGTAGCTCCGTGGAGAAAGATGTTTCGAAGCTACTGTCAAAGTTTCAAGTCGATCGGTAAAAATTTGCTCGAGTTATGTCTTCGGGGAGCTCAAAAAAGGCGCCTTGGGGCATATGCTGCGCAGCCGCCATTTTTAAATATTTTTTATTGAAAAAATTACATTTTGTACTTTTTTAGTATTGCTATAAAACCTACTTTACAGATTTTCGATTGATACTTTTATTCAGCCAAAATTAATTCCCGAAAATATGCCTATTTTTTTGTGTGCTACTGTGATTTCCCCCCTTAAGAAATCCAATTTTGCTTTACAGTAAATTAAATACAGTTGATATGTTAACGGATTTGTGCAAATTAAAGATTATATGTCTAGATTTTGAGCGCCCCAAGCTTTTATTTATAGTCACATATAGGTGACTTGGTGAATAAAATTATTTTCTACTTTTTAGTACATTAAATAAAAGCTTGTTTTTTAAAGTATTTTTTTACATACAAATTATTTTCCACTTTTTAGTCTTCAGTTGATTTTACTAGTTAGTTACTGGTAGTTTACTAGTTTACGGGTTTGTACGTTAGGAACATGGAATGCTCGTAAAAAACAACAAAGACTGTAATTGAGATTGAACTTACGACTAATTGCTGCATATAAGATTTTCACATACAAGCACAGTCGGCTACGAATTTGTTCGTATGTGTTAAAGAGACTTTATACGGATGATTAGATATCGTTTTACATGAAAAGTTGAAAATTCTATAGATATTTGTTTTTTTAAGTTGAATCGTGCATTGTCAGCTTTTAGATGCACGTTTGCAAAGTTTCAGAGCTCTAAGTATTCGGGAAGTAAGCGAAATATCGGTTTTCCGTTTTGCATCTCACAGAAAGTGAGGTTAAACAAAAGCTTGTAAAAATGGCATTTTTAATTCCATTTTATCGTTGGGTATAATAATTATTTGTGACTTATTTTCATCAAGCGCCATTGTAATTTGCGCCCTGCTTATGCCCCCACAAAATACGGCCCTTTGCGAAAGGAATACATCAATATTCTCCCTCAGGAACGGCTCAACTGCACATGCGCGTCGATTTTTTGTCCCTCAGGTACTCGCGGAAACGGAGGAGGCGCAGATATGCATTTTACGTAACATGTTCGCACTGTGGAAGAATCATTACCAAATGATGGTCGTGCTGACGGACAAGTTTTTGAAAACCGGTATAATCGAGTGCAGCGCCATCGCGAATTGGATATTCTCCAAGGAAATGGCTTCCGAGTTTACAAAGTGCGTATATCTTCCCGAAGAGCTTCTCAAATTGACTCATATTGGCGTGTCCGGTCAATGTTCGAATCGACGACTCTACCGTCGGTTTGTTTGACCTTGACGTGTTTCGACGAGGTCAAAAAGATCGGAGGTGGATTTCTCGAGATTGGTCACTTGCCCGAACACTTTGTGAACGGCTTGCCCGCCACCTTTCGTTCGAATTTCAGACTTTACATTTGGGAAATACTGCATTTGACGATTCGCAAGAAGAATCAGCATGTGATAAAGTTGAACTCGGAGCTGGGCGAGGCGAGGGAGAAGCTGAGAAGGGCGGAGAGCAGATCGGGTACTTCGTCCGAAGACGAGGACAACGCCAACAAGGACAAGAGCGGAGGGGAACGGCCCTCCGAGGACGTCGTCGAGAGAATGGAGGAGAAGTTGGAAGCCGCTCAGGCGGATCAGAAAAATCTGTTCCTCATCATTTTCCAGGTACCCAACGTTTCATGCTCTATAAAATGCTGAGATCCGGTAGCGTGTAAAATAGATCAAGCAGCGATCCAATAATCGATTAGGGGAGTTGTGCTCGAGGTAATCCTATCGCTTCACACTGGTCATACCACTGATCGTACTTGAGACTTGTACAATTTATATTTTTAACACATGCAAAAAACATAATTTGTAATAACTAAAATCTTCCATGTGTAAACTGTTGAATGAATGTTCACATTTAATTAGAAAAATGAAAAAATAGTTATTCCAACGATTCGCGCAGTATTTCTAGGTTTGATATTTGGCAACATTGGTTCTATCTCCGTCTCTTTTTACTCAACCAGGCGAGTTTAACCTCCATGCTATTCAACCTCGATCTGTCAAAACAATGTCAGGTGCGGGAAATATAAAGCATTGTACTCGGGCCACGACTGGCAAGAAGCGGGGAAAATTTGTGTCGGCGAAATATGTCGGTTAACCCATTAACGCCCAAGAATCGCGAATTTTCCCTTCAATTTCAGGTCAGATTTTTATTATATAAAAAAAATCATAAAAAATGAAGAGATACCTTCCCTAGTATTTTCGAGGGTGCTCTTTCAGAATCTGGGGTCAAAATCGGGTTTTGTCCATTAGGAAAAAAAATATGGCGGCTTTTAAACAAAAAAAAAACAGGAAAAATCGGTGACACTTTGTTTTTTCAATTTTTTTTTTCACTTCGAAGCCGTTGAAAAGTCCGGTTTTTTTTTCAACCATGGGTGCATAGAATAGTGACGATTGAACAATCAATTTTTTAAATTCGTCGTTGTCAACATTTTCACCCCGAAAATGGCGCTTTTCACCCCCTGAGTGACACGAAAAATTTCACGCTCGGTGTCCCAAATGAAAAGTAGTTGGATTTGGACGAAAATTGGTACTCGGAGGTTTTTGAGGTCGTCGATTACGATTCCGTTCTCAAAATTCCGAAATTAAAAATGGCGGATCCAATATGGCGGACACAAATGCAAAAGTTCATTTGGATTGGATAAAACATGGCACTCGGGGGTTTTCGAGGTCGCTGATTATGATTCTGCTCTCAAAATTCCGAAATTAAAAATGGCGGATCCAATATGGCGGACACAAACACAAAAGTTCATTTGAATTGGATAAAACGTGGCACTCGGGGGTTTTCGAGGTCGTTGATTATGATTCTGCTCTCAAAATTCCGAAATTAAAAATGGCGGATCCAATATGGCGGACACAAATGCAAAAGTTCATTTGAATTGGATAAAACATGGCACTCGGGGGTTTTCGAGGTCGCTGATTATGATTCTGCTCTCAAAATTCCGAAATTAAAAATGGCGGATCCAATATGGCGGACACAAACACAAAAGTTCATTTGAATTGGATAAAACGTGGCACTCGGGGGTTTTCGAGGTCGCTGATTATGATTCTGCTCTCAAAATTCCGAAATAAAAAATGGCGGATCCAATATGGCGGACACAAATGCAAAAGTTCATTTGGATTGGATAAAACATGGCACTCGGGGGTTTTCGAGGTCGCTGATTATGATTCTACTCTCAAAATTCCGAAATTAAAAATGGCGGATCCAATATGGCGGACACAAATGCAAAAGTTCATTTGGATTGGATAAAACATGGCACTCGGGGGTTTTCGAGGTCGCTGATTATGATTCTGCTCTCAAAATTCCGAAATTAAAAATGGCGGATCCAATATGGCGGACACAAATGCAAAAGTTCATTTGAATTGGATAAAACGTGGCACTCGGGGGTTTTCGAGGTCGCTGATTATGATTCTGCTCTCAAAATTCCGAAATTAAAAATGGCGGATCCAATATGGCGGACACAAATGCAAAAGATCATTTGAATTGGATAAAACGTGGCACTCGGGGGTTTTCGAGGTCGCTGATTATGATTCTGCTCTCAAAATTCCGAAATTAAAAATGGCGGATCCAATATGGCGGACACAAATGCAAAAGTTCATTTGGATTGGATAAAACATGGCACTCGGGGGTTTTCGAGGTCGCTGATTATGATTCTGCTCTCAAAATTCCGAAATAAAAAATGGCGGATCCAATATGGCGGACACAAATGCAAAAGTTCATTTGGATTGGATAAAACATGGCACTCGGGGGTTTTCGAGGTCGCTGATTATGATTCTACTCTCAAAATTCCGAAATTAAAAATGGCGGATCCAATATGGCGGACACAAATGCAAAAGTTCATTTGGATTGGATAAAACATGGCACTCGGGGGTTTTCGAGGTCGCTGATTATGATTCTGCTCTCAAAATTCCGAAATTAAAAATGGCGGATCCAATATGGCGGACACAAATGCAAAAGTTCATTTGAATTGGATAAAACGTGGCACTCGGGGGTTTTCGAGGTCGCTGATTATGATTCTGCTCTCAAAATTCCGAAATTAAAAATGGCGGATCCAATATGGCGGACACAAATGCAAAAGATCATTTGAATTGGATAAAACGTGGCACTCGGGGGTTTTCGAGGTCGCTGATTATGATTCTGCTCTCAAAATTCCGAAATTAAAAATGGCGGATCCAATATGGCGGACACAAATGCAAAAGTTCATTTGAATTGGATAAAACGTGGCAATCGGGAGTTTTCGAGGTCGCTGATTATGATTCTGCTCTCAAAATTCCGAAATTAAAAATGGCGGATCCAATATGGCGGACACAAATGCAAAAGTTCATTTGAATTGGATAAAACGTGGCACTCGGGGGTTTTCGAGGTCGCTGATTATGATTCTGCTCTCAAACTTCCGAAATTCAAAATGGCGGATCCAATATGGCGGACACAAATGCAAAAGTTCATTTGAATTGGATAAAACGTGGCACTCGGGAGTTTTCGAGGTCGATGATTATGATTCTGCTCTCAAAATTCCGAAATTAAAAATGGCGGATCTAATATGGCGGACACAAATGCAAAAGTTCATTTGAATTGGATAAAACGTGGCACTCGGGGGTTTTCTAGCTCGCTTATTATATTTCTGCTCTCAAAATTCGAAAGCCTTTGGGTATTTAAATACCTAGTATTTTCAGGTATTTCTAGGTACTAAGTATTTCTAAGTATTTCAGGTACTTTGAGAGTACCAATTTTCATCCAAATCCAACTACTTTTCATTTGGGACACCGAGCGTGAAATTTTTCGTGTCACTCGGGGGGTGAAAAGCGCCATTTTGAGGGTGAAAATGTTGACAACGACGAATTTAAAAAATTCATTTTTCAATCCTCACTATTCTATGCACCCATGGTTGAAAAAAAACCGGACTTTTCAACGGCTTCGAGGTGAAAAAAAAATTTTGAAAAAAAAGTGTCATCGATTTTTCCTGTTTTTTTGTTTAAATGCCGCCATATTTTTTTTCCTAATGGACAAAACCCGATTTTGACCCCAGATTCTGAAAGAGCACCCTCGAAAATACTAGGGAACGTATCTCTTCATTTTTTGATTTTTTTTATATAATAAAAATCTGGCTTGAAACTGAAGGAAAAAATCGCGATTCTTGGGCGTTAATGGGTTAAAAATGAAATATGTGTGGAAATTCGAATGAGCGAGATGAGGTTAGGACTACAGTCAGCTGTTGCCTTGCTGTCACGTCTCTTTGTCGTAGCAAGTGGTAATAAATCCAATACCAGAAGTTCAAATTAAACTTGATATTACATAAAAATTAGGTCAGTAAGCGTATTTTTTTCTAAGAGCATTGGATTACTACAAGTGTTAAGTATGTAAATCTGATTATTTTTAAGAATCAGACGGATCCCCACTATTATATACACGTTTGTAGCGACCGGAAATTGGGTTTTCGCATGTCGTCTCGGAATTCCTTCACAAAAATACGCAATTTTAATATTTTTCTGCTCTGTAATTAGGACCTTAACTGACCCTGGAATTTTACAGGGAAGATCATTAATATATTTAGTGGAGCTCAAAAAAACAAGAAAATCCTATGGATTGAAACCCGGCGATAGGATTACCTTAAGATGGCATACTTTTTCTTTTACGATAAACATTTGAATAAACGACGACGTATGAATGTAAAGTCATGGTTTATTATTACAATAAAATAGAATACGTTTCAGGATATTAGTTACTTAAATAAAAAATAGAAAAATAATAAACCACACGTCGTTCGACGTGTGTAGGAGGGCATATTTTAGTCTTAGGCGTTCCCTAAACGATCAATGATATTTCACAATATTACGAATTGCGCAATGTTTTTTTTACCGTTAATAGTTAGTATTGAAGATTGCGCGATGATTGAACAAAAGTTTGAACGAGTTTGAATATTATTGCACCACATTTTTTCATTGCACCGTGTAGGATTAGGGGCCGTCCATAAATTCTGTCATTTTAAAATAGGGGTGGTCGTCGGTTGACGGTAATGATAATTGACTTATGACTATAGGAACGAAAAGATTATTGGGGAGGGGGGGGGGGTAAAAATCAACAAAAATCGATGACGTAATACATGGACGGCCCCTTAGTACTATGCCATACACTAATATGACTAGTAGACTAGAATCAAGATTTACTGGACTATTATTATAGCGGCGACGAAGTGTTGTCTGTAGCACGTTAAGGGGCTATACCAGTGTGAACGCTGAAAATTTGGATGATTTTCGGAATTTCTTTGGAAGTAAAGTACTCAATTAAATTAACATTTTCGGAAATTAAGAATATATTTGGCTATATTTGACCTATATTATATAATTTTTCCATAGGATAATATTGAGATCCAAGTGACTTACGAGGGTGGGGTGAAAAGTTTCCGGCCTGACCAAGAAAAACGATGTTTAAAATTTTTTTTTGCTTTATTTTTCAACATAATCTCCATCAACACTGATACATTTCTCATAACGGTGTTCTAATTTAGTTATACCAGTTTTAAACGTAGATTCGTCAAGCTCCTCAAAATACTGATTTACAGCTTCGATAACTTCTTCGTTGCTCTTAAATCTTTTTCGAGAGTGTAGTGGTGGACCCATGTCTCATCAACAGTTATGAATCGACGCAAAAATTCGTTTGGATTACGCCTATACAGCGCCAAATTGTCGGTAGAAATGGTTTTTCGAAGCAGTTTTTGGTCGAGCGTTAGCAAACGCGGCACCCACCTTGCACACAGCTTTTCCATGTTCAAATCGTTGTGCAAAATATTTCGCACACGTTCAGCTGCCATCCTACAGGTCTCAGCTATCTCATGCACTTTCAACCTGCGGTCTTCCAACACTATTCTATGGATTTTTTCAATCATCTCTGAAGTTGTGACTTCAACGGGCTGTCCTGAGCGAGGCTCGTCAGAGGTGCTCACACGACCCATTTTAAATTCAGAAACCCACTGCTTAATAGTTTAATATGATGGGGAAGAGTCTCCTAGTGTTGAATCCATCTCTTCTTTTATTTATTTTGGTGTAAAACCTTTCAAATGGAAGTATTTGATGACAGCACGTTTTTCCAATTTTTTCATTTTTACGAAAACAGCGGAAGCGTCTCGCGCAATGTGCTCTCAAACGCAAACTAACGTAGCGATTGGGCTGAAACTGTACATACAAGCTCGGTAGGAATGGTACTGTAGGACGCCGCTCCAAAACTAGACCTAGTGGCACCATCTCTTGGTCAGGCCGGAAACTTTTCACCCCACCCTCGTATGCGCTGCCTTCGGAGGCGCCAAAAAAAAAGTTCCTCCACTGCTGACATAATTCCGGCCGAATGAGTAGCTGAAACCGAAAAAGGAAAAAATGTTAAACTGGAAGGTATTTCCTGTACAATGACGTAGGATTTTCGAAAAATATCAAAAGCTAACAAAATGACGTAGTTATGAAAAACAGTCTGTTTTCTTGCCTATAAAATGGTCGTTTTTTTCAATGCCAAATCGTCAATTTTCACCCAACCAAAAATATCCTACGCCATTGCAGAGTAAATATATTCAAGAGTACTCAGATCAAATTTCAAATCAATGTCAAGTTACAATGTCAGCAAATTTGAAAAATCTCATTTCGAGAAAAACGCATTTAAAGATTTAACTATCGATTTTTTCAAGATAAAATTATTAGAGGTACGGCCTTGAAATGTTTACAGGATATTCTTGAAAGTATAAACTGTCGAAAAAGGAGAAAAAAATATTTTTTTAAAGTGTCATTCTGGTATAGCCCCTCAAACGTTGGTTTATAGGGGAGAAGATTTACTTGAATATTCATATAGCGGCAACGAAGTGTTGCCTGTGGCACGTTAAAATGTTTGGATGCTAAAAGCGACCCCCATTTGATTCTCCTTTGCTGCTTCAATGACCTTGGTCATGTGTTCTTGTGATCAGCTCTTACGTGTCGAGATTCGTTGATAATGGCCGGGCATCATATGACGAGGGGCCAAAAAATCTGACTTTATATCCGGTTTTATACGCCGCAGGGTAAGATGGCACAGTGTGCCATCTTACACCGACGTTGGTATGCCAACTTACCCAGAAGTGAATACAGATTTTGCATATTTGGTGCGACAAAAGCTTTGGAGTTGGAATGTCCGCTCTGCAGTACCTGTGAAGCCGGGTTGGGCATATCCGAATTTTTTTAAATTCATGAATAATAAAGAAACTCATTTAAAATTTGTTCCGACAATGAATAAAGAATCCCGATGGATTCAGTATTCATTCCGTATTCGCATAACATCAAATTGAATAATCTGAAAAAATGGACAATGAAAATGCGACAAATATAATGTCCCATTTCTTCAGTTACTAGATACTAAGAGCGCGATTTCCCTTGGGTAAATATAATGTAATCGGACGATATAATGTTTCAATAGAACAAACATGTTTTCTGTCAATTTTTCCAGATTATTCAATTTGATATCCGAATACGGAATGAATACTGAATTGAATTGGATTCATTCCTTATGTTGAAATGAATACTGAATTCAGTTGTATTCATTATTCATTTTGGAATGAATACTGAATCCAGCTGGATTCATTATTCATTTTGAAATGAATACTGAATCCAGTAGGATTCATTATTCATTTGTGGAACGAATACTGAATCCAAATGGATTCATTATTTATTCTCAGAACGAATACTGAATCGAGGTGGATTCGTTATCGAAAAAAAAATGAATATCCATCTGACATGTATTCGGCATTATTTTCGGTATTATTACTTCACAGCACAGATACTCGAATACTTTCAGTATTCGAGTATCTCTGCTGTGAAGTACAATGACCCTAGATTATGGATAAATTAAATCAACTATAAAAAATCTTACCTGCCGGGTATTTTTACCACCAGATAATAACGTGGTCAGTTGTTCTCTGCATTTGAAAATCACGAAAATATTTACTACGTGAAAGCTCGCATTGACTGACGGCTATACTAGATTTCGCTACTAGCGACAGTTATTGGTCGACCATAGAACGTCATCGTTACTCGTATAGCGCGAATATTCGAAAAGATAATGGAGCATAACTCCCCTACGTGCTGCATGCTACCTTGAACTGATCGTGTCAATTTTGCTGAGCAGCGCTTCATAATGATCCTGTCCGAGCATCTGGTGCGTTGCGACACCGATGGCATCGACTACAACACCCACTGGTACAGATGGACGATCGGACGACTCCAGCAGGTTTTCTTATCGGTAAATATCAACCCTGCCTCGTAAAAAATCTCGCTCCTTCGAGGGCCAGACGCGTTCTCTCGTTCAGCGTAACTTACGATTTTTTTTCTCCAGCATCACGAGCAAGTTATGAAGTACTCTTCGACCTTGGAGACGTTGTTATTCACGCCGGATCTCGATCCTCACATTCTCGACGTGTTTCATCAGTTCGTATCGCTACGCGCATAAAGACTCTAGATAAGTTCGAAAATAGCCTTGCAATTCGCGATTTTTCACCTTCGTTGTTGCGATTATGTGAATTTGTTTTTTTTTTTTTTTTATAAATACCATCGCGAGCGTTATCTTCTTTCATATGTGTTAACTGATGTATAGTTTTACTATCACGGACATTACGACGTAAGGCTTGCGAAGATATGCCAATGACACAGGCGGAATGTTTTGCCGACCAACGTTCCAAGCCGCTCGCGGTATCGCCTCTTCTTTTAAAAACAAAGAAAATCCATTTTCAAACAAATGCTGTCCCATCAATGTATTATATATAAATTATATATACAAACGAAATATTCCGTTGTTTTATCCAATGTACTCGAGGGTTTTCCTATACGAGCTACCACTCTCCTATATGCGATTTGGTCAAACAAATGTTCATTCTCTCGTTTTGAAGTTTTCTTTTAAGGGGGAGTTCAATAACGCAAAGAAAAGCTTACGATCGAAAATGGACTCTACCGCGGAAACTGAGGGACTATTTTCTGGCCTTGGGGACGCAGATTAATCAGTAGGTCATTCGATCAGAACATTTTTGGGTCACGACACATTAGACGCGTTTTTTTGAAAACCACTTTTTCGCGAACCTCGTGCAAGATGACTCGAAAACTATTTAAGGCCTTAGGCCACAGTAACGGGTATAAAGTCATGTGCGAATTTAACCATTTTTTTCGTATGAAAGAGTGGTTAAATTCGCTAAATATATTAGAAAATATATTTATATTTTTTTCGGGGTACAAAATGGCCGACTACTAATATTAGGTGTACAAATAAGTTTTAGGACAGTTTTCAAAAAATTCAAGATTTATTAAAAAAGAAGTAAAACACAGTTATTCATCGAAGTAATCTCCATCGCACTTAATGACCTTCAGCCATCTCTCAGGTAACTCGCGGATGCCTTTCGCAAAGAAACTTTCGTCTTGCGAGGTGAGAAATTTAGCGACCCATTTTTCCACTTCTTCAAATATTTTGAATCGCACGTCAGACAAATCGTTCTGCATTTTCCAGAATAAATGATAATCGGATGGGGCTAAGTCTGGTGAATACGCCGGGTGTGGTACAGGTTCCCATCCAAGCGCTAGTAACGTATCCTTGACCGGTTTACCCACATGAGGCTGCGCGTTGTCATGGAGCAGTTTTACTGGACGTTTTCCTTTACCAGAAAATGGACGTTTCTTCTCAATTTCTTGATTCACTTGCATCAATTGATGACAATAGCGATCGGTAGTAACTGTGTGACCAGGTTTGAGAAGTTCATAATACAGTACGCTTTTCATATCCCACCATATGCACAGCATGACTTTGTTACAATGAACATTGCGCTTTGGCATGGATTTTGTCGGCTCGCCGGGGTCAACCCAATGATATTTGCGTTTCGGATTATCAAAATAAATCCACTTTTCATCGCCAGTCACAATTTTCCACAAGAAAGACTTTCTATGTTGCTTGTTGTAAAGACTCACACAAATGTTAAGACGGCTGTTTTTATTTTCTTGAGTCAGAAAGTGTGGTACCCACTTTGTTCCTTTTTGAATCTTACCCATTGCTTTTAAACGATAAGAAACAGTTTGTTGAGTTACTCCAAGCTGTTCCGAAAGTTGTTTCTCCGTCTGACAAGAGTTTTCATCCAGCAACGCTTGCAGTTCCTGATCGCCCACCTTTACAGGAGGCCCCGTGCGTTCACGGTCACTAACGTTGAAATCACCTTCTTTGAATCGCTTATACCAATACTCACATGTACTTTTAGATACAATGCTGTCTCCAAGAACAGAACATATCGATTCACACGCTTTCCTAACACTTTTTCCTTGATGGAATTCATGCGAATGCAGTGTCTAATAAATAGCTTATCGGTCTGCATGTTTAATTTACAGAATTTATAGGTTATGTTTATGACTCCTTTACGTTTCGATACTACATATCAAGCGCCATCTATGATAAGTGAGCGGGACCTTTGAATTAATTTAGAATAGCTGTTATGATACAAAATCGAAGTGTCCTAAAACTTATTTGTACACCTAATATTTTCTTTTGTTATCTTTTTTTAAGCGTTCCGCGGCGTGACATTTAGCATCCACAATTTTTGCCCTAGAACAAAAAACAAAATTCTCGTCAATCTACATTAGAACACCTAGAGAAGTACACATAATTTAAAAAATATTGTTTTATTCAAAAGTTGTAGGTATTTGAACTTAAGAAATGAATTTTCGTTACGAGTGCTCATAAACTGCTCATAAAATGAAAAGTTTATGATTAATCAAAAATTCCATACGTACGTCTCTGCGGACTGCAATTAGGAACATAACATTTCAATTTCAAGTAAATCGAGTGAAAATTGTTGAAGTTATTTGTCACGCCAATTGGAAAAAAGCTGTTTCGAGAAGTTTCGAGTAGTCGGCCATTTTGTACAACGAAAAAAAAATTCCAACAGCTTGATATTCATACTAAATAGATGTGTAATTAATTTTATGAGTGAATCACTTTTTCATACGTAAAAAAATTGTTAAATTCGCACATGCTTTTATACCCGTTACTGTGGACTAAGGCTCGGGTGTTTATATGAAAATATGAGTCAAACTTATATCCTTTCTGACTAGCTTCCTGTATCTGCTTGAAATGGGCAATTTTTAACCTATACAGACTGAAGGGATAATGCTTCCGGTCGGTTTATGTATGGAATAAGAGCCTGTCTGATTGATTTTGGCGAGAAATAAAAAAGGTCTATTTTCACGTCTTTTGTTCTATTGATCACAACCAATTCGAATGTAACGGTCCAATCTAGTTCCCGACACCGTCGAACGCACGCTCGAAAGTAAAACTACTTACTCGTAGTTTCAATACTATTCTTTATTAATTTTGTACTAATTTTGAAATGACAATATGTCTTGTTATCTATCGATCATGTACTTGGCAGACTTGCATAACGTTTTCATGAGACCACATCGTTGTTTCTCCCTAAACAGCAAAGAAACAACTATGCCAATCGAACCAGCCAACAGGGCGCGTTCGGCGTACACACTTATAGAAAAAATAATAAAAATGTATGCCCGACGAACAGTTTGAAGCCAGTTCGAAGCCAGTAATTTTAAAATATCATTACTGAAATTTTATTTTCATATATTTTTCGCACATGAGCAGGGGGGATGCCCCATCCCGGTCAACCGGGCAACGCCCATGACAGCAATCCAGGACGTCATGTACTTATGGACATTTGTTTACAACGGTGCACGGAAAACGCCCCCATTTGGCGACCCGTGTCGTAGACGTCATATGAATCCGAAAAAATAAACGAAACATATCCTTAATGTGTGTGTGTTGTGATGTGATTGGTCCCAGATTGAGAAAAAAAATTACAAAACGGCGGCATGCTCTGATGATCAATTTTTCCCTATTTCTCTGGTCATTATACGAGTTATATAAAAAAATGTAATCACTTCGACTCAATTCTGCTACGAACTCAGAAAAACAGTCGACTGAAGGTGCGTGCCAAATCTGAGCTGAATCCACCAATTGTTTATCGAAATATTGTGGTTGTCGATTTGGAAAGCTTAGTTTGGTGCAAAAGGTATTTAAAGTTGGTGCGTCTCAACCGCGCTCCCCGAGCATTTTGTCATCGGGGAGAGCAGAATTCGAGAATTTACTCCACTAATGCCATTCGTATCGTATTTACCCGTAAAGTTAAGTGCATCGAAGCCCACTTAAATTGTAAAAGTCCCATACCGTCCTAATGGCCACGTCTTGATAACTTTCGAATGATAACGGTGATACTACATTAATAAAAATACTGAAAAAACAATTGGAAAACACTAATAATATCGAAGTGATTGCCAGTAGATCAATTTTTACGAAAAGAAAAATAATTTCTTGATCAATCTCCCAATATCGTTCGAATGATATTTCATTCTCAGAATTTTTGTATTATATATGCCATTGCTACACACCTTTATACTAAATTTTTTTTAACTATGATTTTTGCTCTCAATCATATTATGAAGTAAATAGCATATATTTTCAAAATTGGCAATAAAAATGATGCTTTGGAGAACTCGTGAGTGGTTCGGTTATGAGGTGATCGAAGTGTTGGTATTTGGCTCGAGTATGCATAGAAACAGGTGAGATTATCGGTAGCTGCGGCGATTGCTTCTTTCAAATAAACGCCGGGACTACGTGACATGCCACTAATCCACTGCTTATTGTTTCAACGCCGACACGCGACGAAGACGTGAATAATTATTCGTTGAAAGATGAAAATTCATATGCAAAGAATTCGCATTGTGGTTTATGTATATATTTGCCTTTTTCAGTCGTAGCAAAGTTTAACACCCAGCGATTCGTTTTTTCGCGCCGTTCGTCCGAGGCACGATCGTACCGGCATTTATTACACAGCTACAGCGATAGGAAAATTAAATACCGTCTTCCCAAATTGGAATTCAAAAAAATAATTACCCGTATGATCTTTTCACAAAAGTCTACAATTTGAATATAAGTATACTTATAAGGATACTTACAGAGAAATTGTATATAAGTACTCTATTAAGTACAAATTGTATATTTGTCTATAAGTATATTTATACTGACACTGAACACAGTTTACTGGCTGAGCCATTCCAATGTAGCTGTGTCGGCTATATTATAATTGCCTTCCGAACAAGCTAATTATCTTTATATCTATCTACACGGGCGCTCATTGTAAACACCATAACGTTTTCCTTAGCGTAGATGATACATTTTAAAGCTTAATTGATTCATCTTAGTACATTTTATGTTTCGTTAAATTAAGTTTTTGAGCGGATTGTCATAAACTCATAAATCAGAGTAGTTATTAACCCCCTCACTGGTAAAGGATTTAAGAGTGAAGTGGACATTTCTGGTAGACTATTTTTTTTCTTACTATCAACTTGAAATTTGGTACTCGGGGGTTTTTGAGGTCGCTGATTACGAATCTGCACTGCAAATTTAGAAATTCAAAATGGCGGACCGAAAACGCAAAAAATCACTTGACGGGAGCGAACGTTGGTACGCGGGGGTTTTTGAGGTCCCTGAATACGAATCTGCACTTAAAATTTATAAATTCAACATGACGGACCAAAAATGCCTCAAATAAGTCATTTGACGAGAGGGAACGTAGGTACTCAGGGGTTTTTGAGGTCCCTGATTACGAATCTCCACTCAAAACTTAAAATTACAAAATGGCGGATCCAATATGGCCGACTAAAAATGAAAAAAGTCATTTGACAAAAGCGAACGTTGGTACTTGAAATATATTTTGGATCACAAAAACTGCAAAGGAAACGAATTGGAAAAACTTGATGCAAAAAATGGACAAAAACAAAAAACAGAACAAATAAAACAAAAGATTAAAAAAATAAAAAAATAAATAAAAAAAACAAAAGATACTTTGGATCGTATAATGATGGAAATTGAAATGAATACTAAATCGAATTGGATTCATTACTTATGTTGAAATGAATACTGAATTCAACTGGATTCATTATTCATTTTGAAATGAATACTGAATCCAGTAGGATTCATTATTCATTTTTGAAACGAATAGTGAATCCAACTGGATTCATTATTTATTCTCAGACCCAATACTAAATCGAGGTGGATTCATTATCGAAAAAAAATGAATATGCATCTGACATGTATTCGGTATTATTACTTCACAGCAGAGATACTCGAATACTTTTAGTATTCAAGTACCTCTGCTACTCGGATACTTCTCAGAGCTACCCGAATACTCAGAAAATCACTCATGTGATTTTCAAATGCAGCACACAACTGACTACGTTATTATCTGCTGGTAAAAATACCCGTCTACTAAATACCCGAATACTAAAAGTATTCGAGTATCTCTGCTGTGAAGTACGATGACCCTAGATTATGTATAAATTAGTTCAACTAGAAAAAATCTTAGCTGACGGGTATTTTTACCACCAGATAATAACGTGGTCAGTTGTTCTTTGCATTTGAAAATCACGAAAATATTCACTACGTGAAAGCTCGCATTTACTGACGGCTGTATTAGATTTCACTACTAGCGACAGTTATTGGTCGATCATAGAACGTCGTCGTTACTCGTATAGCGCGAATATTCGAAAAGATAATAGAGCATAACTCCCCTACGTGCTGCATACTACCTTGAATTGATCGTGTCAATTTCGGCGAGTAGCGCTTTATCATAATCCTGCCCGAGCATCTGGTGCATTGCGACACCGATGGCATCGACTACAACACCCACTGGTACAGATGGACGATCGGACGACTCCAGCAGATTTTCTTATCGGTAAATATCAACCCCGCCTCGTAAAAAATCTCGCTCCTTCGAGGGCCAGACGCGTTCTCTCGTTCAGTGCAACTTACGATTTTTTTTTCTCTAGCATCATGAGCAAGTTATGAAGTACTCTTCGACCTTGGAGACGTTGTTATTCACGCCAAATCTCGATCCTCACATTCTCGACGTGTTTCATCAGTTCGTATCGCTACGCGCATAAAGACTGTAGATAAGTTCGAAAATAGCCTTGCAATTCGCGATTTTTCGCCTTCGTTGTTGCGATTATGTGAATTTGTTTCTTTTTTGTTTTATAAATAGCATCGCGAGCGTTATCTTCTTTCATATATGTTAACTGATGTATTATATTAGTTTTACTATCACGGACATTACGACGTAAGACTTGCGAAGATATGCCAATGACACAGGCGGAATGTTTTGCCGACCAACGTTCCAAGCCGCTCGCGGTATCGCCTCTTCTTTTAAAAACAAAGAAAATCCATTTTCAAACAAATGCTGTCCCATCAGTGTATTATATATAAATTATATATACAAACGAAATATTCCGCTGTTTTATCCAATGTACTCGAGGGTTTTCCTACGAGCTACCTCTCTCCTATATACGATTTGGTCAAACGAATGTTCATTCTCTCGTTTTGAAGTTTTCTTTTAAGGGGGAGTTCAATAACGCAAAGAAAAGCTTACGATCGAAAATGGACTCTACGCGGAAGCCGAGGGACTATTTTCTGGCCTTGGGGACGCAGATTAATCAGTAGGTCATTCGATCAGAACATTTTTGGGTCTCGACACTTTAGACGCGTTTTTTTGAAAACCACTTTTCGCGAACCTTGTGCAAGATAACTCGAAAACTCGAAAGGCCTTAGGCCACAGTAACGGGTATGAAATCATGTGCGAATTTAACCATTTTTTTCGTATGAAATAGTGGTTAAATTCGCTAAATATATTAGAAAATATATTTATATTTTTTTCGGGGTACAAAATGGCCGACTACTAATATTTTCTTTTGTTATCTTTTTTTAAGCGCTCCACGGCGTGACATTTAGCATCCACAATTTTTTCCCTAGAACAAAAAACAAAATTCTCGTCAATCTACATTAGAATACCTAGAGAAGTACACACGGAATTTTAAAAATATTGTTTTATTTAAAGGTTGTAGGTATTTGAACTTGAGAAATGAATTTTCAGTGAAAAATTTCGTTATGACTGCTCATAAACTGCTCATCAAATGAAAAGTTTTCGATTAATCAGAAATTCCGTTCGTAGTTCTCTGAGAAATACAATTAGGCACATAACTTTTAAATTTGAAGTAAATCGAGTGAAAATTGTTGAATTTATTTGTCACGCCAATTGGAAAAGAGCTATTTCGAAAAGTTTCGAGTAGTTGGCCATTTTGTACATCAAAAAAAAATATATATATTTTCGAACAGCTTGATATTTATACTAAATAGGTGTGTAATTAATTTTTGAGCGAATGACTTTTTCATACGAAAAAAATTGGTAAATTCCCACATGCTTTTATACCCGTTACTGTGGACTAAGGCTCGGGTGTTTATATGAGAATACGAGTCAAACTTATATCTTTTCTGACTAGTTTCCTGTATCTGTTTGAAATGGGCGATTTTCAACCTATACAGACTGAAGGGATAATGCTTCCGGTCGGTTTATGTATGGAATAAGAGCCTGCCTGATTCATTTTAGCGAGAAATAAAAAAGGTCTATTTTCACGTCTCGTGTACTACTCATGACAACCAATTCGAATATAACGGTCCAATCTAGTTCCTGACACCCTCGAACGCACGCTCGAAAGTAAAACTGCCTACTCGTAGTTTCAATACTATTCTTTATTAATTTTGCACTAATTTCGAAATGTCAATATGTCTTGTGTTCTATTGATCATGTACTTGGCAGACTTGCATAACGTTTTCATGAGACCACATCGTTGTTTCTCTCTACGCAGCAAAGAAACAACCATTCCAATCGAACCAGTCAACAGGGCGCGTTCGGTGTACATACATGAAGCATTCCACACCAAGTGAAACACTAAAAAATCATGTAATTTTTAAATGGGCTTATAATTTGTTTTTAAGTTCGTTCGAGCGTCAAAAGCAACTGCAACTTTTTTTTTAGATTTTCAAATTGTATTTTACACTCGAATTTGGATACCGGGAAATTTTCTCAATTTTTTTTCGATTCATCATACTCAAAAAGTGATGCATTGTACAAAAAAAACGTCAAGGAAGAAAATTTAGGTTTTCGAATGTACTTTTCAATCATATATGTTTCGCAATTGTTTAAAATTCTGCTAATGTATTTTTCAACGAAAGAAGGTAAAAATAATTTTTTTCGCCAAGTTCGCCCACTTTTATTTTTCTATAAATTTGATAGAACTTTCGTTGATGTCATAACAAACCACAGAAAAATTGGCATGATGGAGAATTCATATCTTCCAATTATGTTTTAAGGTTAACTGATGAAGAATTTTATCGAACCATGGATATTGAATATCGACCATTGTTTTAGGCACAACAGTGGATTGCGACGCATATTTAGTGTTATCTAGAACCATTTTGTCCTCCCCCTTTCAATTCAATTATGGTTTTGTTTGTCTGCCTCGAAATTTTTCATCTACCCACCGGTTCTCGTAGCGTTATTCTCGTATCAAAAAGAAATCTTGCTTCTCGTTTGTTGAATGATCTGGTTTGCTCACTCTCAATGCTAATATAATTGATTTTGCGGAAGAACTCGGCCAAAGAGATTCGATACTTTTTTATTCGATATGGTTTTCTCATCGGTAATATATACATACATACATACATACATATATATATATATATATATATATATATATATCAGTATTAGTAGTAGTATTCGTATACTAACCATATTATGATTCACTCATTGTTTAACGATAAAAATATTCAAAAATAAAAAATTTCGAGGCAGACAAAACCATAATTGAATTGAAAGGAAAAGGACAAAATGGTTCTAGATAACACTAAATATTCATCGCAATCCACTGCTGTGCCTAAAACAATGGTCGATATTCAATATCCATGGTTCGATCAAATTCTTCATCAATTAACCTTAAAAAATAATTGGAAGATATGAATTCTCCATCATGCCAATTCTTCTGTGGTTTGTTATGACATCAACGAAAGTTGTCTCAAATTTATAAACAAATAAAAGTGGGCGCACTTGACGAAACAAATTATTTTTACCTTCTTTCGTTGAAAAATACATTAGCAGAATTCTTAACAGTTACGAAACATATATGATTGAAAAGTACATTCGAAAACCTAAGTTTTCTTCGTTGACGTTTTTTCTTGTACAATGCATCACTTTTTGAGTATAATGAATCGAAAAAAAAACGAGAACAATGTCCCGGTATCCAAATTCGTGTGTAAAATCCAATTTAAAAATCTAAAAAAAATTGTAGTTCCTTTCGACATTCTAATGAACTTAAAAACAAATTGTGAGCCCATTTAAAAATCACATGATTTTTTAGTTTTTCACTCGGTGTGGAATGCTCCACGTATAGAAAAAATAATAAAAATGCATACCCGACGAACAGTTTGAAGACAGTTTAAAATGGTTTTATTTGGAACGCTCGAAAATAAAATTACCTACTTGTAGTTTCAATACTATTCCGTATTCATTTTTTACTAATTTAAAGATGTCAATATTGAAATTTTATTTTCATATATTTTTCGCTTGACTACATGAGCAGGGAAGGGGGTGCCCTATCCTGGGTGCAAATCGGGCAACGCCCATGACAGCGATCCAGGACGTCATGTACTTATGGCCGTTTGTTTACAACGGTGCCCGGAAAACCCCCCTATTTGGCGACCCGTGTCGTGGACGTCATATGAATCCGAAAAAACAAACGAAACACATCCTTAATGTGTATGTGGAATGACGTGAATGGTCCCAGATTCAGAAAAAAAAAAATTACAAACGGCGGCATGCTCTGATGATCAATTTATCTCTATTTCTCTGGTCATTCTACGAGTTACGTGAAAAAAATGTAAACACTTCGACTGAATTCTGCTACTAACTTAGCAAAACAGTCGACTGAAGGTGCTTGCCAAATCTGAGTTGAATCGACCAATTGGTTATCGAAATATTGTGGTTGTCGATTTGGAAAGCCTAGTTTGATGATAAAGGCATTTAAAGTTGATGCGTCTCGACCGCGCTCCCGGAGCGTTTTGTCATCGGGAAGAGCAGAACTCGAGAATTTACTCCACCAATGCCATTCGTATCGTATTTACCCGTAAAGTGCATCGACGCCCACTTAAATTGTAAAAGTCCCATAACGTCCTAATGGCCACGTCTTGATAACTTTCAAATGATAACGGTGATACTACACTAATAAAAATACTGAAAAAACAATTGGAAAACACTAATAATATCGAAGTGATTGCCAGTAGATCAATTTATACAAAAAAAAAAGAATTTCTTGATCGATCTCCCAAAATCGTTCGAATGATATTTCATTGTCAGAATTGTTGTATTATGTACGTCATTGCTCCACCTCTATACTAAATTTTCTTAACTATGATTTTTACTCTCAATCATATTATGAAGTAAATAGCATATATTTTCAAAATTGGCTATAAAAACGATGCTTTGGAGAACTCGAGAGTGGTTCGGTTATGAGGTGATCGAAGTGTTGGTATTTGGCTCGAGTATGCATAGAAACAGGTGAGATTATCAGTAGCTGCGGCGATTGCTCCTTTCAAATAAACGTCGGGACTACGTGACATGCCACTAATCCACTGCTTATTGTTTCAACGCCGACACGCGACGAAGACGTGAATAATTATTCGTTGAAAGATGAAAATTCATACGCAAAGAATGCGCATTGTGGTTTATATATATATTTGCCTTTTTCAGTCGTAGCAAAGTTTTACACCCAGCGATTCGTTTTTTCGCGCCGTTCGTCCGAGGCACGATCATACCGGCATTTATTACATAGCTATAGCGATAGGAAAATCAAATACTGTCTTCCTAAATTGGAATTTAAAAAAATAATTACCCGCATGATCTTTTCATAAAAGTCTACAATTTGAACATAAGTATACTTATAAGGATACTTACAGAGAAATTGTATATAAGTACTCTTTTATGTGAAAATTGTATATTTGTCTATAAGAATATTTATACTGACACTGAACACAGTTTACTGGCTGAGCCATTTCAATGTAGCTGTGTCGGCTATATTATAATTGCCTTGCGAACGAGCTAATTATCTTTATACCTATCTTTACACGGGCGCTCATTGTAAACACCATAACGTTTTCCTTAGCGGTGATGATAAATTTTTACAGCTTAATTGATTCATCTTAGTACATTTTATGTATTTTTAAATTATGTTTTTGAGCGGATTGTCATAGACTCATAAATCAGAGCAGTTATTAACCCCTCCACTGGTAAAGGATTCAAGAGTGAAGTGACTATTTTTCTAATAGATTCTAATAGACAATTTTTTTTCTTACTGTCAACTTGAAATTTGGTACTCGGGGGTTTTTGGGGTCGCTGATTACGAATCTGCACTCGAAATTTAGAAATTCAATATGGCGGACCAAAAATGCAAAAAATCACTTGACGAGAGCGAACGTTGGTACTCAGGGGTTTTTGATGTCCCTGATTACACAACTGCACTCGAAACTTAAAATTGCAAAATGGCGGATCCAATATGGCCGGCTAAAAAGGAAAACTCATTTGACAAAAGCGAACGTTGGTACTTGAAGTATATTTTGGATCATAAAAACTGCAAAGGAAACGAATTGGAAAAACTTGATGCAAAAAATGGACAAAAACAAAAAAAAGAAAAAAATCAAAGAAAAGAAAAGCAAAAAAATTTTTTAAAAAATCGAAACAAATTCAAACAAAAATGAAGTGTTAAATCCTACCATGGAGTCTCCTCGTGGCACACTTTGGATCGTATAAAAATTGCGAACTAATGATGGAAGTGAGAAATAAATATGCATTCAATTTCTACATTTGAAGTGCAGATTCGTAATCAGGGACCTCGAAAACTCCCGAGCACCAATTTTTGCTCACATCAAACGACTTTTTGCATCTTTGGTCGGCCATATTACATCCATCATTTTGAAATTCTAAGTTTTGAGTGCGGATTCGTAATCAGGGACCTCAAAAACCCCTGATTACCAACGTTCGCTCTCGTCAAATGATTTTTTGCATTTTCGGTCCGCCATGTTGAATTCCTAAATTTTAAGTGCAGATTCGTAATCAGGGACCTCAAAACCCCACAGTACCAACGTTCGCTCTTGTCAAATGACTTTTTGCATTTTTGGTCCGCCATCTTGAATTTCTAAATTTTGAGCGCAGATTCGTAATCAGCGACCCCGGAAACCCCCGAGTACAAATGTTCGCTCTCGTGAAGGGATTTTTTGCATTTTCGGACCGCCATTTTGGATCCGCGATCTTGAATTTCTAAATTTTGAGTGCAGATTCGTAATCAGCGACCCTGAAAACCGTCGAGTATGGGTTATAGTACTGAAATTCTAAGAAATTTCGTATATAACGCATTTTTTTCGACAGCCCGCCATATGGCGGGCTCACCAGTCAAGAGTTTAAGTACGTGACGTTACATTTCATACTTCATTTATTGCGATATTTATTCACTTTGAAACGTAAATTCAACAGTAGAATTTCTTAACGAAAATACTTTTGGGTACACGTTTGCGCTACCGTGCACGGATTGACCATGCAGCACTTTTGCTTCAATAATAATGATTCCGTTGTTATTCAATATTTTTCTATTTAAAAAAAACTCGAACTTGGCAAAACCATTTATCAATAGCGTGTTAAATCCCGAATTTGTCATCCTGATTCAGCATAAAAACATATTGAAAATCGACCTGTATTTTAGGCTCGATATGCTTTCACGCCCATTTCTTTTACTTATTATCGTATATAGAATATTGAAAATACATGCTGAAGGTGATGCTATTTTTGTAAATATACTAAACAGTCGATAGAAATACACCAATCCTATTCAAGTTATCATTGGTAGGTCGAATATTATTTTCCAAAAAATGATTGCTTGGTCAGTCGCGGAGTATCTCGTGCAATGGTCATTTTTTCGTAAACTTTGCAATCGGTATTCCATTGTTCCATCTGTGTGCTAGCAATACGTAAAAGATCAATGATGCCTATTTTCGTTCACATTATAAACATATTTACTTTTATTTTCGAAATTGAAAAAAAACGACATTTCCACGGATGCGCTTATATTCCGATTATGAGGCGAGAATGTAGTTGGGTGAAATATGCATAGAGGTAGCAGCGATTATCACGAGTTTTTCTGATACCTCCTTTCGGATAACCACCAGGACTACGTGACGTTTTACGAATTCACTGCTCATTGTAAGAACAAGGACAAGCGACGAAGAAGTGAATAATCATTCGCACAAAGGTGGAAATTCATATGCAATGCATCGCGACGCATATACATTTGCCTATATAAATCTGAGCAGAGCTTCAAATTCATACATAGTCGTCTTTTTCCGTCTCCTACAATCAACACTGGTAGCCTCCAAGCAGAGCAAGTTCATCCAAAGCACGATCTTACCGAAGTTCGCTACGTGGATACCACCATAAAAGAATCAATAAGGTAACATTCTTCTCAAATCGAATTTGAAAAATATAATCACACTGATTTTCGTTTTAACTTGAATTGAATGACTTTCCATTAAAAGACCGTACGTTATATATGTATAAGTATACTTACATTCATACTTACCACAGTTTACTGGCCGGACAATCTTGACATTGCTATGTCAGCTATACTTTTATTGTCTTGCCAACGAGCTATTTGTTTTTACATTTACTTTCACCACGAGTGGTTGTTGCAAGCATCATCGAGTTTCCCCTCAGTGTATATGATCAATTTCCATGTCCAATCGATTCAGCTGAGTGAATTTGGTCTTATGTTAAATAAAGTTTCCTAACGGATTATCATAAATCTTTCGAACCGAGCAGTTACTAAGGACTTGAAATACATCAAGTACTTTTTGATTGCGGTTTGTATTCGCTCTGGTACATAAATTTGACCACGGAATTTCTTAACGAAAATGCTTTTAGGTGTACGTTTGCGAGCCCAAGGAATTTTTCGACGAAAGACTGTCATGAAGATCACTGTGTTATTCATGTGCCTTGCAGTTGGCGGTGAGTACATGGAAAATGACTCTTGAGAGGTTGAAGTTAGAATTTTCTTGGACAACTAGTATGACTTTTTGCATAAACGACCGTTCGTAAAGCCAATACAAGGAACTTCAAAACCTGACCGCCATTAACGAAGTAATTAAAGACAAAACAATAGAGGCTCGCAATTATTGAACGATTATTTCTCACAATTGATGGTTAGAACGTAATGTAACCATAAAACAGGATATACCTTTGCATATGTTATATTTATTGTTTGGCGTTAGCGACCACGTACGTAAGCATTTTTGTAAGTGCAAACATGAGAATCGCTAAAGAATTATCAATAATTGTATTTCAGCACAACTCTTGTTTACAATCGCATTGCGTTCCGGAAATACTTGCTCTGCAAACTTTTTAATTTTTGCTTTGTGGTTTCCCCGAATCCGTGTATTTTCTAATCAGCATCTCAACGGCAGTCATTCTAATTAAAACATATTTTTCTCCGCTATTGGATGTTAGGGGAGTCCCGCTAGTGTGAAGCAATTGTCAAAGTTTTTTTCTTCCGAGTTCGATGCCTCCATAATGAAGATCTCACCGATGTTTCGAAAAGTAATATTAATTTTATATCGAAAATCAAAATTAGCAGTCATCGCAATTGGCGTATAGGCACATATTTTGAATAATTAGTAAGAAATACAGCATTTTCCGATTCAATGTGGCCGCAAAAATCAGCTATAATCAATTTGCTTCGAAAGCATTCACACTATCGCAGCTCAAAAGGCACAGAAAAATCAATGAACAGTTGATTAAGGGGTTAGGCCACTCTAGAGGCCGAAAAAATAGCCTTCGAGGGGAATTTTTTTTTCAGAAAAACTCTATATTGATTTTTGGCCAAATGGCGCACTTCTAAAGTGGAAAGTGAAAAATTTGCCTAAACATTGTCAGATAATTGTTAATAACAAATGAACTATGCAATATAAAAAAAATTGTACGTACTTCCATGAACAATGTATTTTTCAAGATCCATTCAACATTTCAAGTGAATCAGTTGAAAATTGTTTGTGTTATGTTTCCGGCCAAGTCAAAAAATGCAGTTTTGAGATAAACGCTGTACAGCCGCCATTTTTTAATTAATCGCTTCAAAAAAATTATTGTATACAGTTACTGATGTGCATGATGAACACCTTTTTTTGTAATCTCGATTTATTTTGTAGTTTTTCTGAAAACAAAAAAACCCAAAAAGTAGGGCTGTGCGGGAGCAGAATTGGCCGGGTCGGGTCAAGTCGGGTAATTAGACTATTATTCGGATCGGGTACCCGTGATCGGACGGGGATACTCGAACTTTATCGAGTACCTGAGTTTTCCGAGTACTCATCTCAGATCGGGTACTCGATAAGTCGTGTTGCCGGAACGAAATTTCGTTTCATATTATAGATAGCGCCACGGAAACGTACCAAAACGGACGTAATAGACTCCAGCTTTATGATCTCTACCCTTCGCTGTTAGGTTGTAGTTCATAAGAAATACAAATAATTGATTTAATAGTTTTTGTTTTTTTTTTGTTATGTATGTATTTACTTTTTTTCCGGCAAACTTCTTTTAAGACACTCGCATTTCAGCAAATATCGAGATTTTGAATGTCGAAAAACTGAATAAAAGCAAGATTCTTCGTCGAATTTTTATTAATTCTGTTTACTGCTAACTGGTCGTTTCGGCGATTAATTCTTCTTAATTTAATTTTTGGCCGTTTTTTATTTTATTCCAGGTAAAACTTGCTCTTTCAACGCTTATATGTCTGGAACTAATCAAGATATTTTCGATTTTAAAACGTCAATTGGAAGCTACATTCTCCTCGCTTCGAATAAACGCAGGGCGTTGAATATTGGTCTTTTTGGATTTCTTCACCATTTAAAACCCACGTTAAAAAAATTAAAACATTAAGGCGTTTGCCGGAACAGAAGATATTTATTGTGATTTTTTTCCTTTCGCACACTTTTTAGCGATGCCAAAACGCAACTTTCCCACGCTATTGCGATACGATCCGCCAAAAGTGACCGTTTTTCACTCCACCCTAACAGACACACACACACACGCACTTACGCACACACACACACACACACAGAATAGAAAAGTGAGACGCAAAAAGATTTTGTACATTATTATCATTTATTCGTTTTATCGCCTTCTTCGAGTTTTCACTTTCTCCCATTATTTGGTCGATACACCTAAATAAAAAACAAATATAAATAATAGATACGGATCTCCGAGCCGTTTACGAATATTCGAAGTTTAAGAGTACTCATCGTTTACGAGTACCAAAAATTTGATAGTACCCGATTACCAAATTCGGGTATCCGATAGTGGCAGGTAATGCAAAAACGCAACCCGTCGGAAGGCCTTAATAGCAACAAATCATTTTCATACGCATTGTCATAGGAACCATAGGTGCCCGTCTCAAACGCGCCGGTGGTGGAAAGGAGATCAACATTGAAGACGCACCTTATTTTGTATCGTTACAATGGAAGGGGAAACATGTATGCGGCGGCGCGTTCATAAGTAACCAACATGTTCTTACCGCAGCACACTGTGTGCTGGATGGGTCATTCAGACCACTTTATAACACAAAAGTGGTAAGCGGTACGGATGTACCTGAACGAATAAATGTTGTACACACGATATTAAACATCACTGCACATGAAGGCTTCCGAGAGAGAAGACGCGCGTGCGACATAGCTGTTATAACGGTACGAGAATGAAAAATATGTATTGCATGTACCGTATCACTTTGATTTATGAGTCTGAATTTGTACGTCATCGGAATTCCTTATATATCGAAACACTGAATTACTACATCACGAATGCACTTTGTGCGTTCGATTGTAGTGCCGGGGGCTACTCTGCAAATCAAGGTCGTCGCATAAATCAAAGCCTAATCGCGTGAACGTTTTACCAGTTTTCTCCCCATATATTACAGTTATCAGCGCACGTTGTATGGAATGAAAAACATCATGAAATAGCATTGCCAAACGCAGAACCACGGTGTGAAACGCGAGCCACATTGGTGGGATTTCAATTCCTCACGTCGAAATTTTCGAAACGTGGTCTGCGAGAATTGACAGTGAAAATACGCCCTATCGACCCAACTCCGAACAATCCGGACGATTATGGTCCCGTTATTTATGGAACGTGCCGGGAAGCCCAACGAATCAGCAAGGTGGGTACTTACGCTAGCTAACCTGTTCCTGTACTGACCACGTGAATCAATTTTCTTAATGTCACGTGAGATGTTTCCATTAAACGCTCGAATGCAGAAATGCTTTAGAAGCACGGATCAAAGTCATTACCATTCTGCATTTAAAAACACGTAGCGACAAAGAATTTCTACCGATGAGAGTGAAAGAAGCAGATGAGATGAATTTATTGTTGTATCTATGGATTATCAAGATGAAGTATCTTGAAAAAAATAATAATCGAGGCTGTAAAGAGTAATAGGGAACCTTCGTGCCAATTTCTCTCGTTAGACGGCACATTGTATTGTAACGTAAACATAAAATGCTGTTTAGTGAGATTCTCTTTGGTTTTTCCCGTGTTTCTACGACGACTGTTGAATTTTCTTTAAATAAACTATTTGTCGTGAATAAATTGTGAAGAATTTGTGCAATTGAATGCAGGCACGAAAGCGTTAATTTATTTCCTAAAAACGAAAAACTTCGCAACCAATGGGAAATTGCTACACTTTGCAAGCACTTTACAGGCACAAAATATTCAAGGCTATATTCTGATCATTTTAGATCTGCAGACTAAGAAATAAAGAATTCGTTACAGCTCAGTGTATAGACATAATATTTTTGTCGCTATTTACTCCTAAAAGTATATTGCAAACTAGTTGATCATCATAACCTAAAAATTTCTATTTGAAATATAATTTTTTTTTAACATTCTGGAATTATTTTATTACATAATACTCACCTAGCTCATTTTCATTCTTTACGAGGATGAAACGGAGCCGTAAAATATTGAAAAAAGGGGTTATACCTTCCCTGTTTGTTTGGAGCTAAAAAGAAACTTTAAAGAATGAACAGAGAAGGACAAGAGTAGAAGCCATTATGTCCATTCATATGATTTTAGCACAAGGACAGACATCGTGAAAATGTACCGCACGCGTTGACAGCTTCTTTTGTTTACGTTATGTTTACGTGGCGCCATCTGCGCTGAACTTGCGTACGGTTCCCTATTGAAAAACGGCTGATTTCTGTATCTTCTAAAACAATAGTATCATTTCGAACGTCATAAAAAGTAGGAATACAAATTGGTCTAAACATATAAAATTTTAAATAATTGGACGATTGCATGCGAATGTTTCTACAGTTCGAGTTTTAGATTTCGATTCCGTTGCGATGGATATCTATATCATATTCAAAATCAATATAATCGTTTGGATTTCATTCGAAAATTTCACGAATAATCTCATGGGGATATCTTAGAAAAGATTCTGTTTTTATGCATCGGCCTAGTGGTGATAAATCAGCGATAGATATGTATATATACTTGTTTATAGCTTTTGCTTTGTACGCTTTCCATTGCAGAAGAATCTCGGCGGGGCACTGGTTTATAAAGGGAGAATACTTGGAATAGCTTCGACGATACGTTCACGCAGTGGCGGTGCCTGCTACTTCGTAAACGTTCTAAAATTCAAAACATTCATAGAAGAATCCATGAGAATGGAACCGCCTCCAACCGAAATTTTGTGGCGCCCAAGTGTCGTCGATTTTGATGATATAGAATGGATATAGTTTATAACTTAGGAACTGATGAAAATAATGTATACCCGGAAACGGGAAGGAAATAAGTAAAAGTGATTTTCAACAATCTTCCACAACTCGAAACCACTGCATTGCCTAATTCTTTCCTCAAAACGCTGGTTTTTTACACACATTTTTTCACTTCGTTTTTGCTACTTACAAAAGATACCCATAGGTCACTCGTGGGGGGAAAAAACTTACTTCGATGTCCTTAACTGAGGAATTTCTTTGTGCAAGTGCGCCATCTCCATTGCACAACCCAAATAATTCGTGTAAATAAATTTGATTGGACAAACGTTTTCTGCAAAAGCTCGACTGTTTCTTGGGAAGCAACCTATGACGATATTAATGTTTTTTTCAGCGAGGCGCTTACTAGATTCCGCTGTAAAATTCGTTATCTTTAATTAGAACATACTGTTTTAATTGTCGCAGAAAATAATATAAAAAAATGTACGCACTAGGATAAAAAACACGGAAGTTATAGCACTTCGAAAATCTTGAAATACCGCAAGCATTGGAAACGAAGGTCGGGTAAACGAGGTTCTACTGTACCAGCAAATACGATAATATACACATAATATTCGAACAATTTGGGAGTTGTTAAAATCGAATTTTCGAGACACACCAGTCTTGATGTTGACAAGAGGACACACATATTTTACGTTTAACACATCGCAGCATGTTTTTATCTTGAAAACATTGAAGCAAGCAATATCGCTTCGGCTTTGTATCGTTATTACGGTGTTTTTCTCAAATCAAAAAATAACTACTGGACAATTTTTCAAATTTCTTGTCTCAATGAGTAATTGCAATTTTTTTCGTGTGATTTTCTTTTCATTTTCATTCAAATATGTTATCGTCAGAATAATCGCGTTACCGATTCGCTGATTGCGAGTTTTTATACGAACAGATTGCAAAGCATTGCTCTTTGACTAGGAATAATTTATCATCATATTGACCTGAGTAAAAAGTGCATTCAAGATTCGAAAGTTATTTTTAAAGACGTTTTCCACCGATCGTTGTGCAAGAAAACAATACTGGACAATTGTTTTAATTCCTTATGGTACTGAGTCATTGCAATTTCTTGTGTATGATTATCTTTTATTTTTTATTTAACCCTAAATTCATGACTGGGGTCCGGTCGCACCCTAATTTTTATACAAAAAATGAGGTTTTTGCCGATTTTTGCCGTTTTTCAGTCTTTAAATGGATTGTTCACTATTGGAATGTTAATAAAATCAGATGGCTCACATACTATTTACTTTTTTACGAAAATAGGAAGAAATCGAGATATCACAAAGTCCATGTATTGCTATACGACCGGTTTAATGACAAAGAAAAGCACAGGGTGCATATACACCCCAATCATGCATTTGACGGTAAAAAAAATGTCATGAGTTGTTGGGTTAAAAATTACCGTTCGCTGTTTGCTAGTTTTTATATAAACAGATCGCAAAGCATTATTATTTGGCAGCAGGGATTAACTTACCGTCGTATTTACCTAAGATAGTAAAAATTGATTCAAGAAAAAAAACATCAGCATTATTTAAGATATTTTCTACCATTCGTTGTACAATTATTGTTATAATAAAAATATTTATGTTATAATAAAAATAAGAAAATGATTGTTATAATAAAAATATTTTTCTGTCACTATGTATCGCATTATAATTATTTTCGACCTTTTTCACCGTTAATTATGCAACTAATGCATATTGTTCATTGATCATTGCTATATTAAAAATACTCTTCTATCTTGACGCATTTACGGAGATCTCTTTGGAATATATGATTTTACATCTCTCTCGCACGCAGCCGACTTCTCAAGTATCGTTCTGTCTCATACACAGCTCACTTCTCATTACTTATATGTTCCGTTTCTGTCACATGCAGCTCACTTCTCGAGGTCTTAGCAATAGTGGCGCCATCCCGCCATGCTTGTATGTAAGACCCTGGTGCGGTGCAACAAAATGTACTATGCATATTGTGCCAATTACTTTAAAAAGTGGGTTAGATATTGTCGATTTTTATAGTTTGTAGAAATGGCACGCGAAAAACCAAAATCAGATGATTAAAAAAAATAACATAAAGTCGAAATTCTCGAAAACCATGGAACTTTTACTAAATTGAAATTCCACCATATAGTAGGACATGATCTGACCTATCGACAGTTCCAGGATTATCCATTTATAACAGAACACCCTGTATATATATATATATATATATATATGTGTGTATATAAATCCATATATATCAGGTTGATAAAAAAGTTTTGTCGCAATAATTTCAATATAATTTATTTATTTATATATGTTATACAAAACATTTCTAATCAACAATATATTCGCCATCGGTTTCTATGACACTCGACCATCTAGTTGGCAACTCATGTATTCCCTTTGCCCAAACCTGCGGCGGCTGGAACTCAAAGAAGTTTTAAATATCTCTTCTGATATCGTCGACGTTTTTGAAAGATTTGTTTCTCAAATATGCCTTCAAATGTCTGAACAAATGGTATTAAGATGGCGCGACGTCGGGAGAGTATGGTGGATGAGGAACGGTATACCAGTGAAGCTCAGTGATTGTTTTGTGGGTTTCTTTTGCGACATGGGGTCTCGCGTTGTCGTGGCGAAGGTGCACAGTCACGCGTCTTGGCCGTTTTTTTTCTGATAGCTTTTGCCAATTCCTGGAGATTCTCGATGTATCGTGTAGGGGAGATCGTCTTACCTACAGGGAGAAAATTGTGAAACAGCATTCCCTTTGCGTCCCAGAAACGGAACAACAAAACCTTTTGTGAGTGACGATCAGATTTCGGTTGGTGTGGCGGTTTTTCTCCGATAGGGAGCCAGTAGGCTAAACGCGTTCTGTTATCATACAAGACCCAGCTTTCATCTCCCGTCACAAGATCTTCTAAAAACTCCTTGCGATCGTGGCGAAGCAGGAGAGACTGGCAGATGGTCACGCGACAGTTCTTATTGTCGTCGGTGAGACGGTGTGGTATCCATTGAGCTAGAACCTTCCTGTATCCCAAGATGTGTAAGTGATTGACTATTGACGGTTGGGTGCAGCCAAGTTCTCTCGCTAGCTCGTGCGTACTTGCTTCCGACTTTTCTTCGATGCAGCGGAGTAATGCTTCATCATCGATGGTCGACGGTCATTCGGAATGTTCCTTATTCCTTATATCCAGCGAGAAACTACGTTCTCGCTGAATGCGTCCTGTATATTTTTAGCAGTTGTGCTTGCGTTGGTGCCGCGCCGCCACTAGTAAAAAATGATCGCTCGAAGTTGCTCCTGCGAGATCGAAGGCATTTCTGACCACTAGAATGCGCGCTCGCCCTTTTATACCCTGTCACGCGGAAGAGTAGAAAACATTCTAGAATATTCTCGACATAGCTCGATGTCATATTGCGCCAATACGTAAAAATACATTTTTAAAATTTTTGCGACAAAACTTTTTTATCAACCTGATATATTGCGTATGTACAAACTCGACGCGCCATCACGGGCTTGGTGGCACTCGATTCCAGTGCTCGGCCAGTTCGTTCTTCAGACTGGATTCGCGATCGCTGAATACTTTCGCCATGCGGAGCATGCTCTCTCCTATCTACAAGTATAGGGTTTCTGAAAATGACTTGACATTTTTTTAGTATTACTAAAACGTGTCATTTATTTGAAAAGTACGAATATTTTTATTTTAATATAAGGTACAAACATGGAGGTTATGTTTGGAACGCAATATTCAATAAATGGCCGCCTCGTCCCTCTTTGACGAAATTTTCAATAACATTTTGGCATAACTGCGGACTAATTTCATTAACGGTGCGTCCAATTGCTTCCTTGAGCTCCGGAATGGTCTGTGGATCATTGGCAGACATTTTCCTTTAAAAAAAAAGCCCAAAGAAACAAGTCCAAGGGCGTCAAATCGCAGGATCGTGGTGGCCAATTCACATCGCCGCGGCGTGCGATAACACGATCATGAAACTTCGTCTGCAATAACTATGCAGTAACAAAGCAGCAAATAACAATTTCTATGCGTGGCTCGAACGTGTAATTCTCCATGACTAAACCTCAATTCTTCCTGATGCCAGTTCCCAGGCAGCATAAATGTCCAATTAACATCGATAAGTTACCGTTGTCAGGTTACCTTTAAGGCATGGCCGTAGGATAACTATTCGACATCTTTCAAATCACATCCCGTATAATGCTGCCGTAAAGTTATATTTTTTATATCTTTCGGCGACGAAAACCGATGTCTCAAAGGTATCCAAAAATATTATCCAATCGATGACTTTTTCAAGTTATCAAAAAGTTATCTATTTACTGTTATCTATTGTATCTAGTTCAACGTTGTCCCAAGGATATCATAAAAACGAATTACATAAGACGTCTTTTTCATGATATCTTTCAGATCTTGGTAATATGCTGTCTTTTAAGATATTTGGTATTGGCGGGAAATAGTAAAAAGTCATCCAAATGTTGTCCTAAAGATGACATCTAACGGATCACTTTTATCATAGTGCGAATGTAGCGTGTCATATTTCATTCCACCGGCAAAAAATTGTTATATCTTTATATCTTTATATCTTTATATCTTTATATCTTTATATCTAATTATCTTTATATCTATCTACACAGGCGCTCATTGTAAACACCATAACGTTTTCCTTAGCGTAGATGATACATTTTAAAGCTTAATTGATTCATCTTAGTACATTTTATGTTTTGTTAAATTAAGTTTTTGAGCGGATTGTCATAAACTCATAAATCAGAGTAGTTATTAACCCCCTCACGGGCAAGAGATTTAAGAGTGAAGGGGACATTTCTGGTAGACTATTTTTTTCTTACTATCAACTTGAAATTTGGTACTCGGGGGTTTTTGAGGTCGCTGATTACGAATCTGCACTGTAAATTTAGATATTCAAGATGGCGGACCGAAAATGCAAAAAATCACTTGACGGGAGCGAACGTTGGTACGCGGGGGTTTTTGAGGTCCCTGAATACGAATCTGCACTTAAAATTTATAAATTCAACATGACGGACCAAAAATGCCTCAAATAAGTCATTTGACGAGAGCGAACGTTGGTACTTGAAATATATTTTGGATCATAAAAACTGCAAAGGAAACGAATTGGAAAAACTTGATGCAAAAAATGGACAAAAGCAAAAAACAGAACAAATAAAACAAAAGATTAAAAAAATAAAAAAATAAATAAAAAAACAAAAGATACTTTGGATCGTATAATGATGGAAATTGAAATGAATACTAAATCGAATTGGATTCATTACTTATGTTGAAATGAATACTGAATCCAACTGGATTCATTATTCATTTTTGAACCGAATAGTGAATCCAACTGGATTCATTATTTATTCTCAGACCCAATACTAAATCGAGGTGGATTCATTATCGAAAAAAAATGAATATGCATCTGACATGTATTCGGTATTATTACTTCACAGCAGAGATACTCGAATACTTTTAGTATTGAAGTACCTCTGCTACTCGGATACTTCTCAGAGCTACCCGAATACTCAGAAAATCACTCATGTGATTTTCAAATGCAGCGCACAACTGACTACGTTATTATCTGCTGGTAAAAATACCCGTCTACTAAATACCCGAATACTAAAAGTATTCGAGTATCTCTGCTGTGAAGTACAATGACCCTAGATTATGTATAAATTAGTTCAACTAGAAAAAATCTTAGCTGACGGGTATTTTTAGCACCAGATAATAACGTGGTCAGTTGTTCTCTGCATTTGAAAATCACGAAAATATTCACTACGTGAAAGCTCGCATTTACTGACGGCTGTATTAGATTTCGCCCCTACGTGGTGCATGCTACCTTGAATTGATCGTGTCAATTTTGGCGAGTAGCGCTTCATCATAATCCTGTCCGAGCACCTGGTGCATTGCGACACCGATGGCATCGAATACGACACCCACTGGTACAGATGGACGATCGGACGACTCCAGCAGGTTTTCTTATCGGTAAATATCAACCCTGCCTCGTAAAAAATCTCGCTCCTTCGAGGGCCAGACGCGTTCTCTCGTTCAGTGCAACTTACGATTTTTTTTTCTCTAGCATCATGAGCAAGTTATGAAGTACTCTTCGACCTTGGAGACGTTGTTATTCACGCCGGATCTCGATCCTCACATTCTCGACGTGTTTCATCAGTTCCTATCGTTACGCGCATAAAGACTCTAGATAAGTTCGAAAATAGCCTTGCAATTCGCGATTTTTTGCCTTCGTTGTTGCGATTATGTGAATTTTTTTTTTTTTTATAAATACCATCGCGAGCGTTATCTTCTTTCATATGTGTTAACTGATGTATAGTTTTACTATCACGGACATTACGACGTAAGACTTGCGAAGATATGCCAATGACATAGGCGGAATGTTTTGCCGACCAACGTTCCAAGCCGCTCGCGGTATCGCCTCTTCTTTTAAAAACAAAGAAAATCCATTTACAAACAGATGCTGCCCCATCAATGTATTATATATAAATCATATATACAAATGAAATATTCCGCTGTTTTATCCAATGTACTCGAGGGTTTTCCTATACGAGCTACCACTCTCCTACAAGCGATTTGGTCAAACAAATGTTCATTCTCTCGTTTTGAAGTTTTTTTTTAAGGGGGAGTTCAATAACGCAAAGAAAAGCTTACGATCGAAAATGGACTCTACGCGGAAGCTGAGGGACTATTTTCTGGCCTTGGGGACGCAGACTAATCAGTAGGTCATTCGATCAGAACATTTTTGGGTCTCGACACTTTAGACGTGTTTTTTTGAAAACCACTTTTTCGCGAACCCCGTGCAAGATGACTCGAAAACTATTTAAGGCCTTAGGCCACAGTAACGGGTATGAAATCATGTGCGAATTTAACCATTTTTTTCGTACGAAAGAGTGGTTAAATTCGCTAAATATATTAGAAAATATATTTATATTTTTTTCAGGGTACAAAATGGTCGACTACTAATATTTTCTTTTGTTATCTTTTTTTCAGCGCTCCGCGGCGTGACATTTAGCATCCACAATTTTTGCCCTAGAACAAAAAACAAAATTCTCGTCAATCTACATTAGAATACCTAGAGAAGTACACACGGAATTTTAAAAATATTGTTTTATTCAAAGGTTGTAGGTGTTTGAACTTGAGAAATGAATTTTCAGTGAAAAATTTCGTTATGACTGCTCATAAACTGCTCATCAAATGAAAAGTTTTCGATTAATCAGAAATTTCGTACGTAGTTCTCTGAGAAATACAATTAGGCACATAACTTTTAAATTTGAAGTAAATCGAGTGAAAATTGTTTAATTTATTTGTCACGCCAAGTGGAAAAAAGCTATTTCGAAAAGTTTCGAGTAGTTGGCCATTTTGTATATCGAAAAAAAAAAATATATGTATTTTCGAACAGCTTGATATTCATACTAAATAGGTGTGTAATTAATTTTTGAGTGAATCACTTTTTCATACGAAAAAAAAATTGTTAAATTCGCACATGCTTTTATAACCGTTACTGTGAGCTAAGGCTCGGGTGTTTATATGAAAATACGAGTCAAACTTATATCCTTTCTGACTAGTTTCCTGTATCTGTTTGAAATGGGCGATTTTCAACCTACACAGACTGAAGGGATAATGCTTCCGGTCGGTTTATGTATGGAATAAGAGTCTGCCTGATTCATTTTAGCGAGAAAAAAGGTCTATTTTCACGTCTTGTGACCTATTCATCACAACCAATTCGAATGTAACGGTCCAATCTAGTTCCTGACACCCTCGAACGCACGCTCGCAAGTAAAACTGCCTACGCGTAGTTTCAATACTATTCTTGATTAATTTTGCACTAATTTTGAAATGTCAATATATCTTCTGTTCTATCGATCATGTACTTGGCAGACTTGCATAACGTTTTCATGAGACCACATCGATGTTTCTCCCTAGGCAGCAAAGAAACAACTATTCCAATCTAACCAGCCAACAGGGCGCGTTCGGTGTACATACATGAAGCATTCCACACCAAGTGAAACACTAAAAAATCATGTAATTTTTAAATGGGCTCATAATTTGTTTTTAAGTTTGTTCGAGCGTCAGAAGCAACTACGATTTTTTTAGATTTTCAAATTGGATTTTACACTCGAATTTGGATACCGGGAAATTTTTCTCGATTTTTTTTCGATTCATTATACTCAAAAAGTGATGCATTGTACAAAAAAAATGTCAAAGAAAATTTAGGTTTTCGAATGTACTTTTAAATCATATATGTTTCGTAACTGTTTAAAATTCGGCTAATGTATTTTTCAACGAAAGAAGGTAAAAATAATTTTTTTTCGCCAAGTTCGCCCGCTTTTATTTTTCTATAAATTTGGTAGAACTTTCGTTGATGTCATAACAAACCACAGAAAAATTGGCATGATGGAGAATTCATATATTTCAATTATTTTTTAAGGTTAACTGATGGAGAATTTTATCGAACCATGGATATTGAATATCGACCATTGTTTTAGGCACAACAGTGGATTGCGACGCATATTTAGTGTTATCTAGAACCATTTTGTCCTCCCCCTTTCAATTCAATTATGGTTTTGTTTGTCTGCCTCGAAATTTTTCATCTACTCACCGGTTCTCGTAGCGTTATTCTCGTATCAAAAAGAAATCTTGCTTCTCGTTTGTTGAATGATCTGGTTTGCTCACTCTCAATACTAATACAATTGATTTTGCGGAAGAACTCGGTCAAAACGATTCGATACTTTTTTATTCGAAATGGTTTTCTCATCGGTAATATATACATATATGTGTGTCTGTGTGTGTGTGTGTGTGTGTGTGTGTGTGTGTGTGTGTGTGTGTGCGCGCGCGCGCGCGCGCGTGCGTGTGTGTGCGCGCGCGCGTGTTTGTGTATGTGTGTGTGTGTGTGTGTGTGTGTGTGTGTGTGTGTGTGTGTGTGTGTGTGTGTGTGTGTGTGTGTGTATATCAGTATTAGTAGTAGTATTCGTATACTAACCATATTATGATTCACTCATTGTTTAACGATAAAAATATTCAAAAATGAAAAATTTCGAGGCAGACAAAACCATAATTGAATTGAAAGGAGAAGGACAAAATGGTTCTAGATAACACTAAATATTCGTCGCAATCCACTGTTGTGCCTAAAACAATGGTCGATATTCAATATCAATGGTTCGATCAAATTCTTCATCAACTAACCTTAAAAAATAATTGGAAGATATGAATTCTCCATTATGCCAATTTTTCTGTGGTTGCTATGACATCAACGAAGTTCTCTCAAATTTATAGACAAATAAAAGTGGGCGCACTTGACGAAACAAATTATTTTTATCTTCTTTCGTTGACAAATACATTAGTAGAATTCTTAACAGTTACGAAACATATATGATTGAAAAGTCCATTCAAAAATCTAAGTTTTCTTCGTTCACGTTTTTTTTTTGTACAATGCATCACTTTTTGAGTATAATGAATCGAAAAAAAAACGAGAACAATGTCCCGATATCCAAATTCGTGTGTAAAATCCAATTTAAAAATCTAAAAAATAATAAAAATGCATACCCGACGAACAGTTTGAAGACAGAAAACGCCCCTATTTGGCGACCCGTGTCGTGGACGTCATATGAATCCGAAAAAACAAAGGAAACATATCCTTAATGTGTATGTGGAGTGATGTGATTGGTCCCCGATTCAGAAAAAAATTACAAAACAGCGGCATGCTCTGATGATCAATTTATCTCTATTTCTCTGGTCATTCTACAAGTTACATGAAAAAAATGTAATCACTTCGACTGAATTCTGCTACTAACTTAGAAAACCAGTCGACTGAAGGTGCTGGCCAAATCTGAGTTGAATCGACCAATTGGTTATCGATATATTGTGGTTGTCGATTTGGGTAAAGCCTAGTTTGATGAAAAAGGCATTTAAAGTTGATGCGTCTCGACCGCGCTCCCGGAGCGTTTTGTCATCGGGAAGAGCAGAACTCGAGAATTTACTCTACCAATGCCATTCGTATCGTATTTACCCGTAAAGTTAAGTGCGTTGAAGCCCACTTAAGGGCGGGGTATTTAAAAAAGTATTTAAATTTTTTTTAATTTTATAAATGAATGCATAATATATCAAGAATATTGTGTTAAAATGTCAAGTCGATGGGAGTAAAATTGAAGAAGTTATGAGTATTTCAGCGTCTATTGCTCCATGCCGGGTTTTATACCTGAGCGGCAGCTGCGCGGCGCGCTATTGTATTTTTCGACCCCGAATAAATTTCGTGATAAACGGGCCTGTTCCGGGCCCGACATGTTGACGATTTGCGAATTAGTAGAGCAGAGGAGCAAGCGGCGCACGACAGTAAAGAAGAAAGAGTTTTGCGTAGACAAACGCAACAAGATGCTCTCGATCATCTTGATGGAAGCCTCTTGCTCTACGGACCTGGCATCGACGACTTTGAGTGAGTATAAGAAAATTATCGAGTTTTATTTTGAATTTCTAAAAATTCAAAGATAATTGAAAAATCTGAAAAAATTCATACGTATTCAGAAAAATGAACGAATCACGAAAAAAACTTGGGTTGCGGGAAAATTTGTTGACTAATTTTTTTTTTTCATCATTTTGTTAATAACATTTTGGAATTATTATTATACAAAATTAATCGTTTGAGTACCTTTAATATGCATGAATTTTCTCAGATTTTTATGCAATCGAGAAGTGTTCTCAAACTTATGTGCAATGAGCGCTAAGCGACCAAACTCTTCTGCGTTTTTCAAACCATTTTTCTGAGACTTGTCATATTTGAAGTCCGTGTGCACGATAACTCAAAATCTACTGGACCAATCGCTTTGAAATTTTGCACAGTACTTCTTCACATAATTCACCAGGTATTTTCGAGAGCTTTTTTGTTTTTTTTAATAATTACTAATTTTTCAACAACAAATTAGCCGATTTTTTTTAGCGAAAATCGAGTGTTTGGCTCCCAAGTGCTACGTAAAATCGAAAAATCGAAAAAAAAAATCCACCCGTCATTACCTCGAGAAACATCTCTTTTAACAAATGCATTTTGATTTTTTTGTTTCAGATGATTCTGTTGCGAGTTATGGTGCACACCGCAAACCAACTTTTTTCGAGGCGCCTCCGGGGTTGAATTTTCACTCGCTCAATTTTGAATATTTTGCAATGCAAATTTAGGAGAATGTTGCTCAAATGTTACTTTATTATATGTAAATTTTTCAATAAACGAACACTATTCGTGACGCCAAAAAAAAATCTTAAAAACATGCCTTTTTTTCGCCGAATTATCTTTACCCCGCCCTTAAATTGTAAAAGTCGCATAACGTCCTAATGGCCACGTCTTGATAACTTTCGAATGATAACGGTGATACTACATTAATAAAAATACTGAAAAAACAATTGGAAAACACTAATAATATCGAAGTGATTGCCAGTAGATCAATTTATACAAAAAAAAGAATTTCTTGATCGATCTCCCAAAATCCTTCGAATGATATTTCATTGTCAGGATTGATGTATTATATACGCCATTGCTCCACCTCTATACTAAATTTTTTTAACTATGATTTTTACTCTCAATCATATTATGAAGTAAATAGCATATATTTTCAAAATTGGCAATAAAAACGATGCTTTGGAGAACTCGCGAGTGGTTCGGTTATGAGGTGATCGAAGTGTTGGTATTTGGCTCGAGTATGCATAGAAACAGGTGAGATTATCAGTAGCTGCGGCGATTGCTCCTTTCAAATAAACGCCGGGACTACGTGACATGCCACTAATCCACTGCTTATTGTTTCAACGCCGACAAGCGACGAAGACGTGAATAACTATTCGCTGAAAGATGAAAATTCATATGCAAAGAATTCGCATTGTGGTTTATATATATATTTGCCTTTTTCAGTCGTAGCAAAGTTTTACACCCAGCGATTCGTTTTTTCGCGCCGTTCGTCCGAGGCACGATCGTACCGGCATTTATTACATAGCCATAGCGACAGGAAAATTAAATACTGTCTTCGCAAATTGAAATTCAAAAAAATACTTATCCGCATGATCTTTTCATAAAAGTCTACAATTTGAACATAAGTATACTTATAAGGATACTTACAGAGAATTTGTATATAAGTACTCTATTACGTACAAATTGTATATTTGTCTATAAGTATATTTATACTGACACTAAACACAGTTTACTGGCTGAGCCATTTCAATGTAGCTGTGTCGGCTATATTATAATTGCCTTGCGAACAAGCTAATTATCTTTATATCTATCTTTATACGGGCGCTCATTGTAAACGCCATAACGTTTTCCTTAGCGTAGATGATAAATTTTAAAGCTTAATTCATTCATCTTAGTACATTTTATGTATTGTTAAATTAAGTTTTTGAGCGGATTGTGATAGACTCATAAATCAGAGCAGTTATTAACTGGTAAAGGATTCAAGAGTGAAGTGGACAGTTCTGGTAGACTATTTTTTTTTCTTACTATCAACTTGAAATTTGGTACTCGGGGGTTTTTGGGGTCGCTGATTACGAATCTGCGCTCCAAATTTAGAAATTCAATATGGCGGACAAGAAATGCAAAAAATCACTTGACGAGAGCGAACGTTGGTACTCAGGGGTTTTTGAGGTCCCTGATTACACAACTGCACTCGAAACTTAAAATTGCAAAATGGCGGATCCAATATGGCCGGCTAAAATGAAAAGTCATTTGACAAAAGCGAACGTTGGTACTTGAAATATATTTTGGATCATAAAAACTGCAAAGGAAACGAATTGGAAAAACTTGATGGAAAAAAGGAACAAAAACAAAAAAAAAGAAAAAATCAAACAAAACAAAAACAAAAAAATCAAAAATTAATTTTAAAAAAATTCGAAAAAAAATCAAAAAAATTTAAACAAAAGTGAAGTGTTAAATCCTATCATGCAGCCTCCTCGTGGCACACTTTGGACCGTATAAAAATTGCGAACTAATGATGGAGGTGAGAAATAAATATGTATCCAATTTCCAAATTTGAATTGCAGATTCGTAATCAGGGACCTCGAAAACTCCCGAGCACCAATTTTTGCTCACATCAAACGACTTTTTGCATTTTTGGTCGGCCATATTAGATCCACCATTTTGAAATTCTAAGTTTTGAGTGCAGATTCGTAATCAGGGACCTCAAAAACCCCTGATTACCAACGTTCGCTCTCGTCAAATGACTATTTGCATTTTCGCTCCGCCATATTGGATCCGCCATGTTGAATTTCTAAATTTTAAGTGCAGATTCGTAATCAGCGACCCCGGAAACCCCCGAGTACAAACGTTCGCTCTCGTGAAGGGATTTGTTGCATTTTCGGACCGCCATTTTGGATCCGTGATCTTGAATTTCTACATTTTGAGTACAGATTCGTAATCAGCGACCCTGAAAACCCTCGTGTACGGGTTTTAGTACTGAAATTCTAAGAAATTTCGTATATAACGCATTTTTTTCGACAGCCCGCCATATGGCGTGCTCACCAGTCAAGAGTTTAAGTACGTGACGTACATTTCATACTTCATTTATTGCGATATTTATTCACTTTGAAACGTAAATTCAACAGTAGAATTTCTTAACGAAAATACTTTTGGGTACATGTTTGCGCTACCTTGCACCGATTGACCATGCAGCACTTTTGCTTCAATAATAATGATTCCATTGTTATTCAATATTTTTCTATTAAAAAAAAAACTCGAAATTGGCAAAACCATTTATTAATAGCGTGTTAAATCCCGATTTTGTCATCCTGATTCAGCATAAAAACATATTGAAAATGGACCTGTATTCTAGGCTCATGCAGACCCCTCGATATGCTTTCACGCCCATTTCTTTTACTTATTATCGTATATAGAATATTGAAAATACATGCTGATGATGGTGATGCTATGCTATGGTGACATGGTGATGCTATTTTGGTAACGTATGGTAACATGGTGATGCTATTTTTGTAAATATACTAAACAGTTGATAGAAATACACTAATCCTATTCAAGTTATCATCGGTAGGTCTAATATTATTTTCAAAAAAATGATTGCTCGGTCAGTCGCGGAGTATCTCGTGCAATAGTCATTTTTTCGTAAACTTTGCAATCGGTATTCCATCGTTCCATCTGTGTGCTAGCAATACGTAAAAGATCAATGATGTCTATTTTCGTTCACATTATAAACATATTTACTTTTATTTTCGAAATAAAAAAAAACGACATTTCCACGGATTCGCTTATATTCCGATTATGAGGCGAGAATGTAGTTGGGTGAAATATGCATCGAGGTAGCAGCGATTATCAGGAGTTTTTCTGATACCTCCTTTCGGATAACCACCAGGACTACGTGTTGTTTTACGAATTCACTGCTCATTGTAAGAACAAGGACAAGCGACGAAGAAGTGAATAATCATTCGCACAAAGGTGGAAATTCATATGCAATGCATCGCGACGCATATACATTTGCCTATATAAATCTGAGCAGAGCTTCAAATTCATACATTGTCGTCTTTTTCCGTCTCCTACAATCAACACTGGTAGCCTCCAAACAGAGCAAGTTCATCCAAAGCACGATCTTACCGAAGTTCGCTACGTGGATACCACCATAAAAGAATCAATAAGGTACCATTCTTCTCAAATCGAATTTGAAAAATATAATCACACAGATTTTCGTTTTAACTTGAATTGAAAGACTTTCCATTAAAAGACAGTACGTTATATATGTATATGTATACTTACATTCATACTTACCACAGTTTACTGGCCGGATAATCTTGACATTGCTATGCCAGCTATACTTTTATTGTCTTGCCAACGAGCTATTTGTTTGTACATTTATTTTCACCACGATTGGTTGTTGCAAGCATCATAGAGTTTTCCGTCAGTGTATATGATCAATTTCCATGTCCAATCGATTCAGCTGAGTGAATTTGGTCTTATGTTAAATAAAGTTTCCTAACGGATTATCATAAACCCTTCGAACCGAGCAGTTATTAAGAACTTGAAATACATCAAGTACTTTTTGATTGCGGTTTGTATTCGCTCTGGTACATAAATTTGACCACGGAATTTCTTAACGAAAATGCTTTTAGGTGTACGTTTGCGAGCCCGAGGAATTTTTCGACGAAAGACTGTCATGAAGATCACTGTGTTATTCATGTGCCTTGCAGTTGGCGGTAAGTGCATGGAAAATGACTCTTGAGAGCTTGAAGTCTGAATTTTCTTGGACAACTAGTATGACTTTTTGCATAAGCGACCATTCGTAAAGCCAATACAAGGAACTTCAAAACCTGACCGCCATTAACGAAGTAATTAAAGACAAAACAATAGAGGCTCGCAATTATTGAACGATTATTTCTCACAATTGATGGTTAGAACGTAATGTAACCATAAAACAGGATATACCTTTGCATATGTTATATTTATTGTTTGGCGTTAGCGACGGCGTACGTAAGCATTTTTGTAAGTGCAAACATGAGGATCGCTAAAGAATCATCAATAATTGTATTTCAGCACAACGCTTGTTTACAATCGCATTGCGTTCCGGAAATGCTTGCTCTGCAAACTTTTTAATTTTTGCTTTGTTGTTTCCCGAAATCCGCGTATTTTCTAATCAACATCTCAACGGCAGTCATTCTAATTAAAACATATTTTTCTCCGCTATTGGATGTTAGGGGAGTCCCGCTAGTGTGAAGCAATTGTCAAAGTTTTTTTCTTCCGAGTTCGATGCCTCCATAATGAAGATGTCACCGATGTTTCGAAAAATAATATTAATCTTATATCGAAAATCAAAATTAGCAGTCATCGCAATTGACGTATAGGCACATATTTCGAATAATTAGCAAGAAATACAGCATTTTCCGATTCAATGTGGCCGCAAAAATCAGCCATAATCAATTTGCTTCGAAAGCATTCACACTATCGCAGCTCAAAAGGCACAGAAAAATCAATGAACAGTTGATTAAGGGGTTAGGCCACTCTAGAGGCCGAAAAAATAGCCTTCGAGGGGATTTTTTTTTCAGAAAAATTCTATATTGATTTTTGGCCAAATGGCGCACTTCTAAAGTGGAAACTGAGAAATTTGCCTAAAAAATTGTCAGATAATTGTTAATAACAAATGAACTATGCAATATAACAAAAAATGCTACGTACTTCCATGAACAATGTATTTTTCAAGATCCATTCAACATTTCAAGTGAATCAGTTGAAAATTGTTTGAGTTGTGTTTCCGGCCAAGTCAAAAAATGCAGTTTTGAGATAAACGCTGCACCGCCGCCATTTTTTAATTAATCGCTTCAAAAAAATTATTGTATACAGTTACTGATATGTATGATGAACACCCTTTTTTGTAATCTCGATTTATTTTGTAGTTTTTCTGAAAACAAAAAAACCCAAAAAGTAGGGGTGTGCGGGAGCAGAATTGGCCGGGTCGGGTCGAGTCGGGTAATTAGACTATTATTCGGATCGGGTACCCGTGATCGGATGGGGATACTCGAACTTTATCGAGTACCCGAGTTTTCGAGTACTCGTCTCACATCGGGTACTCGATAAGCCGATAAGTCTTGCCGGAACGAAATTTCGTTTCATTTTATAAATAGTGCCACAGAAACGTACCAAAACGGACGAAATAGACTCCAGCTTTATGATCTATCCTTCGCCGATAGGTTGTAGTTCATAAGAAATACAAATAATTTATTTAATAGTTTTTCTGTTATGTATGTATTTACAATTTTTTTTCCGGCAAACTTCTTTTAAGACACTCGCATTTCAGGAAATATCGAGATATTTGAATGTCGAAAAACTGAATAAAAGCAAGATTCTTCGTCGAATTTTCATTAATTCTGTTTACTGCTAACTGGTCGTTTCGGCGATTAATTCTTCTTAATTTAATTTTCGGCCATTTTTTATTTTATTCCAGGTAAAACTTGTTCTTTAAACGCTTATATGTCTGAAACTAATCAAGATATTTTCAATTTTAAAACGTCAGTTGGAAGCTACATTCTCCTCGCTTCGAATAAACGCAGGGCGTTGAATATTGGTCTTTTTGGATTTTTTCACCATTTAAAACCCACGTTAAAAAAATTAAAACATTAAGGCGTTTGCCGGAACAGAAGATATTTATTGTGATTTTTTTCCTTTCGCACACTTTTTAGCGATGCCAAAACGCAACTTTCCCGCGCTATTGCGATACGATCCGCCGAAAGTGACCGTTTTTCACTCCGCCCTAACAGGCACACACACGCACTTACGTACACACACACACACACACACACAGAATAGAAAAGTGAGACGAAAAAAGATTTTGTACAGTATTATCATTTATTCGTTTTATCGCCTTCTTCGAGTTTTCACTTTCTCCCATTATTTGGTCGATACACCTAAATAAAAAATAAATATAAATAATAGATACGGATCTCCGAGCCGTTTACGAATATTCGAAGTTTAAGAGTACTCATCGTTTACGAGTACCAAAAATTTGATAGTCCCCGATTACCAAATTCGGGTATCCGATAGTGGCAGGTAATGCAAAAACGCAACCCGTCGGGTACCCGAGTGAATCGGGTACCCGCACACCCGTACCAAAAATCCTATTTTTTCGGCCTCTAGAGTGGCCTAAGGCCTTAATAGCAACAAATCATTTTCATACGCATTGTCATAGGAACCATAGGTGCCCGTCTCAAACGCGCCAGTGGTGGAAAGGAGATCAACATTGAAGACGCACCTTATTTTGTATCGTTACAATGGATGGGGGAACATGTATGCGGCGGCGCGTTCATAAGTAACCAACATGTTCTTACCGCAGCACACTGTGTGCTGGATGAGTCATTCAGACCACTTTATGAAATAAGAGTAGTAAGCGGTACGGGTGTACCTGATCGAACGAATGTTGTACACACGATATTAAACATCACTGAACATGAAGACTTCCGAAAGAGAAGACGCGCGTGCGACATAGCTGTTATAACGGTACGAGAATGAAAAATATGTATTCCATGTACCGTATCACTTTGATTATGAGTCTGAATCTGTACTTCATCGGAATTCCTTATATATCGAAACACTGAATTACTAAATCACGAACGCACTTTGTGGGTCCGGTTGTAGTGCCGGGGCTGCTCTGCAAATCAAGGTCGTCGCGTAAACCGAAGCCTAATCGCCTGAACGTTTTACCAGTTTTCTCCCAATACATTACAGTTATCGGCGCACGTTGAATGGAATGAAAAACATCATGAAATAGCATTGCCAAACGCAGAACCATGGTGGGAAACGCCAGCCACATTGGTGGGATTTCAATTCCGCAAGTCGAAATATTCGAAACTTGGTCTGCGAGAATTGACAGTGAACATACGCCCTTCCGACCCAACTCCGAACAATCCGGACGATTATGGTCCCGTCATTTGTGGAGCGATACCGCAATTCCAGAGTATAAGCACCGTGAGTACTTACGCTGGGTAACGTGTTCCTGTACTGACCACGTGAATCTATTTTCTTTATGTCACGTGAGATGTTTCCATTAAACGCTCGAATGCAGAAATGCTTTAGAAGCACGGATCAAAGTCATTACCATTCTGCATTTCAAAACACGTAGCGACAAAGAATATCTACCGATGAGAGTGAAAGAAGCAGATGAGATGAACTTATTGTTGTATCTATGGATTATCGAGATAAAGTATCTTGAAAAAAATAATAATCGAGGCTGTAAAGAGTAATAGGGAACCTTCGTGCCAATTTCTCTGGCTAGACGGCACATTGTATTGTAACGTAAACAGAAAATGCTGGTTAGTGAGATTCTCTTTGGTTTTTCCCGTGTTTCTACGACGACTGTTGAATTTTCTTTAAATAAACTATTTGTCGTGAATAAATTGTGAAGAATTTGTGCAATTGAATGCAGGCACGAAAGCGTTAATTTATTTCCTAAAAACGAAAAACTTGGCAACCAATGAGAAATTGCTACACTTTGCAAGCACTTTACAGGCACAAAATATTCATGGCTATATTCTGATCATTTTAGATCTGCAGACTTAGAAATAAAGAATTCGTTACAGCTCAGTGTATAAACATAATATTTTTGACGCTATTTACTCCTAAAAGTATATTGCAAAGTAGTTGATCATCATAACCTAAAAATTTCTATTTGAACTATTAACATTTTTTAACATTCTGGTATTATTTTATTACATAATACTCACCTAGCTCATTTTCATTCTTTACGAGGATGAAACGGAGCCGTAAAATATTGAAAAAAGGGGTTATACCTTCCCTGTTTGTTTGGAGCCAAAAAGAGACTTTAAAGAATGAACAGAGAAGGAAAAGAGTAGCAGCCGATTTTTCAATTCCCGTATAGTCAAATATCCGTAATTATTGTCCATTATGTCCATTCATATAATTTTAGAACAAGACAGAACATCGTGAAAATGTACCGCGCGCGTTGACAGCTTCTTTTGGTTACGTTATGTTTACGTGGCGCCATCTGCGCTGAACTGGCGTACGGTTCCCTATTGAAAAAGGGCTGATTTCTGTATCTTGTAAAACAATAGTATCATTTCGAACGTCATAAAAAGTACAGAATACAAATTGGTCTAAACATTTAAAATTTTAAATAATTGGACGATTGCATGCGAATATTTCTACAGTTCGAGTTTTAGATTTCGATTCCGTTGCGATGGATACCTATATCATATTTAAAATCAATATAATCGTTTGGATTTCATTCGAAAATTTCACGAATAATCTCATGGGGATATCTTAGAACAGATTCTGTTTACTTATGCATCGGCCTAGGGGTGATAAATCAGCGATGGATCTGTATATATACTTGTATATAGCTTTTGCTTTATACGCTTTCCATTGCAGAAGAATCTCGGCGGGGCACTGGTTCATGAAGGGAGAATACTTGGAATAGCTTCGGAGATATACTCACCGAATAGCCGTTCCTGCTACTTCGTAAACGTTCTAAAATTCAAAACATTCATAGAAGAATCCATGAGAATGGAATCGCCTCCAACTGAAATTTTGTGGCGCCCAAGTGTCGTCGATTTTGATGATATAGAATGGACATAGTTTATAACTTAGGAACTGATGAAAATAATGTATTACCCGGGAACGGAAAGGAAATAAGTAAAAGTGATTTTCATCAATCTTCCACGACTCGAAACGACTTCATTGCCTAATTCTTTCCTCAAAACGCTGGTTTTTTACACACATTTTTTCACTTCGTTGTTGCCACTTACAAAAGATACACATAGGTCACTCGTGGGGGGAAAAAACTTACTTCGATGTCCTTAACTGAGGAATTTCTTTGTTCAAGTGCGCCATCTCCATTGCACAACCCAAATAATTCGTGTAAATAAATTTGATTGGAACAACGTTTTCTGCAAAAGCTCGACTGTTTCGTGAGAAGCAATCTATGACGATATTAATATTTTTTCAGCGAGGAGCTTACTAGATTCCGCTGTAAACTTCGATATGTTGAATTAGAACATACGATTTTATTTGACTCAGAAAATAGTATGAAAAAAATTTGCGCACTAGGATAAAAAACACGGAAGTTATAGCACTTCGAAAATCTTGAAATACCGCAAGCATTGGAAACGAAGGTCGGATAAATGAGGTTCTACTGTACCAGCAAATACGATAATATACACACAATATTCGAACAATTTGGGAGTTGTTAAAATCGAATTTTCGAGATACACCAGTCTTGATGTTGACAAGAGGACACACATATTTTATGTTTAACACATTGCAGCATGTTTTTATCTTGAAAACATTGAAGCAAGCAATATCGCTTCGGCTTTGTATCGTTATTACGGTGTTTTTCTCAAATCAAAAAATAACTACTTGACAATTTTTCAAATTTCTTGCCTCAATGAGTATTTGCAATTTTTTTCGTGTGATTTTCTTTTCATTTTCATTCAAATATGTTATCGTCAGAATAATCGCGTTACCGATTCGCTGATTGCGAGTTTTTATACGAACAGATTGCAAAGCATTGCTCTTTGACTAGGAATAATTTATCATCATATTGACCTGAGTAAAAAGTGCATTCAAGATTAAAAAGTTATTTTTAAAGACGTGTTCCACCGATCGTTGTGCAAGAAAACATTACAGGACAATTGTTTTAATTCCTTATGGTACTGAGTCATTGCAATTTCTTGTGTATGATTATCTTTTATTTTTTATTTAACCCTAAATTCATGACTGGGGTCCGGTCGCACCCTAATTTTTATACAAAAAATGAGGTTTTTGCCGATTTTTGCCGTTTTGCAGTCTTTAAATGGATTGTTCACTATTGGAATGTTAATAAAATCAGATGGCTCACATACTATTTACTTTTTTACGAAAATACGAAGAAATCGAGATATCACAAAGTCCATGTATTGCCGTACGACCGGTTTAATGACAAAGAAAAGCACAGGGTGCATATACACCCCAGTCATGCATTTGACGGTAAAAAAAATGTCATGAGTTGTTGGGTTAAAAATTACCGTTCGCTGTTTGCTAGTTTTTATATAAACAGAACGCAAAGCATTATTGTTTGGCAGCAGGGATTAACTTACCATCGTATTTACCTAAGATAATAAAAATTGATTCAAGAAAAAAAACATCAGCATTATTTAAGATATTTTCTACCATTCGTTGCACAATTATTGTTATAATAAAAATATTTTTGTTATAATAAAAATAAAAAAATTATTGTTATAATAAAAATATTTTTCTGTCACTATGTATCGCATTATAATTATTTTCGACCTTTTTCACCGTTAATTATGCAACTAATGCATATTGTTCATTGATCATTGCTATATTAAAAATATTCTTTTATCTTGACGCATTTGCGGAGATCTCTTTGGAATATATGATTTTACATCTCTCTCGCACGCAGCCGACTTCTCAAGTATCGTTCTGTCTCATACACAGCTCACTTCTCATTACTTATATGTTCCGTTTCTGTCACATGCAGCTCACTTCTCGAGGTCTTAGCAATAGTGGCGCCATCCCTCCATGCTTGTATGTAAGACCCTGGTGCGGTGCAACAAAATGTACTATGCATATCGTGCCAATTACTTTAAAAAGTGGGTTAGATATTGTCGATTTTTATAGTTTGTAGAAATGGCAAGCGAAAAACCAAAATCAGATGATTAAAAAAAAATAACATAAAGTCGAAATTCTCGAAAACCATGGAACTTTTACTAAACTGAAATTCCACCATATAGTAGGACATGATCTGACCTATTGACAGTTCCAGGATTATTCATTTATAACAGAACACCCTGTATATATATATATATATATATATATATATATATATATATATATATATATATTGGGGATTTACGAATCTCGCGCTATTACGATTCACGGATAAACCGATACTCGCGGCGACACCGTCGCGCCACGCTCTTCCGAGCGCCCTGCGCGCACGCGCCCTTAGCTCGCGCGTTGCCATCCTTTATTCTTCTACGTTCACGTGCCACCGGAAACGCCTCGTAAGAAGTCTCACCTATTTTCTTTTGTCAATAAACGCATTTTGGTAAAGATTAAGTGCTTTTGCGTATTACTCAACGTCGACCCGCACCTCTTAGTACCTAACAGGTTATGAGCCCAGTCTACGAAAGTTGAGAAAAGCGCGAGTGACATACAAAATAAAAAGAGAGGTTAGCGGCACGAACCGCGTCCCTTCGCAAATACTCGCTACCTCGTACAGGCACAAAAAAAATGAGTTCGTCAAACATTCTTCGAATAGAATTGTTGAATAAAGACAATTACGATACCTGGAAAATACAGATGGAAGCAATCCTCATAAAAAACGATGCGTGGGGATACGTCTGTGGAGAGAAACCGAAACCCGAAATTGTCACGGGAAACGCCGAGTCGGTGTAAGCGGCGAGGAAATGGGACGTCGAGGACAGGAAAGCAAAATCGGACATAATTTTGTCGATTAAGGCATCGGAACTCAAACAAATCAAAGGTTGCGAAACATCAAAAGAGGTATGGCTAAAATTAAAATCGATATATCAGTCAAGCGGTCCCGCGCGGAAAGCAACGCTGCTCAAGCAGCTGACATTACACAAAGTGGACGATAACGGAGACATACGCGACCATCTACAAAAATTCTTCGACACTGTCGATAAATTACACGAGATGGGAGTGGAAATGAACCCCGACTTATTGACGGTTATGTTGTTGTACAGCCTACCACCGAGTTTCGAGAATTTTAGATGCGCCATAGAATCTCGCGACGAGCTGCCGGATCCCGAGGCTCTACGCATAAAAATCGTGGAAGAATTCACGGCTCGCAAAAATGAGACACGCGAACACACCCAGAACGCGATGCTGTCCAAAAAGCAGAACGTCAAACGTCGCAACGCACATCAGAAGGAAGCAAGCGACCCTAGAAGTATGTCAAAAAGTGGGTTTGCGCCGAAACGCGAGACCTTCAAATATAAGTGCCATCGTTGTCGAAAAATCGGGCACAAAGCCTCTGACTGCCCCGAGACGAGGAAAGACACTGATGACGCCAACGTTGCAAACGATGTGAGTCTACGCGCTAAGGCCGAGTACATCGAAAGTGCACACAACGCAAACGACACGAAAAGCGACGGAATATGGTGCTTAGATAGTGGATGCTCCGCGCACATGGGAACCAGCGACGTCAAATTCACAGGTACCGTAAAATCTTGCACAGGAAGCGTGAAGCTGGCGAGCGAAACGGGGACGACGCCCATCCGAGGCAAAGGATCCGTCGTCATAGTCGCTGAGAACGAGGGCCTCCCCAAAAACGTAAGCATTGGAAACATCTTGCGTGTTCCAAACTTGCGAACAAATGTATTGTCCATCGGAAAAATCACCGATAAAGGTCACCTCGTAATTTTCGATCGAGAAAAAGCCGAAATTACGGATGGAAACGGTAATACAATCCTTACAGCAAAACGCGAGGATGGATTGTATTACATACGTGAAGTCGACAGGGAACACAGCACCAATGCCGAGGTCGAAAACGAAATCGACAACATCGAGAAATGGCACAAGAGAATGGGTCACTTGAACGTCCGCGATCTAATCGAATCCGATCGAAAAGGTACCGTGAAGGGCATGGACCTTGGAAAATTGCGAAAAGAATTCACCTGCGAAATATGTCTCAGGGGTAAGATGACCAAAGCACCTTTTCCCAAAAACTCAACAAAGAGTTCGAGTTTGCTTGAGATTATCCACAGCGACGTTTGTGGTCCCATGAGGACGAAATCTAACGGGGGTGCTAGGTACATTGTCACCTTCATCGACGATTATTCCGGCTGGTGCGAGATACGTTTACTGAAGCACAAGGACGAGGTATTCAACGCGTTCAAGGATTTCAAGACCTTCGCGGAAAATCGTCATGGACGAAAAATAAAATACCTCCAGTCTGACAACGGAAAGGAGTACCGGAATGGAGCGTTTGACACATTCCTCCGACAAAACGGTATCTCTCGAAGAACAACGGTCACTTACACGCCCGAACAGAACGGCTTGGCAGAGAGACGTAACCGTACGCTAATGGATATGACAAGGTGTCTCCTTATCCAGTCCTCGTTGCCGATATAATTTTGGGGCGAGGCCATCAACACTGCGAATTACATTCGGAATAGATGCCCTTCGAAAGCTCTGGGAGATAAAACGGCGCATGAAAAATGGACGGGAATTATTCCTGAAGTCAGCCACTTCAGGGAATTTGGATCTCGAGTATTCACGCTAAATCGAGAGCCTGGAAAAGGAAAACTCGATTCACGTTCGAAGGAAGGAATATTCCTCGGTTACTCCGACGAGACAAAGGGCTACCGAGTGTGGCTCACGGATGAGAAACGTACAGATATTGCACGCGACGTTAAATTCGTCGGAGTACCGAAATCTGCGTCAGAAAACGAGGATTACGAAGAAATCACAGCGGACGAGAGCGACGAAAATCCAGTTACGGAAGTCATTTTTCCTCCACAAAGTCGGAAGAGCGACGAACAGCAGGAGGAATACTTAGACGATTTGGAACAGGACGGCGATGACGGTGCACAAGAGGGCACTGTCCTCAATCCCCAGTCGAGAGGTCGCGGCCGACCACGAATAGTGAGGACCGGAATGAGGGGAAGACCCAGGAAGGAATTCCACGCGACTAATTGCGCAGAAGAACTCTTGGAAACTGCGTATCACGCTGAAATTCCGATCGAGCAGGCCATACGTGGCCCCGACGCCGAAGACTGGAGACGAGCGATAGCTTCCGAGTTGAAATCAATCATCAAGAACGATACTTGGACTATCGTCGACAGACCCAAGGATCATAAGGTGATAAGTAGTCGTCTCGTGCTCCGAAATAAGTACGCGTGCGATGGAACCCTTGATCGCAGGAAAGCGCGTATTGTCGCACGTGGATTCGCCCAACGCCCAGGAGTCGACTTCAATGAGACTTTCGCGCCAGTTGCCAGGATTGGATCTGTCAGGACAATGGCAGCTCTTGCCGCCGAAAACGAGATGTTGGTAAGACAATTCGATATCTCCACGGCATATCTTAACGGTGTATTGAAAGAAAAAGTTTTTATGGAAACACCGAAATACACGTGCGAGTCACTGCAACGGATCCTCGAAACGGAGCCCAAAAACAGCGACATCGGAAAAAGGGCCTCGCAGATGTTGAGCGAGCTCGAACAAGGTGACAAGGTTTGCCTCTTGAAAAAGTCCCTCTATGGTTTGCGCTAGGCCGGCCGATGCTGGAACGAGAGAATTGACAAGGAGTTGTTGAGCTTCGGCGCCAAAAGATCGCTCGCTGGCCCCCGCGTCTACATCAAAGGTACAGATGAAAGATTGGTCTTGATTGCCCTATACGTCGACGATATTCTTGTAGCATCGCGAGACGACAACGAGATAGACAAATTCGGAAGTCATTTGTCGAAGTTCTTCGACGTCGTCGATCTTGGACCGGTTACCTACTGTCTCGGCATGGAATTCGCCCAAAGGAAAGGCGAGATAACAATACGTCAGACCGGATATATTAGAGACATCCTCGACAGATTCGGCATGTCTGAGTCAAAGGCGGCATCAACACCGTTAGATCCTGGAACAAAACTGGACAGAAATGACGGAAATTCAAGCCCCGAGGACGTTCGCCTCCCCTGCCGAGAACTCGTCGGATCGCTTATGTATTTGGCCATTTGCACTCGCCCTGATATCACATTTGCCGTGAGCTACTTGACCCAATTCAATTGCTGCTACGATAAGAGCCATTGGGCTGCAGCTAAACGCGTCTTACGATACCTTCAAGCGACCAGGGACGTGGGCTTAAGATTCAGGAAGACCGGAATTCCTCTGGAGGGATTCGTCGACGCAGATTGGGCCAACTGTCCGAACGACAGGAAGTCATACACCGGGTACGCATTCATTCTCGGTGGATCTCCAATCTCTTGGGAGGCCAGAAAGTAAAAAACGGTGGCTCTCTCATCCACCGAAGCCGAATACATGGCACTTTCGGATGCCGCAAAAGAAGCCACGTATCTCAGAAATTTGCTAAGCGAATTCGGTTTCAATCAAACGGCACGAGTCATGATCTCGTGTGATAACAACGGAGCCCGGAAATTGGCGGAAAACCCTGTTTTCCACAATCGTAGCAAGCACATCGATATTCGCCACCATTACGTTCGCGAGGCTCTCGAAAACGGAAAACTGGAGGTCAAGTATACCCCGACCGAGGAGATGGCTGCTGACTTTCTGACTAAAAGAGTCCCCAGACCGAAACACACAAAATGCATGGAACGCCTTGGTATGTCGGGTACCGGACCATCTGGTTAAAGTATCCATGAATCGAGGGGAAGTATTGGAGATTTACGAATCTCGCGCTATTACGATTCACGGATAAACCGAGACTCGCGGTGACACCGTCGCGCCACGCTCTTCCGAGCGCCCTGCGCGCACGCGCCCTTAGCTCGCGCGTTGCCATCCTTTATTCTTCTACGTTCACGTGCCACCGGAAATGCCTCGTAAAAAGTCTCACTTATTTTCTTTTGTCAATAAACGCATTTTGGTAAAGATGAAGTGCTTTTGCGTATTACTCAACGTCGACCCGCACCTCTTAGTACCTAACAATATATATATATATATATATATATATATATATATACACATAAATTCATATATATCAGGTTGATAAAAAAGTTTTGTCGCAATAATTTCAATATAATTTATTTATTTATATATCTTATACAAAACATTTCTAATCAACAATATATTCGCCATCGGTTTCTATGACACTCGACCATCTAGTTGGCAACTCATTTATTTCCTTTGCCCAAACCTACGACGGCTGGAACTCAAAGAAATTTGAAATATCCCTTCTGATATCGTCGACGTTTTTGAAAGATTTGTTTCTCAAATATGCCTTCAAATGTCTGAACAAATGGTAGTCAGATGGCGCGACGTCGGGAGAGTATGGTGGATGAGGAAGGGTATACCAGTGAAGCTCAGTGATTGTTTTGTGGGTTGCCTTTGCGACATGGGGTCTCGCGTTGTCGTGGAGAAGGTGCACAGTCACGCGTCTTGGCCGTTTTTTTCTTATAGCTTTTGCCAATTCCTGGAGATTCTCAATGTATCGTGTAGAGGAGATCGTCTTACCTACAGGGAGAACATTGTGAAACAGCATTCCCTTTGCGTCCCAGAAACGGAACAACAAAACCTTTTGTGAGTGACGATCAGATTTCGGTTGGTGTGGCGGTTTTTCTCCGATAGGAAGCCAGTAGGCTAAACGCGTTCTGTCATCATACAAGACCCAGCTTTCATCTCCCGTCACAAGATCTTCTAAAAACTCCTTGCGATGGTGGCGAAGCAGGAGAGACTGGCAGATGGTCACGCGACAGTTCTTATTGTCGTCGGTGAGACGGTGTGGTATCCATTGAGCTAGAACCTTCCTGTATCCCAAGTTGTGTAAGTGATTGACTATTGACGGTTGGGTGCAGCCAAGTTCTCTTGCTAGCTCGTGCGTACTTGCTTCCAATTTTTCTTCGATGCAGCGGAGTAATGCTTCATCATCGATGGTCGACGGTCGTCCGGAATGTTCCTTATTTCTTATATCCAGCGAGAAACTACGTTCTCGCTGAATGCATCCTGTATATTTTTAGCAGTTGTGCTTGCGTTGGTACCGCGCCGCCACTAGTAAAAAATGATCGCTCGAAGTTGCTCCTGCGAGATCGAAGCCATTTCTGACCACTAGAATGCGCGCTCGCCCTTTTATACCCTGTCACGCGGAAGAGTAGAAAACATTCTAGAATATTCTCGACATAGCTCGATGTCATATTGCGTCAATACGTAAAAATACATTTAAAAAATTTTTGCGACAAACCTTTTTTATCAACCTGATATATTGCGTATGTACAAACTCGACGCGCCATCACGGGCTTGGTGGCACTCGATTCCAGTGCTCGGCCAGTTCGTTCTTCAGACTGGATTCGCGATCGCTGAATACTTTCGCCATGCGGCGCATGCTCTCTCCTATCTACAAGTATAGGGTTTCTGAAAATGACTTGACATTTTTTTAGTATTACTAAAACGTGTCATTTATTTGAAAAGTACGAATATTTTTATTTTAATATAAGGTACAAACATGGAGGTTATGTTTGGAACGCAATATTCAATAAATGGCCGCCTCGTCCCTCTTTGGCGAAATTTTCAATAACATTTTGGCATAACTGCGGACTAATTTCATTAACAGTGCGTCCAATTGCTTCCTTGAGCTCCGGAATGGTCTGTGGATCATTGGCATACATTTTCCTTTAAAAAAAAGCCCAAAGAAAGAAGTCCAATGGCGTCAAATCGCATGAGCGTGGTGGACAATTCACATCGCCGCGGCGTGCGATAACACGGCCATGAAACTTCGTCTGCAATAACTATGCAGTAACAAAGCAGCAAATAACAATTTCTATGCGTGGCTCGAACGTGTAATTCTCCATGACTAAACCTCAATTCTTCCTGATGCCAGTTCCCAGGCAGCATAAATGTCCAATTAACGTCGATAAGTTACCGTTGTCAGGTTATCTTTAAGGCATGGCCGTAGGATAACTATTCGACATCTTTTAAATCACATCCCGTATAATGCTGCCGTAAAGTTATAATTTTTATATCTTTCGGCGATGAAAACCGATGTCTCAAAGGTATCCAAAAATATTATCCAATCGATGACTTTTTCAAGTTATCAAAAAGTTATCTATTTACTGTTATCTATTGTATCTAGTTCAACGTTGTCCCAAGGATATCATAAAAACGAATTACATAAGATGTCTTTTTCATTATATCTTTCAGATCTCGGTAATATGCTGTCTTTTAAGATATTTGGTATTGGCGGGAAATAGTAAAAAGTCATCCAAATGTTGTCCTAAAGATGACATCCAACGGATCACTTTTATCATAGTGCGAATGTAGCGTGTCATATTTCATTTCACCGGCAAAAAATTGTGTGAACAACGAGTAGTTAAAAAAATACTTGTCTTTATTCTAAAAGCGTAGGGTTGCTTTGGAAGTTATCCAAGAGATCGTTTCGAGCATAGCAACCACCAAAAGACGTTGTCTTAACGGGAGAGAAGTCTAATAACGACTGTACCGTTCTTATAATATTAAATTATTTTTCACTTTTAATGAATTATTTCATGTTTTATTTATAGTGACCTAGCCCACTTCGAAACCGACATAACAATATCTTATCAATTTCTTTATTATAAAAATTAACTTATTAACAGTGTACAATATTGAACTATATTGAATATTCTAGACTATTAATAGGTTAATTTGTATACAGAAATGGATAGGATATTGTTATATATATATATATTGTTATATTGTTGTATATATACCGCCAATAAATAGAAATCTTTTCGATATAATACTCTCCGATGCCGGTTTGATGTCGTTTTGTCAATCTCATTCGGATGCCTATTGGACGACTTTTAGATGGCAGTGGTATCTTGGCATTTTTGTGCCTTTACGAAGATATCTTTCAGATATATCGATTTGATAAGTTTTCGCTGACGTACCGACAACCGAAAAGAGTTAACCTTTTGTCGAAACTTTGTTAACCATTAAAAGTTGCCGTATAGTTAACTATCGGACACAAATAAGTTATCTGCCAAGCGGACATAAAAGTGATACGTTTTATAATACAAAACGGCCGCTTTTTGGACAACCAAAAATTCATCCGTATCCGTTTCGCGATATCTTTCAGATGCCATTTAGACAACATTTTGCTACCTGGGACGTGGCGTCGATTCAAAGTTCAAAAACGACCGTTAAACGGCCATCTTAGACTGAGAAGAAAACAATTGAATCAACAAAATATATTGGTTGATCCAAATAAATGTGCTGCTGTGGAGTGCCACCGATATATGAAATTGTTACAATATTATAAAATATTCGAAAATGTGATTTATTCAAATAACATATTATTTTAGTTGAAAAAGCTCTTCTGTTCTCTGAATATCCACATTATCCTTCACATAAAATTATATTCTATTAAAATCATTCTATATACAATCCGTAGATGTATGGATGAAATAATTAAGCGGTTGCAACAACATTTTTTATTTCGCACAAAAATATAATCAATAGAATTAATTATTTCTTTACTGCATCGAAACGAATATGCCATGGGACGTAACTTTTTCAATTTGTTTTAAATCTTAAATAAAAAGTGAGCATTACAATGATCATTCACGATAATAGTGGAGAGAATATCAGATATTCAACTGATAAGAACAGATACTACACTTTAATCTTAGCCACAGGCCAAGAAGCCAAGAAGCCACAGGCGAAGAAACTCTTTAGAGTTTCTCCGGCGTTTAACAAGGGAACAGTACGGCAGACGGATTTTTGTAATTTTTCGTACTCATGGTACGTGAAGTTCAGAGCTTGAATATTAATATCCCAAAGCAGTTCGACGCCATATTCAGAAATTTTCGAGAAAATTGACTTTGAAGTTTTCGAGCGCACTCTTATCCCACAAAGATGCAAAGATATTCGAACCGGGCTCGTGGCGTACCCGGTAGCGCTCGAGCCTAGTAATCGCGGGGTCGCTGGTTCGAGTCTCACTTCGAAATTTTTTATTTATTTATTTTTTTTTTTTCATTTCTTTTTAATTCGCATACCTCCGTCATTTAAATATCCCGATAAATTTTTGTGGTATATAATCACATATTATTATATATAATTAATATAATATATCTATATATGTTTATATATGGACAAAATCCATATATAGTTATTTATGTACAAAATTCATTATATTTATACATAATTATATATTTTCTCATATATGATCATATATTATTTATATATAACAATAGGTGATTATTTATAAAAAAATAAATAAATAATCCCGGGATAAAAATCATAAAATCTATGCTAATTCACATATATGTAATTATAATTGAAAATGATAAATGCAAGTCTTATTTTTGATTATCTCTTGCTTGAAATTGCGAATAGGCAACGTAAAAATATCGAGTAATAATATTTACATAAACTCCCTTGTAGATTAATAGGAATATAAATAGAAGAATAAATGTTGAAATATGTGAATATAACGCTTGCTTTGACAACCGTCGATATTGTGAATAACAGTTCTGCGTACATCATTTGCCTTTGTCCTGATCAACTACCTGCGAAGCGGGCACAGCTGCTTGTGCACAAAATATTTCTGGGAATTCTAGAACGGGTGGAAGGGATACGGCGTCTTCCGCAAGGAATACCTGTTTGAAGTAGCTATTCGACCGTTGGTTTTCGGAGCAGCAAGTACTGTTTTTCGGCGTGGTGCACGATTTTGTAGAATATTCGATAAAAAAAAGATCAAAATGTCGGGCGTGGGAGACGACGAGGCGCCTGGGTCTTCGACGGCACAAGATGATATTGAAAATTCTTTGTGCAGTGAAGTTTCAAAATTACACTTGAAGGATGCCCTCGTATATTACGAGCAAATTCTCACACAAAATAATCTTGTGGCACCAACACCATCGGAGGTAATTACTGAAGAGGGAATGTTACTAGCAGAAGACTTGTTCCATTATACAGTACAAACTTTACACGAAAAAAAGTTTGTAACGGATGAAGAACTAATTATGCTTGATGAATTGGACGAAGAAAACGCTTTTGACGAACCTGCATCTGACAACGAAGATTCTTCTGAAAATTATGAGCCAGAGGAGAAAAGGGCGAAATCGTACACGGACAATATTCCGCTGGATTATAAAAGGAAAGTTATCAATATAGTTCGAGCACATCCGACATGGAGCCTAAAAGTTCAGCAAAAAAACGGGTGCAGCCGCTTAAAGCGCATGGAGGAATTGCCAAAATGGGAAAAACATGTAAAAAGCGGACGAACCATGACAGACAAATACGCGACCATCGATTCGTGGACTTACGATCGCTTTGAGGAAGCGCGACAGAACAACCAACAAGTTACAACCCGGAACTTGCAGCAGTGGGCTTTATCGGCTGCGAGTCAATTTGAAAATTTTGATTTCAAAGCTTCCGATATGTGGGTTGTGAAATTTAAACGGAGACATCGAATTCGCCAAAGACAAATCACGAAGTTTGTAACGGAAAGAGAAACCGCAACGTGGGATGAAATCCTGGCTGCTGCAGAAGATTTTCGTATCCAGGCTCGTGATGTCATACCAAACTTTGGTCCCGATTTCGTCATTAATACAGACCAAACAGGTATTCAAAATTTGTTCTCATTTTCCATAATAAATTAATGTAGACTTTCGTATATAGTATATTCAATTTATTCCTTTTCTATTTTTTTCAGGATGCCAATACCAGTCGACGTTCGACAGAACTCTGGCGACCAAAGGATAATAAGTAGTGCTGGTAAAGCGGCAGAATATGAATAAAGTCACCCATTCCTATACTGCGCAGTACTCTGTCACCCTATCAGGAAAATTGTTGCCCCTGGTGTTCGTATGCCTACAAGAAACAACAGGTTCATTTGGTCCCAGAGTTCAAAAATCGGACGACGAGTACCTAAAAAAATACGGAAACATCGTAGTCACGTCATCGAAATCGGGAAAATTGACTACAAAGTTATACAAAGATTTTTTAATCAATGTTTTGAAACCCTACGTAAAAAAAGAAAAGTTTTTCTTAATTATCGATTCCTGGGGAGGCCAAACCGATACCGTGATGTACAATGAGGTGTTTCGAAATGACAGGCGTCTGCCTACTCGCACGGTGCAGGTAATTCCACCAAAATGCACTCCATTAGTGCAACCTTGTGACGTGTACTTTTACCGCCGAGTAAAAAATTTCATAAACCGTCTGCAGAACTACGCCTATCTGATTTCAATCAGATGATCAGAACAAGGACGTGAAATTAATCCCGGCTGGAAATTGAGTTATGGCGCTAATCACGCTCGGATCAGGTTGCCAGACTGCCATTATATGGCGCTAGTATGGCAACCTGATCACGGCGGGAACCCGGCTGGAAATTCCCGGCTGGAAATTTAGTTATGGCGCTAATCACGCGCGGATCAGGTTGCCAGACTGCCATTATATGGCGCTAGTATGGCAACCTGATCACGGCGTGAATAAAAATGTAACGCTGTCCCCGATAACGGCGGGATCTGGCAGCCTGGTTACGCCCAAATCTGGCAGCCTGGTTACGCCCAAATCTGGCAGCCTGGTTACGCCCAAATCTGGCAGCCTGGTTACGCCCAAATCTGGCAGCCTCATTGGGCCATCAGTATGGCAATCTGATCACGGCATGAACAAAAATGTAACGCTGTTCCCGATAACGGCGGGATCTGCCTCATTGGGCCACTATCCTAGCGCCTCATGATAGCGTGTCTACGACTGCCTGATCGGATGCAGTCCGATCGAAGCCTCTCCGCTGACATAGAGATCTTCTTCCCTGGGGTTGAGATTCTCTCCGCTGACAGGGCGTTCTTCTTCGCTGCCATTAAAACCCTCTCCGCTGGCATGGAGATCTTCTTCGCTGCCATTCGAACCCTCTCCGCTGACATGGAGATCTTTGCTGGGGTTGAGATTCTCTCCGCTGACATGAGGATCTTTTTCGCTGCCATTAAAACCCTCTCCGCTGTCATGGAGATCTTCTTCGCTGGTGTTCGAATCCTCTTCACTGGCATTAAGATATTGTTTGCTGGTAGCTTTATCAAGGCTTTCCTGATCTTAAATTTTATCATTCGGGCCTTTTTCTGTAAATATTCAAATTTTTCGTAAACAAAACAACGTATATCATTCTCATTTTTCAAATTATATTTTATATTGATATTATACTATTTTTTATTTTTTAAATACTTTTATATTTTTTGAATTATATTTTGTATTGATATTGTTCTACACACAAGTATATAAAAATTCATAAATTATGTACAAGTTAAAAAAAGTAAGGTTATACATACCTGATACTTGAGCATTCGATGACCCATTCTCGTAGTTCTTCAACTTCATCTCTGTTCCAACGTTGCACATTTTCTTGACCAGGCTCTTCATCTTTGCTACCATTTAAGTCCTCTCCGCTGACATGGGGATCTTCTTCGCTGCCATTAAAACCCTCTCCGCTGGCATGGAGATCTTCTTCGCTGCCGTTCGAACCCTCTCCGCTGACATGGAGATCTTCTTCAGTGGGGTTGAGATTCTCTCCGCTGACACGGGGACCTTCTTCGCTGCCATTAAATCCCTCTCCGCTGGCATGGAGATCTTCTTCGCTGGTGTTCCAATTCTCTCCGCTGGCATTAGGATATTGTTTGCTGGTAGCTTTATCAAGACTTTCCTGATCTTGATTCTTATCATTCGGGCCTCTTTCTGTAAATATTCAAATTTTTCGTAAACAAAACAACGTATATCATTCTCATTTTGCAAATTATATTTTATATTAATATTATACTATTTTTTATTTTTTAAATATTTTAATATTTTTTGAATTATATTTTATATTGATATTATTCTATACATAAGTATATAAAAATTCATAATTTTTGTGACGGTTGAAAAAAGTAAGGTTATACATACCTGGTACTTGACCATTCTCGCAGTTCTTCAACTTCATCTCTGTTCCAACGTTGCACATTTTTTTGACCAGGCTCTTCATCTTTGCTGCCATTTAAATCCTCTCCGCTGACATGGGGATCTTCTTCGCTGCCATTAAAACCCTCTCCGCTGGCATGGAGATCTTCGCTGCCGTTCGAACCCTCTCCGCTAACATGGGGATCTTCTTCGCTGCCATTACAACCAACCCTCTCCGCTGGCATGGAGATCTTCTTTGCTGGTGTTCGAATCCTCTCCACTGGCATTAGGATATTGTTCGCTGGTAGCTTTATCAAGACTTTCATGATCTTGAATTTTATCATTCACGCCTCTTTCTCTAAATATTTAAATTTTTCGTAAACAAAACGTATATCGTTCTCATTTGTCAAATTATATTTAATATTGATATTATACTATTTTTTATTTTTTTAATATTTCTATATTTTTTGAATTACATTTTCTATTGATATTATTCTATACACAAGTGTATAAAAATTCATAAATTTTGAAAAAGTTGAAAAAAGTAAGGTTATACATACCTGGTACTTGTACCGAAGATCGGGACTCGGCAACTTTTTTCTTCGAACGACATTTCCTAACACGCAGCCGTGTCAGATATCGGTTCTTCTCTTTGCGATTCATAAATCCTTTTTATATATCGAGAAAACTTTCAAATTTTAGCCCAAATACGTACGATGTATAAATTTCTAGCCGGGTATACAGTGACACAGACGTGCAAGTATATATATATATATATAGTTTTTAAATGCAACGGCTATAGCGCCACCACTTTAGCGCTAGCCTCAGCACTGCCATGCATGGGCCTCCTAATAGAGCCATATTAGGGCACTGATAAGGCAAACCACATTATGGCCATTTTCAGGTTTGCCATAAGTTTGCCTGACCTGTGGCTGCCTGTCCACGGCAGGCTCACGGCCAAATCCTAATTCCCATAATATGGCTAGCCACACAGCTCCCTCATTACGGCCCGATCATAAGTCTGGCTAGCCTGAACAAATTTCCAGCCGGGTTGTTATTCACGCCAGATCTCGATCCTCACATTCTCGACGTGTTTCATCAGTTAGTATCGCTACGCGCATAAAGACTCTAGATAAGTTCGAAAATAGCCTTGCAATTCGCGATTTTTCGCCTTCGTTGTTGCGATTATGTGAATTATTTTTTTTTTTTAATACCATTGCGAGCGTTATCTTCTTTCATATGTGTTAACTGATGTATAGTTTTACTATCACGGACATTACGACGTAAGACTTGCGAAGATATGCCAATGAAACAGGCGGAATGTTTTGCCGACCAACGTTCCAAGCCGCTCGCGGTATCGCCTCTTCTTTTAAAAACTAAGAAAATCCATTTTCAAACAAATGCTGTCCCATCAGTGTATTATATATAAATTATATATACAAATGAAATATTCCGCTGTTTTATCCAATGTACTCGAGAGTTTTCCTACGAGCTACCTCTCTCCTATATGCGATTTGGTCAAACGAATGTTCATTCTCTCGTTTTGAAGTTTTCTTTTGAGGGGGAGTTCAATAACCCAAAGAAAAGCTTACGATCACAAATGGACTCTACGCGGAAGCTGAGGGACTATTTTCTGGCCTTGGGGACGCAGATTAATCAGTAGGTCATTCGATCAGAACATTTTTGGGTCTCGACACTTTAGACGCGTTTTTTTGAAAACCACTTTTCGCGAACCTTGTGCAAGATGACTCGATAACTATTTAAGGCCTTAGGCCACAGTAACGGGTATAAAGTCATGTGCGAATTTAACCATTTTTTTCGTATGAAAGAGTGGTTAAATTCGATAAATATATTAGAAAATATATTTATATTTTTTTCGGGGTACAAAATGGCCGACTACTAATATTTTCTTTTGTTATCTTTTTTTAAGCGCTCCGCGGCGTGACATTTAGCATCCACAATTTTTGCCCTAGAATAAAAAACAAAATTCTCGTCAATCTACATTAGAATACCTAGAGAAGTACACACGGAATTTTAAAAATATTGTTTTATTCAAAGGTTGTAGGTATTTGAACTTGAGAAATGAATTTTCAGTGAAAAATTTCGTTATGACTGCTCATAAACTGCTCATCAAATAAAAAGTTTTCGATTAATCAGAAATTCCGTACGTAGTTCTCTGAGAAATATAATTAGGCACATCACTTTTAAATTTGAAGTAAATCGAGTTAAAATTCTTGAATTTATTTGTCACGCCAATTGGAAAAAAGCTATTTCGGAAAGTTTCGAGTAGTTGGCCATTTTGTACATCGAAAAAAAATATATATATATATTTTCAAACAGCTTGATATTTATACTAAATAGGTGTGTAATTAATTTTTGAGCGAATGACTTTTTCATACGAAAAAAATTGTTAAATTCCCACATGCTTTTATACCCGTTACTGTGAGCTAAGGCTCGGGTGTTTATATGAAAATACGAGTCAAACTTATATCCTTTCTGACTAGTTTCCTGTATCTGCTTGAAATGGGCAATTTTTAACCTACACAGACAGAAGGGATAATGCTTCCGGTCGGTTTATGTATGGAATAAGAGCCTGTCTGATTCATTTTGGCGAGAAATAAAAAAGGTTTATTTTCACGTATTTTATTCTAATGATCAGAACCAATTCGAATGTAACGGTCCAATCTAGTTCCCAACACCCTCTAACGCATGCTCGAAAGTAAAACTACCTACTCGTAGTTTCAATACTATTCTTGATTAATTTGGCACTAATTTTGAAATGTCAATATGTCTTGTATTCTATCGATCATGTACTTAGCAGACTTGCATAACGTTTTCATGAGACCACATCGTTGTTTCTCCCTAGACAGCAAAGAAACAACTATGCCAATCGAACCAGCCAACAGGGCGTGTTCGGCGTACACACTTATAGAAAAAATAATAAAAATGTATGCCCGACGAACAGTTTGAAGCCAGTTCGAAGCCAGTAATTTTAAAATATCATTACTGAAATTTTATTTTCATATATTTTTCGTTTGTCTACATGAGCAGGGGGGATGCCCCATCCCGGCCAACCGGGCAACGCCCATGACAGCAATCCAGGACGTCATGTATATTATGGACGTTTGTTTACAACGGTGCACGGAAAACGCCCCCATTTGGCGACCCGTGTCGTAGACGTCATATGAATCCGAAAAAATGAACGAAACATATCCTTAATGTGTGTGTGTTGTGATGTGATTGGCCCAGATTGAGAAAAAAAAATTACAAAACGGCGGCATGCTCTGATGATCAATTTTTCCCTATTTCTCTGGTCATTCTACGAGTTATATAAAAAAATGTAATCACTTCGACTCAATTCTGCTACGAACTCAGAAAAACAGTCGACTGAAGGTGCGTGCCAAATCTGAGCTGAATCCACCAATTGGTTATCGAAATATTGTGGTTGTCGATTTGGAAAGGTTAGTTTGGCGAAAAAGGTATTTAAAGTTGGTGCATCTCAACCGCGCTCCCCGAGCATTTTGACATCGGGAACAGCAGAATTCGAGAATTTACTCCACTAATGCCATTCGTATCGTATTTACCCATAAAGTTAAGTGCATCGAAGCCCACTTAAATTGTAAAAGTCCCATAACGTCCTAATGACCATGTCTTGATAACTTTCTAATGATAACGGTAATACTACATTAGTAAAAATACTGAAAAAACAATTGGAAAACACTAATAATATCGAAGTGATTGCCAGTAGATCAATTTATACAAAAAAAATTATTTCTTGATCGATCTCCCAAAATCGTTCGAATGATATTTCATTGTCAGGATTGTTGTATTATATACGCCATTGATCCACCTCTATACTAAATTTTTTTAACTATGATTTTTACTTTCAATCATATGAAGTAAATGGCATATATATTTTTAAAATTGCCAATAAAAACGATGCTTTGGAGAACTCGCGAGTGATTCGGTTATGAGGTGATCGAAGTGTTGGTATTTGGCTCGAGTATGCATAGAAACAGGTGAGATTATCAGTAGCTGCGGTGATTGCCGCTTTCAAATAAACGCCGGGACTACGTGACATGCCACTAATCCACTGCTTATTGTTTCAACGCCGACACGCGACGAAGACGTGAATAATTATTCGTTGAAAGATGAAAATTCATATGCAAAGAATTCGCATTGTGGTTTATATATATATATTTGCCTTTTTCAGTCGTAGCAAAGTTTTACACCCAGCGATTCGTTTTTTCACGCCGTTCGTCTGAGGCACGATCGTACCGGCATTTATTACATAGCTATAGTGATAGGAAAATTAAATACTGTCTTCCCACATTGGAATTCAAAAAAATAATTACCCGCATGATCTTTTCATAAAAGTCTACAATTTGAACAGAAGTATAGTTATAAGGATACTTGAAGAGAAATTGCATATAAGTACTCTATTATGTGAAAATTGTATATTTGTCTATAAGAATATTTATACTGACACTGAACAGAGTTTACTGGCTGAGCCATTTCAATGTAGCTGTGTCGGCTATATTATAATTGCCTTATTGCGAACAAGCTAATTATCTTTATATCTATCTTTACACGGGCGCTCATTGTAAACACCATAACGTTTTCCTTAGCGTACATGATAAATTTTTACAGCTTAATTGATTCACCTTAGTACATTTTATGTTTTGTTAAATTAAGTTTTTGAGCGGATTGTCATAGACTCATAAATCAGAGCAGTTATTAACCCCTCCACTGGTTAAGGATTCAAGAATGAAGTGGACAATTCTGGTAGACTATTTGTTTTCTTACTATCAACTTGTAATTTGGTACTCGGGGGTTTTTGGGGTCGCTGATCACGAATCTGCACTCCAAATTAAAAAATTCAATATGGCGGACCAAAAATGCAAAAAATCACTTGACGAGAGCGAAAGTTGGTACTCAGGGGTTTTTGAGGTCCCTGATTACACAACTGCACCCGAAACTTAAAATTGCAAAATGGCGGATCCAATATGGCCGTCGAAAATGAAAAGTCATTTGACAAAAGCGAACGTTGCGTTGGTACTTGAAATATATTTTGGATCATAAAAATTGCACAGGAAACGAATTGGAAAAACTTGATGCAAAAAAGGGACAAAAACAAAAAAAAGAAAAAATCAAACAAAAGAAAAAGAAAAAAATAAAAAATTAATTTAAAAAAAATTCGAAAAAAAATCAAATAAATTTAAACAAAAGTGAAGTGTTAAATCCTACCATGCAGCCTCCTCGTGGCGCACTTTGGATCGTATAAAAATTGCGAACCAATGATGGAGGTGAGAAATAAATATGTATTCAATTTCTAAATTTGAAGTGCAGATTCGTAATCAGGGACCTCAAAAACCCCTGATTACCAACGTCCGCTCTCGTCAAATGACTTTTTGCATTTTCGGTCCGCCATATTGGATCCGCCATGTTGAATTTCTAAATTTTAAGTGCAGATTCGTAATCAGGGACCTCAAAACCCCACAGTACCAACGTTCGCTCTCGTCAAATGACTTTTTGCATTTTTGGTCCGCCATATTGGATCGGCCATCTTGAATTTCTAAATTTTGAGTGCAGATTCGTAATCAGGAACCTCAAACCCCCACAGTACCAACGTTCGCTCTCGTCAAATGACTTTTTGCATTTTTGGTCCGCCATATTGGATCCGCCATCGTGAATTTCTAAATTTTGAGTGCAGATTCGTAATCAGCGACCCCGGAAACCCCCGAGTACCAACGTTCGCTCTCGTGAAGGGATTTTTTGCATTTTCGGACCGCCATTTTGGATCCGCGATCTTGACTTTTTAAATTTTTAGTGCAGATTCGTAATCAGCGACCCTGAAAACCCTCGAGTACGGATTTTAGTACTGAAATTCTAAGAAATTTCGTATATAACGCATTTTTTCGACAGCCCGCCATATGGCGGGCTCACCAGTCATGGCACAGTTTGTGTTGCCCGCCATATGGCGTGCTCACCAGTCAGGAGTTTAAGTACGTGACGTACATTTCATACTTCATTTATTGCGATATTTATTCACTTTGAACCGTAAATTCAACAGTAGAATTTCTTAACGAAAATACTGTTGGGTACACGTTTGCGCTACCTTGCACCGATTGACCATGCAGCACTTTTGCTTCAATAATAACGATTCCATTGTTATTCAATATTTTTCTATTTAAAAAAAACTCGAACTTGGCAAAACCATTTATTAATAGCGTGTTAAATCCCGATTTTGTCATCCTGATTCAGCATAAAAACATATTGAAAATCGACCTGTATTCTAGGCTCATGCAGACCCCTCGATATGCTTTCACGCCCATTTCTTTTACTTATTATCGTATATATTAGGAGTACAACTTTGCAGTGACCGTTTTTTTCAAAAGTTTAAGGCTTTATTATAAAAAAGTGGCTACATATTTTTTAATCAAAGTACTGCCCGTCGCTAGCTAGGACCTCGGCCCATTTGTCAGGTAGCATTCGAATCCCGCGTCGATAAAAGTCTTGGTCCTTGGAGGCAATCCAGGAATCGATCCAATTTTTGACTTCTTCGTAAGTACCGAAGTGCTGGCCAGCCAAATCGTGCGCCATTGACCGGAACAAGTGATAGTCGGAAGGGGCAATGTCTGGAGAGTACGGAGGGTGGGATAAAACCTCCCATTTCAGCGTTTCCAAGTAGTTTTTCACGACATTTGCAATATGGGGTCGGGCATTGTCATGCTGCAGTATCACCTTGTCATGTCTTTCGTTGAACTGTGGCCGTTTCTCTTTGAGTGCCTTACTCAAGCGCATCAACTGACGTCGGTACAGTTCCCCTGTGATGGTTTCGGATGGTTTGAGCAGCTCATAGTTCACAACGCCCAGCTGGTCCCACCAGATACACAGCATCACTTTGGATCCGTGAATATTCGGTTTGGGCGTCGATGAACCACCGCCGACACGTTTTCTCACTAATAGAATCCTCCCCGTAAGCATCTACAAGCAAACGGTGGGCCTTAGCCGCAGATCTTTGATGTTGATGAAGTAAATCATAACCTCCCGCAAATGCTGAGAATTCGGCTCGTAGGTTGCCATGTTTGAGTGCCTATAACTTTATAATGCATACACGTATCCGTTAGCTTTTTTAAATTGTTTACATTGGCAGAGCCTCTAGTTTAAAATTTCACTTTTTTTATTGAGCTAGGGCCACTACTTCGGCCGCAGTGGCTCTCTAAGTAAAACGGCCACTGCAAAGTTGTGCTCCTTATAGAATATTGAAAATACATGCTGAAGGTGATGCTATTTTTGTAAATATACTAACCAGTCGATAGAAATACACTAATCCTATTCAAGTTATCATTGGTAGGTCGATTATTATTTTCAAAAAAAACGATTGCTTGGTCAGTCGCGGAGTATCAAGTGCAATGGTAATTTTTTTCGTAAACTTTGCAATCGGTATTCCATCGTGCCATCTGTGCGCTAGCAATACGTAAAAGATCTATGATGTCTATTTTCGTTCACATTCTAAACATATTTACTTTCATTTTCGAAATAAAAAGAAACGACATTTCCACGGATTCGCTTATATTCCGATTATGAGGCGAGAATGCAGTTGGGTGAAATATGCATCGAGGTAGCAGCGATTATCAGGAGTTTTTCTGATACCTCCTTTCGGGTAACCACCAGGACTACGTGACGTTTTACGAATTCACTGCTCATTGTAAGAACAAGGACAAGCGACGAAGAAGTGAATAATCATTCGCACAAAGGTGGAAATTCATATGCAATGCATCGCGACGCATATACATTTGCCTATATAAATCTGAGCAGAGCTTCAAATTCATACATTGTCGTCTTTTTTTCCGTCTCGTACAATCAACACTGGTAGCCTCCAAGCAGAGCAAGTTCATCCAAAGCACGATCTTACCGAAGTTCGTTACGTGGATACCACCATAAAAGAATCAATAAGGTAACATTCTTCTCAAATCGAATTTGAAAAATATAATCACACAGATTTTCGTTGTAAATTGAATTGAAAGAGTTTCCATTAAAAGACAGTACGTTATATGTGTATATGTATACTTACATTCATACTTACCACAGTTTACTGGCCGGATAATCTTGACATTGCTATGCCAGCTATACTTTTATTGTCTTGCCAACGAGCTATTTGTTTTTACATTTACTTTCACCACGAGTGGTTGTTGCAAGCATCATAGAGTTTTCCGTCAGTTTATATGATCAATTTCCATGTCCAATCGATTCAGCTGAGTGAATTTGGCCCTATGTTAAATAAAGTTTCCTAACGGATTATCATAAATACTTCGAACCGAGCAGTTATTAAGAACTTGAAATACATCAAGTACTTTTTGATTGCGGTTTGTATTCGCTCTGGTACATAAATTTGACCACGGAATTTCTTAACAAAAATGCTTTTAGGTGTACGTTTGCGAGCCCAAGGAATTTTTCGACGAAAGACTATCATGAAGATCACTGTGTTATTCATGTGCCTTGCAGTTGGCGGTAAGTACATGGAAAATGACTCTTGAGAGGTTGAATTTAGAATTTTCTTGGACAACTAGTATGACTTTTTGCATAAACGACCATTCGTAAAGCCAATACAAGGAACTTGAAAACCTGAACGCCATTAACGAAGCAATTAAAGACAAAACAATAGAGGCTCGCAATTATTGAACGATTATTTCTCACAATTGATGCTTAGAACGTAATGTAACCATAAAACAGGATATACCTTTGCATATGTTATATTTATTGTTTGGCGTTAGCGACCACGTACGTAAGCATTTTTGTAAGTGCAAACATGAGAATCGCTAAAAAATCATCAATAATTGTATTTCAGCACAACTCTTGTTTACAATCGCATTGCGTTCCGGAAATGCTTGCTCTGCAAACTTTTTAATTTTTGCTTTGTTGTTTCCCCGAATCCGTGTATTTTCTAATCAACATCGCAACGGCAGGCATTCTAATTAAAACATATTTTTCTCCGCTATTGGATTTTAGGGGAGTCCCGCTAGTGTGAAGCAAGTGTCAAAGTTTTTTTCTTCTGAGTTCAACGTCTCCGTAATGAAGATCTCACCGATGTTTCGAAAAATAATATTAATTTTATATCGAAAATCAAAATTAGCAGTCATCGCAATTGGCGTATAGGCACATATTTCGAATAATTAGTAAGAAATACAGCATTTTCCGATTCAATGTGGCCGCAAAAATCAGCCATAATCAATTTGCTTCGAAAGCATTCACACTATCGCAACTCAAAAGGCACAGAAAAATCAATGAACAGTTGATTAAGGGGTTAGGCCACTCTAGAGGCCGAAAAAATAGCCTTCGAGAGGATTTTTTTTTTTTAAACTCTATATTGATTTTTGGCCAAATGGCGCACTTCTAAAGTGGAAAGTGAAAAATTTGCCTAAACATTGTCAGATAATTGTTAATAACAAATGAACTATGCAATATAAAAAAAATTGTACGTACTTCCATGAACAATGTATTTTTCAAGATCCATTCAACATTTCAAGTGAATCAGTTGAAAATTGTTTGAGTTATGTTTCCGGCCAAGTCAAAAAATGCAGTTTTGAGATAAACGCTGCACCGCCGCCATTTTTTAATTAATCGCGTCAAAAAAATTATTGTATACAGTTACTGATATGTATGATGAACACCCTTTTTTATAATCTCGATTTATTTTGTAGTTTTTCTGAAAACAAAAAAACCCAAAAAGTAGGGGTGTGCGGGAGCAGAATTGGCCGGGTCGGGTCGAGTCGGGTAATTACACTATTATTCGGATCGGGTACCCGTGATCGGACGGGGATACTCGAACTTTATCGAATACCCGAGTTTTCGAGTACTCGTCTCACATCGGGTACTCGATATGTCGTGTTGCCGGAACGAAATTTCGTTTCATATTATAGATAGTGCCACGGAAACGTACCAAAACGGACGAAATAGACTCCAGCTTTATGATCTATCCTTCGCCGATAGGTTGTAGTTCATAAGAAATACAAGTAATTTATTTAATAGTTTTTCTGTTATGTATGTATTTACAATTTTTTTTCCGGCAAACTTCTTTTAAGACACTCGCATTTCAGGAAATATCGAGATATTTGAATGTCGAAAAACTGAATAGAAGCAAGATTCTTCGTCGAATTTTCATTAATTCTGTTTACTGCTAACTGGTCGTTTCGGCGATTAATTCTTCTTAATTTAATTTTCGGCCATTTTTTATTTTATTCCAGGTGAAACTTGTTCTTTAAGCGCTTATATGTCTGAAACTAATCAAGATATTTTCAATTTTAAAACGTCAGTTGGAAGCTACATTCTCCTCGCTTCGAATAAACGCAGGGCGTTGAATATTGGTCTTTTTGGATTTTTTCACCATTTAAAACCCACGTTAAAAAAATTAAAACATTAACGCGTTTGCCGGAACAGAAGATATTTATTGTGATTTTTTTCCTTTCGCACACTTTTTAGCGATGCCAAAACGCAACTTTCCCGCGCTATTGCGATACGATCCGCCAAAAGTGACCGTTTTTCACTCCGCCCTAACAGGCACACACACACACGCACTTACGTACACACACACACACACACACACACACACACAGAATAGAAAAGTGAGACGAAAAAAGATTTTGTACAGTATTATCATTTATTCGTTTTATCGCCTTCTTCGAGTTTTCACTTTCTCCCATTATTTGGTCGATACACCTAAATAAAAAATAAATATAAATAATAGATACGGATCTCCGAGCCGTTTACGAATATTCGAAGTTTAAGAGTACTCATCGTTTACGAGTACCAAAAATTTGATAGTACCTGATTACCAAATTCGGGTATCCGATAGTGGCAGGTAATGCAAAAACGCACACCCGTACCAAAAATCCTATTTTTTCGGCCTCTAGAGTGGCCTAAGGCCTTAATAGCAACAAATCATTTTCATACGCATTGTCATAGGAACCATAGGTGCCCGTCTCAAACGCGCGAGTGGTGGAAAGGCGATCAACATTGAAGACGCACCTTATTTTGTATCGTTACAATGGATGGGGGAACATGTATGCGGCGGCGCGTTCATAAGTAACCAACATGTTCTTACCGCAGCACACTGTGTGCTGGATGAGTCATTCAGACCACTTTATGAAATAAGAGTAGTAAGCGGTACGGGTGTACCTGATCGAACGAATGTTGTACACACGATATTAAACATCACTGAACATGGAGACTTCCGAAAGAGAAGACGCGCGTGCGACATAGCTGTTATAACGGTACGAGAATGAAAAATATGTATTCCATGTACCGTATCACTTTGATTTATCAGTGTGAATCTGTACTTCATCGGAATTCCTTATATATCGAAACACTGAATTACTAAATCACGAACGCACTTTGTGGGTCCGGTTGTAGTGCCGGGGCTGCTCTGCAAATCAAGGTCGTCGCGTAAACCGAAGCCTAATCGCCTGAACGTTTTACCAGTTTTCTCCCAATACATTACAGTTATCGGCGCACGTTGAATGGAATGAAAAACATCATGAAATAGCATTGCCAAACGCAGAACCATGGTGGGAAACGCCAGCCACATTGGTGGGATTTCAATTCCGCAAGTCAAAATATTCGAAACTTGGTTTGCGAGAATTGACAGTGAACATACGCCCTTCCGACCCAACTCCGAACAATCCGGACGATTATGGTCCCGTCATTTGTGGAGCGATACCGCAATTCCAGAGTATAAGCACCGTGAGTACTTACGCTGGGTAACGTGTTCCTGTACTGACCACGTGAATCTATTTTCTTTATGTCACGTGAGATGTTTCCATTAAACGCTCGAATGCAGAAATGCTTTAGAAGCACGGATCAAAGTCATTACCATTCTGCATTTCAAAACACGTAGCGACAAAGAATATCTACCGATGAGAGTGAAAGAAGCAGATGAGATGAACTTATTGTTGTATCTATGGATTATCGAGATAAAGTATCTTGAAAAAAATAATAATCGAGGCTGTAAAGAGTAATAGGGAACCTTCGTGCCAATTTCTCTCGCTAGACGGCACATTGTATTGTAACGTAAACAGAAAATGCTGTTTAGTGAGATTCTCTTTGGTTTTTCCCGTGTTTCTACGACGACTGTTGAATTTTCTTTAAATAAACTATTTGTCGTGGATAAATTGTGAAGAATTTGTGCAATTGAATGCAGGCACGAAAGCGTTAATTTATTTCCTAAAAACGAAAAACTTGGCAACCAATGAGAAATTGCTACACTTTGCAAGCACTTTACAGGCACAAAATATTCAAGGCTATATTCTGATCATTTTAGATCTGCAGACTTAGAAATAAAGAATTCGTTACAGCTCAGTGTATAAACATAATATTTTTGACGCTATTTACTCCTAAAAGTATATTGCAAAGTAGTTGATCATCATAACCTAAAAATTTCTATTTGAACTATTAACATTTTTTAACATTCTGGTATTATTTTATTACATAATACTCACCTAGCTCATTTTCATTCTTTACGAGGATGAAACGGAGCCGTAAAATATTGAAAAAAGGGGTTATACCTTCCCTGTTTGTTTGGAGCCAAGAAGAAACTTTAAAGAATGAACAGAGAAGGAAAAGAGTAGCAGCCGATTTTTCAATTCCCGTATAGTCAAATATCCGTAATTATTGTCCATTATGTCCATTCATATAATTTTAGAACAAGACAGAACATCGTGAAAATGTACCGCGCGCGTTGACAGCTTCTTTTGGTTACGTTATGTTTACGTGGCGCCATCTGCGCTGAACTTGCGTACGGTTCCCTATTGAAAAAGGGCTGATTTCTGTATCTTGTAAAACAATAGTATCATTTCGAACGTCATAAAAAGTACAGAATACAAATTGGTCTAAACATTTAAAATTTTAAATAATTGGACGATTGCATGCGAATATTTCTACAGTTCGAGTTTTAGATTTCGATTCCGTTGCGATGGATACCTATATCATATTTAAAATCAATATAATCGTTTGGATTTCATTCGAAAATTTCACGAATAATCTCATGGGGATATCTTAGAACAGATTCTGTTTACTTATCCATCGGCCTAGGGGTGATAAATCAGCGATGGATCTGTATATATACTTGTATATAGCTTTTGCTTTATACGCTTTCCATTGCAGAAGAATCTCGGCGGAGCACTGGTTCATGAAGGGAGAATACTTGGAATAGCTTCGGAGATATACTCACCGAATAGCCGTTCCTGCTACTTCGTAAACGTTCTAAAATTCAAAACATTCATAGAAGAATCCATGAGAATGGAATCGCCTCCAACTGAAACTTTGTGGCACCCAAGTGTCGTCGATTTTGATGATATAGAATGGACATAGTTTATAACTTAGGAACTGATGAAAATAATGTATTACCCGGGAACTGAAAGGAAATAAGTAAAAGTGATTTTCAACAATCTTCCACGACTCGAAACGACTTCATTGCCTAATTCTTTCCTCAAAACGCTGGTTTTTTACACACATTTTTTCACTTCGTTGTTGCCACTTACAAAAGATACACATAGGTCACTCGTGGGGGGAAAAAACTTACTTCGATGTCCTTAACTGAGGAATTTCTTTGTGCAAGTGCGCCATCTCCATTGCACAACCCAAATAATTCGTGTAAATAAATTTGATTGGAAAAACGTTTTCTGCAAAAGCTCGACTGTTTCGTGAGAAGCAATCTATGACGATATTAATGTTTTTTCAGCGAGGAGCTTACTAGATTCCGCTGTAAACTTCGATATGTTGAATTAGAACATACGATTTTATTTGACTCAGAAAATAGTATGAACAAAATTTGCGCACTAGGATAAAAAACACGGAAGTTATAGCACTTCGAAAATCTTGAAATACCGCAAGCATTGGAAACGAAGGTCGGATAAATGAGGTTCTACTGTCCCAGCAAATACGATAATATACACACAATATTCGAACAATTTGGGAGTTGTTAAAATCGAATTTTCGAGACACACCAGTCTTGATGTTGACAAGAGGACACACATATTTTATGTTTAACACATTGCAGCATGTTTTTATCTTGAAAACATTGAAGCAAGCAATATCGCTTCGGCTTTGTATCGTTATTACGGTGTTTTTCTCAAATCGAAAAATAACTACTTGACAATTTTTCAAATTTCTTGCCTCAATGAGTATTTGCAATTTTTTTCGTGTGATTTTCTTTTCATTTTCATTCAAATATGTTATCGTCAGAATAATCGCGTTACCGATTCGCTGATTGCGAGTTTTTATACAAACAGATTGCAAAGCATTGCTCTTTGACTAGGAATAATTTATCATCATATTGACCTGAGTAAAAAGTGCATTCAAGATTAAAAAGTTATTTTTAAAGACGTTTTCCACCGATCGTTGTGCAAGAAAACAATACAGGACAATTGTTTTAATTCCTTATGGTACTGAGTCATTGCAATTTCTTGTGTATGATTATCTTTTATTTTTTATTTAACCCTAAATTCATGACTGGGGTCCGGTCGCACCCTAATTTTTATACAAAAAATGAGGTTTTTGCCGATTTTTGCCGTTTTTCAGTCTTTAAATGAATTGTTCACTATTGGAATGTTAATAAAATCAGATGGCTCACATACTATTTACTTTTATACGAAAATACGAAGAAATCGAGATATCACAAAGTCCATGTATTGCCATACGACCGGTTTAATGACAAAGAAAAGGACAGGGTGCATATACACCCCAGTCATGCATTTGACGGTAAAAAAAATGTCATGAGTTGTTGGGTTAAAAATTACCGTTCGCTGTTTGCTAGTTTTTATATAAACAGATCGCAAAGCATTATTATTTGGCAGCAGGGATTAACTTACCGTCGTATTTACCTAAGATAGTAAGAATTGATTCAAGAAAAAAAACATCAGCATTAGTTAAGATATTTTCTACCATTCGTTGTAGAATTATTGTTATAATAAAAATATTTTTGTTATAATAAAAATAAAAAAATTACTGTTACAATAAAAATATTTTTCTGTCACTATGTATCGCATTATAATTATTTTCGACCTTTTTCACCGTTAATTATGCAACTAATGCATATTGTTCATTGATCATTGCTATATTAAAAATATTCTTTTATCTTGACGCATTTACGGAGATCTCTTTGGAATATATGATTTTACATCTCTCTCGCACGCAGCCGACTTCTCTAGTATCGTTCTGTCTCATACACAGCTCACTTCTCATTACTTATATGTTCCGTTTCTGTCACATGCAGCTCACTTCTCGAGGTCTTAGCAATAGTGGCGCCATCCCTCCATGCTTGTATGTAAGACCCTGGTGCGGTGCAACAAAATGTACTATGCATATCGTGCCAATTACTTTAAAATGTGGGTTAGATATTGTCGATTTTTATAGTTTGTAGAAATGGCACGCGAAAAACCAAAATCAGATGATTAAAAAAAAATAACATAAAGTCGAAATTCTCGAAAACCATGGAACTTTTACTAAACTGAAATTCCACCATATAGTAGGACATGATCTGACCTATTGACAGTTCCAGGATTATTCATTTATAACAGAACACCCTGTATATATATATATATATATTGGGGATTTACGAATCTCGCGCTATTACGATTCACGGATAAACCGAGACTCGCGGCGACACCGTCGCGCCACGCTCTTCCGAGCGCCCTGCGCGCACGCGCCCTTAGCTCGCGCGTTGCCATCCTTTATTCTTCTACGTTCACGTGCCACCGGAAACGCCTCGTAAGAAGTCTCACCTATTTTCTTTTGTCAATAAACGCATTTTGGTAAAGATTAAGTGCTTTTGCGTATTACTCAACGTCGACCCGCACCTCTTAGTACCTAACAGGTTATGGGCCCAGTCTACGAAAGTTGAGAAAAGCGCGAGTGACATACAAAATAAAAAGAGAGGTTAGCGGCACGAACCGCGTCCCTTCGCAAATACTCGCTACCTCGTACAGGCACAACAAAAAATGAGTTCGTCAAACATTCTTCGAATAGAATTGTTGAATAAAGACAATTACGATACCTGGAAAATACAGATGGAAGCAATCCTCATAAAAAACTTTGCGTGGGGATACGTCTGTGGAGAGAAACCGAAACCCGAAGTTGTCACGGGAAACGCCGAGTCGGTGGAAGCGGCGAGGAAATGGGACGTCGAGGACAGGAAAGCAAAATCGGACATAATTTTGTCGATTAAGGCATCGGAACTCAAACAAATCAAAGGTTGCGAAACATCAAAAGAGGTATGGCTAAAATTAAAATCGATATATCAGTCAAGCGGTCCCGCGCGGAAAGCAACGCTGCTCAAGCAGCTGACATTACACAAAGTGGACGATAACGGAGACATACGCGACCATCTACAAAAATTCTTCGACACCGTCGATAAATTACACGAGATGGGAGTGGAAATAAACCCCGACTTATTGACGGTTATGTTGTTGTACAGCCTACCACCGAGTTTTGACAATTTTAGATGCGCCATAGAATCTCGCGACGAGCTGCCGGACCCCGAGGCTCTACGCATAAAAATCGTGGAAGAATTCACGGCTCGCAAAAATGAGACACGCGAACACACCCAGAACGCGATGCTGTCCAAAAAGCAGAACGTCAAACGTCGCAACGCACATCAGAAGGAAGCAAGCGACCCTAGAAGTATGTCAAAAAGTGGGTTTGCGCCGAAACGCGAGACCTTCAAATATAAGTGCCATCGTTGTCGAAAAATCGGGCACAAAGCCTCTGACTGCCCCGAGACAAGAAAAGACACTGATGACGCCAACGTTGCAAACGATTTGAGTCTACGCGCTAAGGCCGAGTACATCGAAAGTGCACACAACGCAAACGACACGAAAAGCGACGGAATATGTTGCTCAGATAGTGGATGCTCCGCGCACATGGGAACCAGCGACGTCAAATTCACAGGTACCGTAAAATCTTGCACAGGAAGCGTGAAGCTGGCGAGCGAAACGGGGACGACGCCCATCCGAGGCAAAGGATCCGTCGTCATAGTCGCTGAGAACGAGAGCCTCCCCAAAAACGTAAGCATTGAAAACGTCTTGCGTGTTCCAAACTTGCGAACAAATCTATTGTCCATCGGAAAAATCACCGATAAAGGTCACCTCGTAATTTTCGATCGAGAAAAAGCCGAAATTACGGATGGAAACGGTAATACAATCCTTACAGCAAAACGCGAGGATGGATTGTATTACATACGTGAAGTCGACAGGGAACACAGCGCCAATGCCGAGGTCGAAAATGAAATCGACAACATCGAGAAATGGCACAAGAGAATGGGTCACTTGAACGTCCGCGATCTAATCGAATCCGATCGAAAAGGTACCGTGAAGGGCATGGACCTTGGAAAATTGCGAAAAGAATTCACCTGCGAAATATGTCTCAGGGGTAAGATGACCAAAGCACCTTTTCTCAAAAACTCAACAAAGAGTTCGAGTTTAATTGAGATTATCCACAGCGACGTTTGTGGTCCCATGAGGACGAAATCTAACGGGGGTGCTAGGTACATTGTCACCTTCATCGACGATTATTCCGGCTGGTGCGAGATACGTTTACTGAAGCACAAGGACGAGGTATTCAACGCGTTCAAGGATTTCAAGACTTTCGCGGAAAATCGTCATGGACGAAAAATAAAATACCTCCAGTCTGACAACGGAAAGGAGTACCGGAATGGAGCGTTTGACACATTCCTCCGACAAAACGGTATCTCTCGAAGAACAACGGTCACTTACACGCCCGAACAGAACGGCTTGGCAGAGAGACGTAACCGTACGCTAATGGATATGACGAGGTGTCTCCTTATCCAGTCCTCGTTGCCGATATCATTTTAGGGCGAGGCCATCAACACTGCGAATTACATTCGGAATAGATGCCCTTCGAAAGCTCTGGGAGATAAAACGGCGCATGAAAAATGGACGGGAAATATTCCTGAAGTCAGCCACTTCAGGGAATTTGGATCTCGAGTATTCACGCTAAATCGAGAGCCTGGAAAAGGAAAACTCGATTCACGTTCGAAGGAAGGAATATTCCTCGGTTACTCCGACGAGACAAAGGGCTACCGAGTGTGGCTCACGGATGAGAAACGTACAGATATTGCACGCGACGTTAAATTCGTCGGAGTACCGAAATCTTCGTCAGAAAACGAGGATTACGAAGAAATCACAGCGGACGAGAGCGACGAAAATCCAGTTACGGAAGTCATTTTTCCTCCACAAAGTCGGAAGAGCGACGAACAGCAGGAGGAATACTTAGACGATTTGGAACAGGACGGCGATGACGGTGCACAAGAGGGCACTGTCCTCAATCCCCAGTCGAGAGGTCGCGGCCGACCACGAATAGTGAGGACCGGAATGAGGGAAACACCCAGGAAGGAATTCCACGCGACTAATTGCGCAGAAGAACTCTTGGAAACTGCGTATCACGCTGAAATTCCGATCGAGCAGGCCATACGTGGCCCCGACGCCGAAGACTGGAGACGAGCGATAGCTTCCGAGTTGAAATCAATCATCAAGAACGATACTTGGACTATCGTCGACAGACCCAAGGATCACAAGGTGATAAGTAGTCGTCTCGTGCTCCGAAATAAGTACGCGTGCGATGGAACCCTTGATCGCAGGAAAGCGCGTATTGTCGCACGTGGATTCGCCCAACGCCCAGGAGTCGACTTCAATGAGACTTTCGCGCCAGTTGCCAGGATTGGATCTGTCAGGACAATGGCAGCTCTTGCCGCCGAAAACGAGATGTTGGTAAGACAATTCGATATCTCTACGGCATATCTTAACGGTGTATTGAAAGAAAAAGTTTTTATGGAAACACCGAAATACACGTGCAAGTCACTGCAACGGATCCTCGAAACGGAGCCCAAAAACAGCGACATCGGAAAAAGGGCCTCGCAGATGTTGAGCGAGCTCGAACAAGGTGACAAGGTTTGCCTCTTGAAAAAGTCCCTCTATGGTTTGCGCTAGGCCGGCCGATGCTGGAACGAGAGAATTGACAAGGAGTTGTTGAGCTTCGGCGCCAAAAGATCGCTCGCTAACCCCCGCGTCTACGTCAAAGGTACAGATGAAAGATTGGTCTTGATTGCCCTATACGTCGACGATATTCTCGTAGCATCGCGAGACGACAACGAGATAGACAAATTCGGAAGTCATTTGTCGAAGTTCTTCGATGTCGTCGATCTTGGACCGGTTACCTACTGTCTCGGCATGGAATTCGCCCAAAGGAAAGGCGAGATAATAATACGTCAGACTGGATATATTAGAGACATCCTCGACAGATTCGGCATGTCTGAGTCAAAGGCGGCATCAACACCGTTAGATCCTGGAACAAAACTGGACAGAAATGACGGAAATTCAAGCCCCGAGGACGTTCGCCTCCCCTACCGAGAACTCGTCGGATCGCTTATGTATTTGGCCATTTGCACTCGCCCTGATATCACATTTGCCGTGAGCTACTTGAGCCAATTCAATTGCTGCTACGATAAGAGCCATTGGGCTGCAGCTAAACGCGTCTTACGATACCTTCAAGCGACCAGGGACGTGGGCTTAAGATTCAGGAAGACCGGAATTCCTCTGGAGGGACTCGTCGACGCAGATTGGGCCAACTGTCCGAACGACAGGAAGTCATACACCGGGTACGCGTTCATTCTCGGTGGATCTCCAATCTCTTGGGAGGCCAGAAAGCAAAAAACGGTGGCTCTCTCATCCACCGAAGCCGAATACATGGCACTTTGGGATGCCGCAAAAGAAGCCACGTATCTCAGGAATTTGCTAAGCGAATTCGGTTTCAATCAAATGGCACGAGTCATGATCTCGTGTGATAACAACGGAGCCCGGAAATTGGCGGAAAACCCTGTTTTCCACAATCGTAGCAAGCACGTCGATATTCGCCACCATTACGTTCGCGAGGCTCTCGAAAACGGAAAACTGGAGGTCAAGTATACCCCGACCGAGGAGATGGCTGCTGACTTTCTGACTAAAAGAGTCCCCAGACCGAAACACACAAAATGCATGGAACGCCTTGGTACGTCGGGTACCGGACCATCTGGTTAAAGTATCCATGAATCGGGGGAAGTATTGGAGATTTACGAATCTCGCGCTATTACGATTCACGGATAAACCGAGACTCGCGGCGACACCGTCGCGCCACGCTCTTCCGAGCGCCCTGCGCGCACGCGCCCTTAGCTCGCGCGTTGCCACCCTTTATTCTTCTACGTTCACGTGCCACCGGAAACGCCTCGTAAAAAGTCTCACCTATTTTCTTTTGTCAATAAACGCATTTTGGTAAAGATTAATTGCTTTTGCGTAGTACTCAACGTCGACCCGCACCTCTTAGTACCTAACAATATATATATATATATATATATATATATATATAAATTCATATATATCAGGTTGATAAAAAAGTTTTGTCGCAATAATTTCAATATAATTTATTTATTTATATATCTTATACAAAACATTTCTAATCAACAATATATTCGCCATCGGTTTCTATGACACTCGACCATCTAGTTGGCAACTCATTTATTTCCTTTGCCCAAACCTGCGGCGGCTGGAACTCAAAGAAATTTGAAATATCCCTTCTGATATCGTCGACGTTTTTGAAAGATTTGTTTCTCAAATATGCCTTCAAATGTCTGAACAAATGGTAGTCAGATGGCGCGACGTCGGGAGAGTATGGTGGATGAGGAACGGTATACCAGTGAAGCTCAGTGATTGTTTTGTGGGTTTCCTTTGCGACATGGGGTCTCGCGTTGTCGTGGAGAAGGTGCACAGTCACGCGTCTTGGCCGTTTTTTTCTTATAGCTTTTGCCAATTCCTGGAGATTCTCAATGTATCGTGTAGAGGAGATCGTCTTACCTACAGGGAGAAAATTGTGAAACAGCATTCCCTTTGCGTCCCAGAAACGGAACAACAAAACCTTTTGTGAGTGACGATCAGATTTCGATTGGTGTGGCGGTTTTTCTCCCATAGGAAGCCAGTAGGCTAAACGCGTTCTGTTATCATACAAGACCCAGCTTTCATCTCCCGTCACAAGATCTTCTAAAAACTCCTTGCGATGGTGGCGAAGCAGGAGAGACTGGCAGATGGTCACACGACAGTTCTTATTGTCGTCGGTGAGACGGTGTGGTATCCATTGAGCTAGAACCTTCCTGTATCCCAAGTTGTGTAAGTGATTGACTATTGACGGTTGGGTGCAGCCAAGTTCTCTTGTTAGCTCGTGCGTACTTGCTTCCGATTTTTCTTCGATGCAGCGGAGTAATGCTTCATCATCGATGGTCGACGGTCGTCCGGAATGTTCCTTATTCCTTATATCCAGCGAGAAACTACGTTCTCGCTGAATGCATCCTGTATATTTTTAGCAGTTGTGCTTGCGTTGGTACCGCGCCGCCACTAGTAAAAAATGATCGCTCGAAGTTGCTCCTGCGAGATCGAAGCCATTTCTGACCACTAGAATGCGCGCTCACCCTTTTATACCCTGTCACGCGGAAGAGTAGAAAACATTCTAGAATATTCTCGACATAGCTCGATGTCATATTACGTCAATACGTAAAAATACATTTAAAAAATTTTTGCGACAAAATTTTTTATCAACCTGATATATTGCGTATGTACAAACTCGACGCGCCATCACGGGCTTGGTGGCACTCGATTCCAGTGCTCGGCCAGTTCGGTCTTCAGACTGGATTCGCGATCGCTGAATACTTTCGCCATGCGGAGCATGCTCTCTCCTATCTACAAGTATAGGGTTTCTGAAAATGACTTGACATTTTTTTAGTATTACTAAAACGTGTCATTTATTTGAAAAGTACGAATATTTTTATTTTAATATAAGGTACAAACATGGAGGTTATGTTTGGAACGCAATATTCAATAAATGGCCGCCTCGTCCCTCTTTGACGAAATTTTCAATAACATTTTGGCATAACTGCGGACTAATTTCATTAACGGTGCGTCCAATTGCTTCCTTGAACTCCGGAATGGTCTGTGGATCATTGGCATACATTTTCCTTTAAAAAAAAGCCCAAAGAAAGAAGTCCAATGGCGTCAAATCGCATGATCGTGGTGGCCGATTCACATCGCCGCGGCGTGCGATAACACGACCATGAAACTTCGTCTGCAATAACTATGCAGTAACAAAGCAGCAAATAACAATTTCTATGCGTGGCTCGAACGTGTAATTCTCCATGACTAAACCTCAATTCTTGCTGATGCCAGTTCCCAGGCAGCATAAATGTCCAATTGACGTCGATAAGTTACCGTTGTCAGGTTACCTTTAAGGCATGGCCGTAGGATAACTATTCGACATCTTTTAAATCACATCCCGTATAATGCTGCCGTAAAGTTATATTTTTTATATCTTTCGGCGATGAAAACGGATGTCTCAAAGGTATCCAAAAATATGATCCAATCGATAACTTTTTCAAGTTATCAAAAAGTTATCTATTTACTGTTATCTATTGTATCTAGTTCAACGTTGTCCCAAGGATATCATAAAAACGAATTACATAAGACGTCTTTTTCATGACATCTTTCAGATCTCGGTAATATGCTGTCTTTTAAGATATTTGGTACTGGCGGGAAATAGTAAAAAGTCATCCAAATGTTGTCCTAAAGATGACATCCAACGGATGACTTTTATCATAGTGCGAATGTAGCGTGTCATATTTCATTTCGCCGGCAAAAAATTGTGTGAACAACAAGTAGTTAAAAAAATACTTGTCTTTACTCTAAAAGCGTAGGGTTGCTTTGGAAGTTATCCAAGAGATCGTTTCGAGCATGGCAACCACCAAAAAACGTTGCCGTAACGGGAGAGAAGTCTACTAACGACTGTACCGTTCTTATAATATTAAATTATTTTTCACTTTTAATGAATTATTTCATGTTTTATTTATAGTGACCTAGCCCACTTCGAAACCGACATAACAATATCTTATCAATTTCTTTATTATAAAAATTAACTTATTAACAGTGTACAATATTGAACTATATTGAATATTCTAGACTATTAATAGGTTAATTTGTATAAAGAAATGGATAGGATATTGTTATATATATATTGTTATATTGTTGTATATATACCGCCAATAAATAGAAATCTTTTCGATATAATACTCTCCGATGCCGTTTTGATGTCGTTTTGTCAATCTCATGCGGATGCCTATTGGACGACTTTTAGATGGCAGTGGTACCTTGGCATTTTTGTGCCTTTACGAAGATATCTTTCAGATATATCGATTTGATAACTTTGCGCTGACGTACCGACAACCGAAAAGAGTTAACCTTTTGTCGAAACTTTGTTAACCATTAAAACTTGCCGTATAGTTAACTATCGGACACAAATAAGTTATCTGCCAAGCGGACATAAAAGTGATACGATTTATAATACAAAACGGCCGCTTTTTTGACAACCAAAAATTCATCCGTATCCGTTTCGCGATATCTTTCAGATGCCAATTAGACAACATTTTGCTACCTGGGACGTGGCGTCGATTCAAAGTTCAAAAACGACCGTTAAACGGCCATCTTAGACTGAGAAGAAAACAATTGAATCAAAAAAATATATTGGTTGATCCAAATAAATGTGCTGCTGTGGAGTGCCACCGATATATGAAATTGTTACAATATTATAAAATATTGGAAAATGTGATTTATTCAAATAACATATTATTTTATTTGAAAAAGCTCTTCTGTTCTCTGAATATCCACATTATCCTTCACATAAAATTATATTCTATTAAAATCATTCTATATACAATCCGTAGATGTATGGATGAAATAATTAAGCGGTTGCAACAACATTTTTTATTTCGCACAAAAATATAATCAATAGAATTAATTATTTCTTTACTGCATCGAAACGAATATGCCATGGGACGTAACTTTTTCAATTTGTTTTAAATCTTAAATAAAAAGTGAGCATTACAATGATCATTCACGATAATAGTGGAGAGAATATCAGATATCCAATGGAATATCCATTGAGAGAATATCAGATATTCAACTGATAAGAACAGATACTACACTTTAATCTTAGCCAAAGGCCAAGAAGCGATACTCTTTAGAGTTTCTCCGGCGTTCAACAAGGGGACAGTACGGCAGTCGGATTTTTGTAATTTTTCGTACTCATGGTACGCGAAGTTCAGAGCTCGAATATTAATATCCCAAAGCAGTTCGACGCCATATTCAGAAATTTTCGAGAAAATTGACTTTGAAGTTTTCGAGCGCACTCTTATCCCACAAAGATGCAACGATATTCGAACCGGGCTCGTCGCGTACCCGGTAGCGCTCGAGCCTAGTAATCGCGGGGTCGCTGGTTCGAGTCTCACTTCGAAATGTTTTTTTTTTTTTTTTTTTTTTCATTTTTTTTAATTCGCTCACCTCCGTCATTTAAATATCCCGATAAATTTTTGTTGTATATAATCACATATTATTATATATAATTAATATAATATATCTATATATGTTTATATATGGACAAAATCCATATATAGTTATTTATGTACAAAATTCATTATATTTATACATAATTATATATTTTCTCATATATGATCATATATTATTTATATATAGAACCGGTGCGATGGTCTAGTGGTTAGCGTGCTCGCCACTAAACCAGCGGACCGGGAGGTCCCGAGTTCGAATCCCGGTCGCGTCCATTTCGTCGTGAAATGTTTTTCTTCGGCATTTCGCGGCGAAATAAGACTAGTTCCACGACCGGGGGGCGAATTCGATGACCGGCTGTATTGGTATAGGTTTTCCGCAGTTTCCCTATACCCATGACAGAAAATGTCATGATGAATATAATACGGAGGGGGAAGTCGGCTGCGGCCGCAAGAGGGGGGAACAGAGAGGAAGATGGAGAAAAAAGGAAGTAAAACAGTAGAGGAAAGAACGGTCATAATGTGGGGAATAATAGGTAACAAACGCGAAAAGCGTGTACCTAAGGAAAAAAACCAATAAAAAAAAAATAATAATAATAATATTTATATATAACAATAGGTGATTATTTATAAAAAAATAAATAAATAATCCCGGGATAAAAATCATAAAATCTATGCTAATTCACATATATGTAATTATAATTGTCAATGATAAATGCAAGTCTTATTTTTGATTATCTCTTGCTTGAAATTGCGAATAGGCGACGTAAAAATATCCAGTACTAATATTTACATAAACTCCCTTGTAGATTAATAGGAATATAAATAGAAGAATAAATGTTGAAATATGTGAATATAACGCTTGCTTTGGCAACCGTCGATATTGTGAATAACAGTTCTGCGTACATCGTTTGCCTTTGTCCTGATCAACTACTTGCGAAGCGGGCACAGCTGCTTATGCACAAAAGATTTCTGGGAATTCCAGAACGGGTGGAAGGGATACGGCGTCTTCCGCAAGGAATGCCTGTTTGAAGTAGCTATTCGACCGCTGGTTTTCGGAGCAGCAAGTACTGTTTTTCGGCGTGGTGTACGATTTTGTAGAATATTCGATAAAAAAAGATCAAAATGTCGGGCGTGGGAGACGACGAGGCGCCTGGGCCTTCGACGGCACAAGATGATATTGAATATTCTTTGTGCAGTGAAGTTTCAAAATTACGATTGAAGGATGCCCTCGTATATTACGAGCAAATTCTCACACAAAATAATCTTGTGGCACCAACACCATCGGAGGTAATTACTGAAGAGGGAATGTTACTAGCAGAAGACTTGTTCCATTATACAGTACAAACTTTACACGAAAAAAAGTTTGTAACGGATGAAGAACTAATTACGCTTGATGAATTGGACGAAGAAAACGCTTTTGACGAACCTGCATCTGACAACGAAGATTCTTCTGAAAATTATGAGCCAGAGGAGAAAAGGGCGAAATCGTACACGGACAATATTCCGCTGGATTATAAAAGGAAAGTTATCAATATAGTTCGAGCGCATCCGACATGGAGCCTAAAAGTTCTGCAAAAAAACGGGTGCAGCCGCTTAAAGCGCGTGAAGGAATTGCCAAAATGGGAAAAACATGTAAAAAGCGGAGGAACCATGACAGACAAATACGCGACCATCGATTCGTGGACTTACGATCGCTTTGAGGAAGCGCGACAGAACAACCAACAAGTTACAACCCGGAACTTGCAGCAGTGGGCTTTATCGGCTGCGAGTCAATTTGAAAATTTTGATTTCAAAGCTTCCGATATGTGGGTTGTGAAGTTTAAACGGAGACATCGAATTCGCCACAGAAAAATCACGAAGTTTGTAACGGAAAGAGAAACCGCAACGTGGGATCAATTTATTCATTTTCTATTTTTTTCAGGATGCCAATACCAGTCGACGTTCGACAGAACTCTGGCGACCAAAGGATCAAAAGTAGTGCTGGTAAAGCGGCAGAATATGAATAAAGTCACCCATTCCTATACTGCGCAGTACTCTGTCACCCTATCAGGAAAATTGTTGCCCCTGGTGTTCGTATGCCTACAAGAAACAACAGGTTCATTTGGTCCCAGAGTTCAAAAATCGGTCGATGAGTACCTAAAAAAATACGGAAACGTCGTAGTCACGTAATCGAAATCGGGAAAATTGACTACAAAGTTATACAAAGATTTTTTAATCAATGTTTTGAAACCCTACGTAAAAAAAGAAAAGTTTTTCTTAATTATCGATTCCTGGGGAGGCCAAACCGATACCGTGATGTACAATGAGGTGTTTCGAAATGACAGGCGTCTGCCTACTTGCACGGTGCAGGTAATTCCACCAAAATGCACTCCATTAGTGCAACCTTATGACGTGTATTTTTACCGCTAAGTAAAAAAGTTCATAAAGCGTCTGCAGAACTATGCCTATCTGATTGAACAAGGACGTGAAATTAATGATAGAGAAGATTGCATAAAAATTCATTCTATTGTTCATCATCAGTTGTCTTCTCCGGTCTTCAATAACATGATCAGATATGCGTGGTTTGCTTCGAAACTTTGCGATCAAAGAGAAATCTTCATGAACGTGAATGAAGTTTGTTTTCCGATCGATGTATTGAAAAAAAAATTGCGAATGTAACAATGCAGCGTTTGTACGGTGTGCGAGATGCCGTGAAAATTACTGTTTTCCTTGTTTTTACGATGGTTATCACTCTGGCTCGTGTAACATTACACCCGATGTATAAAACAAACGAATACAGACCGAATAATAAAGGATTCAATTCCTTACCCGACGTTTTTCATTTTCATCCTAAAAATGTTGTTGGTTATAAATATTGATACTTGAAAATGTATGTTTATAATCAAGAGATAATTAAAAATATGACTTGCGTTTTTTCATTTAAAAAAAATGAAAAAAAAAAACAAAATTTCGAAGTGAGACTCGAACCAGCGACCCCGCGATGACTAGACTCGAGCGCTACCGGGTACGCCACGAGCCCGGTTCGAATATCGTTGCATCTTTGTGGGATAAGAGTGCGCTCGAAAACTTCAAAGTCAATTTTCTCGAAAATTTCTGAATATGGCGTCGAACTGCTTTGGGATATTAATATTCGAGCTCTGAACTTCGCGTACCATGAGTACGAAAAATTGCAAAAATCCGACTGCCGTACTGTCCCCTTGTCAGGATTGTTGTATTATATACGCCATTGCTCCACCTGTATATTAAATTTTTTTAACTATGATTTTTACTCTCAATCATATTATGAAGTAAATAGCATATATTTTCAAAATTGGCAATAAAAACGATGCTTTGGAGAACTCGCGAGTGGTTCGGTTATGAGGTGATCGAAGTGTTGGTATTTGGCTCGAGTATCCATAGAAACAGGTGAGATTATCGGTAGCTGCGGCGATTGCGTCTTTCAAATAAACGCCGGGACTACGTGACATGCCACTAATCCACTGCTTATTGTTTCAACGCCGACACGCGACGAAGACGTGAATAATTATTCGTTGAAAGATGAAAATTCATATGCAATGAATTCACATTGTGGTTTATGTATATATTTGCCTTTTTCAGTCGTAGCAAAGTTTTACACTCAGCGATTCGTTTTTTCGCGCCGTTCGTCCGAGGCACGATCGTACCGGCATTTATTACACAGCTACAGCGATAGGAAAATTAAATACCGTCTTCCCAAATTGGAATTCAAAAAAATAATTACCCGTATGATCTTTTCACAAAAGTCTACAATTTGAATATAAGTATACTTATAAGTATACTTACAGAGAAATTGTATATAAGTACTCTATTAAGGAGTAAGGCCACTGTAACGGCCCAAAAAAAAAGGTTTTTTCACTAATTTTTTGCTCCCGAAATTGAAGGTATTTGAAAAAAAACTTTTAATGGTGTTATCGGGCATACATTAAACTTTATTATAAAATTTTTTTACAGTAAAAAAAACAAAATGGCGGTTCCACAGCTATCTTCCCGGGACATGTTTTGCTTCCAGGGCTCCGCGGCACGCAGCACCACTGGTGCACTTTTGAATCTAGAACAAAAAAAAACCATTAATCTAGAGGGCTATAGCTAGAGAATGTCGATCGGATTTTAAAAAGTATCAATTTTTGTGGATTTGGCGTGCGTTTGAAAAAAAAAATTGATTTTTGACGAAAAAAACGGCAAGTTTTTTGTTAATAAAAAATCAATAAATAAAGTTCTTGAAAATTCCGATCGACATTCTCAAGATAATGTAAATGTTCACATCTGGTTAAAATTTCAAGTAAAAAAAATGAAAATTGTTCGAGTTATGCTGCGTGCCATTTTGAAAAACCATGTTTCGAGAAAAACGCGTTTAAAGTTTTGCGAATAGTTTTTTATTGGAAAAAATTAAAAAAAGAAGTTTCGGAGAAACTTAAACTATTTTTTATTTTAGACTTAAACGATTTTTTAAGCCAATAAAAAAAAATCGATTTTTCAAAAAATTTACAGTGGCCTTACCCCTTAAGTACAAATTGTATATTTGTCTATAAGTATATTTATACTGACACTGAACACAGTTTATTGGCTGAGCCATTTCAATGTAGCTGTGTCGGCTATATTATAATTGCCTTCCGAACAAGCTAATTATCTTTATATCTATCTACACGGGCGCTCATTGTAAACACCATAACGTTTTCCTTAGCGTAGATGATACATTTTAAAGCTTAATTGATTCATCTTAGTACATTTTATGTTTTGTTAAATTAAGTTTTTGAGCGGATTGTCATAAACTCATAAATCAGAGTAGTTATTAACCCCCTCACTGGCAAAGGATTTAAGAGTGACGGGGACATTTCTGGTAGACTATTTTTTTCTTACTATCAACTTGAAATTTGGTACTCGGGGGTTTTTGAGGTCGCTGATTACGAATCTGCACTGCAAATTTAGATATTCAAGATGGCGGACCGAAAATGCAAAAAATCACTTGACGGGAGCGAACGTTGGTACGCGGGGGTTTTTGAGGTCCCTGAAAACGAATCTGCACTTAATATTTATAAATTCAACATGACGGACCAAAAATGCCTCAAATAAGTCATTTGACGAGAGCGAACGTAGGTACTCAGGGGTTTTTGAGGTCCCTGATTACGAATCTGCACTCAAAACTTAAAATTACAAAATGGCGGATCCAATATGGCCGACTAAAAATGAAAAAAGTCATTTGACAAAAGCGAACGTTGGTACTTGAAATATATTTTGGATCATAAAAACTGCAAAGGGAACGAATTGGAAAAACTTGATGCAAAAAATGGACAAAAACAAAAAACCGAACAAATAAAACAAAAGATAAAATTTTTTTTTAAAAATTAAAAAAACAAAAGACAAATTCTAAAAATAATTTCGAAAAAAAAAATGTTACAAAAATAAAGTGTTGAATCCTACCATGCAGCCTCCTCGTGGCACACTTTGGATCGTATAATGATGGAATTAAATGAATACTAAATCGAATTGGATTCATTACTAATGTTGAAATGAATACTGAATCCAACTGGATTCATCATTCATTTTGAAATGAATATTGAATCCAGTAGGATTCATTATTCATTTTTGGAACGAATAGTGAATCCAACTGGATTCATTATTTATTCTCAGAACCAATACTAAATCGAAGTGGATTCATTATCGAAAAAAAATGAATATGCATCTGACATGTATTCGGTATTATTACTTCACAGCAGAGATACTCGAATACTTTTAGTATACTTTTAGTATTCGAGTACCTCTGCTACTCGGATATTTCTCAGAGCTACCCGAATACTCAAAAAATCACTCATGTGATTTTCATATGCAGCGCACAGCTGACCACGTTATTATCTGCTGGTAAAAATACCCGTCTACTAAATACCCGAATACTAAAAGTATTCGAGTATCTCTGCTGTGAAGTACGATGACCCTAGATTATGTATAAATTAGTTCAACTAGACAAAATCTTAGCTGACGGGTATTTTTACCACCAGATAATAACGTCGTCAGTTGTTCTCTGCATTTGAAAATCACGAAAATATTCACTACGTGACAGCTCGCATTTACTGACGCTGTATTAGATTTCACTACTAGCGACAGTTATTGGCCGATCATAGAACGTCGTCGTTACTCGTATAGCGCGAATATTCGAAATGATAATAGAGCATAACTCCCCTACGTGCTGCATGCTACCTTGAATTTATCGTGTCAATTTTGGCGAGTAGCGCTTCATCATAATCCTGTCCGAGCATCTTGTTGCATTGCGACACCGATGGCATCGACTACAACACCCACTGGTACAGATGGACGATGGACGACTCCAACAGGTTTTCTTATCGGTAAATATCAACTCTGCCTCGTCAAAAATCTCGCTCCTTCGAGGGCCAGACGCGTTCTCTCGTTCAGTTCAACTTACGATTTTTTTTCTCTAGCATCATGAGCAAGTTATGAAGTACTCTTCGACCTTGGAGACGTTGTTATTCACGCGAAATCTCGATCCTCACATTCTCGACGTTTTTCATCAGTTAGTATCGCTACGCGCATAAAGACTCTAGATAAGTTCGAAAATAGCCTTGCAATTCGCGATTTTTCGCCTTCGTTGTTGCGATTATGTGAATTCGTTTTTTTTTTAAATACCATTGCGAGCGTTATCTTCTTTCATATGTGTTAACTGCTGTATAGTTTTACTATCACGGACATTACGACGTAAGACTTGCGAAGATATGCCAATGACACAGGCGAAATGTTTTGCCGACCAACGTTCCAAGCCGCTCGCGGTATCGCCTCTTCTTTTAAAAACAAAGAAAATCCATTTTCAAACAAATGCTGTCCCATCAGTGTATTATATATAAATTATATATACAAATGAAATATTCCGCTGTTTTATCCAATGTACTCGAGAGTTTTCCTACGAGCTACCTCTCTCCTATATGCGATTTGGTCAAACGAATGTTCATTCTCTCGTTTTGAAGTTTTCTTTTAAGGGGGAGTTCAATAACGCAAAAAAAAGCTTACGATTACAAATGGACTCTACGCGGAAGCTGAGGGATTATTTTCTGGCCTTGGGGACGCAGATTAATCAGTAGGTCATTCGATCAGAACATTTTTGGGTCTCGACACTTTAGACGCGTTTTTTTGAAAACCACTTTTCGCGAACCTTGTGCAAGATGACTCGATAACTATTTAAGGCCTTAGGCCACAGTAACGGGTATAAAGTCATGTGCGAATTTAACCATTTTTTCGTATGAAAGAGTGGTTAAATTCGATAAATATATTAGAAAATATACTTATATTTTTTTCGGGGTACAAAATGGCCGACTACTAATATTTTCTTTTGTTATCTTTTTTTAAGCGCTCCGCGGCGTGACATTTAGCATCCACAATTTTTGCCCTAGCATAAAAAACAAAATTCTCGTCAATCTACATTAGAATACCTAGAGAAGTACACACAGAATTTTAAAAATATTGTTTTATTCTAAGGTTGTAGGTATTTGAACTTGAGAAATGAATTTTCAGTGAAAAATTTCGTTATGGCTGCTCATAAACTGCTCATCAAATGTAAAGTTTTCGATTCATCAGAAGTTCCGTACGTAGTTCTCTGAGAAATACAATTAGGCACATAACTTTTAAATTTGAAGTAAATCGAGTGAAAATTGTTGAATTTATTTGTCACGCCAATTGGAAAAAAGCTATTTCGAAAAGTTTCGAGTAGTTGGCCATTTTGCACATCGAAAAAAATATATATATATTTTCGAACAGCTTGATATTCATACTAAATAGGTGTGTAATTAATTTTTGAATGAATCACTTTTTCATACGAAAAAAAAATTGTTAAATTCGCACATGCTTTTATACCCGTTACTGTGAGCTAAGGCTCGGGTGTTTATATGAAAATACGAGTCAAACTTATATCCTTTCTGACGAGTTTCCTGTATCTGTTTGAAATGGGCGATTTTCAATCTATACAGACTGAAGGGATAATGCTTCCGGTCGGTTTATGTATGGAATAAGAGCCTGCCTGATTCATTTTAGCGAGAAATAAAAAAGGTCTATTTTCACGCCTTGTGTCCTACTCATCACAACCAATTCGAATGTAACGCTCCAATCTAGTTCCTGACACCCGCGAACGCACGCTCGAAAGTAAAACTGCCTACTCGTAATTTCAATACTATTCTTGATTAATTTTGCACTAATTTTGAAATGTCAATATATCTTCTGTTCTATCGATCATGTACTTGGCAGACTTGCATAACGTTTTCATGAGACCACATCGATGTTTCTCCCTAGACAGCAAAGAATCAACTATTCCAATCGAACCAGCCAACAGGGCGCGTTCGGTGTACATACATGAAGCATTCCACACCAAGTGAAACACTAAAAAATCATGTAATTTTTGAATGGGCTCATCATTTGTTTTTAGGTTCGTTCGAGCGTCAGAAGCAACTACAATTTTTTTAGATTTTCAAATTGGATTTTACACTCGAATTTGGATACCGGGAAATTTTTCTCGATTCATTATGCTCAAAAAGTGATGCATTGTATAAAAAAAAACGTCAAAGAAGAAAATTTAGGTTTTCGAATGTACTTTTCAATTTTTATATGTTTCGTAACTGTTTAAAATTCTGCTAATGTATTTTTCAACGAAAGAAGGTAAAAATAATTTTTTTCGCCAAGTTCGCCCACTTTTATTTTTCTATAAATTTGATAGAACTTTCGTGGATGTCATAACAAACCACAGAAAAATTGGCATGATGGAGAATTCATATATTTCAATTAATTTTTAAGGTTAACTGATGGAGAATTTTATCGAACCATGGATATTGAATATCGACCATTGTTTTAGGCACAACAGTGGATTGCGACGCATATTTAGTGTTATCTAGAACCATTTTGTCCTCCCCCTTTCAATTCAATTATGGTTTTGTTTGTCTGCCTCGAAATTTTTCATCTACTCACCGGTTCTCGTAGCGTTATTCTCGTATCAAAAAGAAATCTTGCTTCTCGTTTGTTGAATGATCTGGTTTGCTCACTCTCAATGCTAATACAATTGATTTTGCGGAAGAACTTGGTCAAAACGATTCGATACTTTTTTATTCGAAATGGTTTTCTCATCGGTAATATATACATATACATATACATACATACATACATATATATATATATATATATATATATATATAGGTATTTATGTATATGTGTGTGTGTGTGTATATATATATCAGTATTAGTAGTAGTATTCGTATACTAACCATATTATGATTCACTCATTGTTTAACGATAAAAATATTCAAAAATAAAAAATTTATAGGCAGACAAAACCATAATTGAATTGAAAGGAGAAGGACAAAATGGTTCTAGATAACACTAAATATTCGTCGCAATCCACTGTTGTGCCTAAAACAATGGTCGATATTCAATATCCATGGTTCGATCAAATTCTTCATCAATTAACCTTAAAAAATAATTAGAAGATATAAATTCTCCATTATGCCAATTTTTCTGTGGTTGCTATGACATCAACGAAGTTCTCTCAAATTTATAGACAAATAAAAGTGGGCGCACTTGACGAAACAAATTATTTTTACCTTCTTTCGTTGAAAAATACATTAGCAGAATTCTTAACCGTTACGAAGCATATATGATTGAAAAGTACATTCGAAAACCTAAGTTTTCTTCGTTGACGTTTTTTTTTTTGTACAATGCATCACTTTTTGAGTATAATGAATCGAAAAAAAAAACGAGAACAATGTCCCGATATCCAAATTCGTGTGTAAAATCCAATTTAAAAATCTAAAAAAAATTGTAGTTCCTTTCGACATTCGAATTAACTTAAAAACAAATTGTGAGCCCATTTAAAAATCACATGATTTTTTAGTGTTTCACTCGGTGTGGAAAGCTCCACGTATAGAAAAAATAATAAAAATGCATACCCGACGAACAGTTTGAAGACAGTTTAAAAGGGTTTTATTTGGAACGCTCGAAAATAAAATTATCTACTTGTAGTTTCAATACTATTCCGTATTCATTTTTACTAATTTTAAAATGTCAATATTGAAATTTTATTTTCATATATTTTGCGCTTGACTACATGAGCAGGGGGGGGGGGGGTGCCCCATCCTGGCCAACCGGGCAACGCCCATGACAGCGATGCAGGACGTCATATACTTATGGACGTGTGTTTACAACGGTGCACGGAAAACGCCCCCATTAGGCGACCCGTGTCGTAGACGTCATATGAATCCGAAAAAACAAACGAAACATATCCCTAATGTGTATGTGGAGTGACGTGAATGGTCCCAGATTCAGAAAAAAAAATTACAAAACCGCGGCATGCTCTGATGATCAATTTATCCCTATTTCTCTGGTCATTCTACGAGTTACGTGAAAAAAATGTAATCACTTCGACTGAATTCTGCTACTAACTTAGAAAAACAGTCGACTGAAGTTGCTGGCCAAATCTGACAAGGAACATCCCTCAGGTGTCCGCCTCCGATTTTGTTGAAACTCATATATGTGATAGAGCATCGAAAACTTTGAGACACGTATTTTTTTTCATCGGCGGAAAAACGGATTTAAGGGGGGAAACCGCCCCTCAAAGAAAGGCGCGTCGAGGGGTGATTTTGCAGTTTCACCCAGAAGCAATCCACCGATCTGAACGAAACAGAAACGAAAATTCTTCTAATGAAAAGCGATGAAAAATCCACTATGAAAATGTTAAGAAAAAATTCAATTAGGGGGTAAACCACCCCTCAATTTGCCTTTTCTTCACCCCACACTTAAGAGGGTTGTATGCAAATTAATAAAACAGGTATCATTTTGAAGGGCAATTAAAATTCAAGTTGACGGGTTTTTGCGTTTTGGCGGCATAGCAAATTTAAGGGGGTAAACCACGCCTAACATAAATTTATTTATCATGGTCGTTTTTTTCTGTGCTTAAAGTATATCCGCTGATTTTAAATATTTCTATAAGCTACAATTTAATGTTTTATCATATTTCAAAATTATTACATTCGTCTTAAGGGGTAACTACCCCTCTGACGAGAAACATCATTGAAGTATCCGCTTTCGATTTCGTTGAAACTCATATATGTGGTAAAGCATTGCAAACTATTAAATATATTTTTTTTGTATCGGCAGAAAAACGGTGTTAGGGGATGAAACCACCCCTCAAAGTTTCTCCCAAAAGCAGTCCACCGATCTGAATGAAACAAAATCGAAAATTCCTCTAATATTAAGCGATGAAAAATCCACTACAAGAGTGTTTATTAGAAATATAATTAAGGGGTAAATCACCCCTCCATTTGCCGTTTTTCACCCCACGCTTAAGAGGGTTGTATGAAAATTAATAAAACAGGTATCATTTTGAAGGGGAATCGAAATTCAAATTGACGCGTTGTTGCGTTTCAGCGGGACAGCAAATTTAAGGGGGTGAACCACCCCTAACATACATTTGTCCATTACCATTCATTTAAAAAACCAGAAGATTTTGAAAATCCTGTTATCTTTGGTTTTGGTGAATCGAACACACATTATGAAATACACGGCTGCAATAATTTGGCCATTATCAGATGTGCATGGTGCAAAAAGTCGTTGTGTTTAAAACATTTTTTGACGATTATCATTATTGCAGGAATTCCGAGCCATGATTGGTGATGGTTGATAGTTGATAGACTAGAAAAAAAAGTATATATCACAAGAAAATGATTTGACGGCATATGACTGCGATACTTTTCACAAGTACTATTAATTAAATCAGCTGATATGATTCCCAAATGAAATTATATTAAAATATATTAAAAACATGTTCGCTAACCTACTGTAAAACCCTCATTTTCATTAATATGTTTAATTAAATGAACGGCAAAATAATAAAAATATACATTCCTCCACAAAACTACGTCGCTGGCTAAATTATCGAAGTGAGCCTTATAACTTATTCTGGAAATTATTAGAATTAATGATATAGTAGAAGTGTATAATTATTCCTATGGAGATGTTTGATGGACGTGCATATTAAAATCGGAAGCGTTTCGACACGAAAATATGAGTCTTATGCGTAAAGGGTAGCCCCACGTCCCCACTCCCAAAGTACCGCTCATAAAGTTCAAAACGAATATGCGGCACACACACAAACATAAAATTCATATTACCGATAAAATGAAAACAGTTTAAACGAAATTCGTGAAACCTTTCGCGAAACTTCAAATGAGAAGCAATTATAGGGGGAAAAGCAATTAGTTTACTCTTAAAATGTAAAAATTTAAAAACGTAATAATTTAAAAACGCGGGAGAATATTTTGAAACCGCGGATACATGTTAAACACAGAAAACACGACGGTGATGAACAAATTTATGTCAGAGGTGGTTTACCCCCATAAATTTACTGTCCCGCTGAAACGCAAAAACGCGTCAACTTGAATATTGATTCCCCTTGAAAATGATACCTGTTTTATTAATTGTCATACAACCCTCTTAAGCGTGGGGTGAAAAACGGCAAATGGAGGGGTGGTTTACCCTTTAATTATATTTCTAATCAACACTCTTGTAGTGGATTTTTCATCGCTTAATATTAGAGGAATTTTCGATTTTGTTTCATTCAGATCGGTGGACTGCTTGTGGGAGAAACTTTGAGGGGTGGTTTCATCCCCTAACACCGTTTATCTGCCGATACAAAAAAAAACATGTTTAATAGTTTGCAATTCTTTACCACACATATGAGTTTCAACGAAATCGAAAGCGGATACTTCAATGATGTTTCTCGTCAGAGGGATAGTTACCCCTTAAGACGCCTTAAGACCCCTTAAGATAATTTTGAAATATGATAAAACATTAAATTGTAGCTTATAGAAGTATTTAAAATCAGCGGATATACTTTAAACACAGAAAAAACGACCATGATAAATAAATTTATGTTAGGGGTGGTTTACCCCCTTAAATTTGCTATGCCGCCAAAACGCAAAAACCCGTCAACTTGAATTTTAATTGCCCTTCAAAATGATACCTGTTTTATTAATTTGCATACAACCCTCTTAAGTGTGGGGTGAAGGAAAGGCAAATTGAGGGGTGGCTTACCCCCTAATTGAATTTTTTCTTAACATTTTCATAGTGGATTTTTCATCGCTTTTCATTAGAAGAATTTTCGTTTTTGTTTCGTTCAGATCGGTGGATTGCTTCTGGGTGAAACTGCAAAATCACCCCTCGACGCGCCTTTCTTTGAGGGGCGGTTTCCCCCCTTAAATCCGTTTTTCCGCCGATAAAAAAAAATACGTGTCTCAAAGTTTTCGATGCTCTATCACATATATGACTTTCAACAAAATCGGAGGCGGACACCTGAGGGATGTTCCTTGTGAGTTGAATCGACCAATTGGTTATCGAAATATTGTGGTTGTCGATTTGGAAAGCCTAGTTTGATGAAAAAGGCATTTAAAGTTGATGCGTCTCGACCGCGCTCCCGGAGCGTTTTGTCATCGCGAAGAGCAGAACTCGAGAATTTACTCCACCAATGCCATTCGTATCGTATTTACCCGTAAAGTTAAGTGCATCGAAGCCCACTTAAATTGGAAAAGTCCCATACCGTCCTAATGACCACGTCTTGATAACTTTCGAATGATAACGGTGATACTACATTAATAAAAATACTGAAAAAACAATTGGAAAACACTAATATTATCGAAGTGATTGCCAGTAAATCAATTTATACAAAAAAAAAATGATTTCTTGATCGATCTCCCAAAATCGTTCAAATGATATTTCAGTCTCAGGATTTTTCTATTATATACGCCATTGCTCCACCTCTATACTAAATTTTTTTAACTATGATTTTTACTCTCAATCATATGAAGTAAATAGCATATATATTTTAAAAATTGCCAATAAAAACGGTGCTTTGGAGAACACGCGAGTGGTTCGGTTATGAGGTGATCGAAGTGTTGGTATTTGGCTCGAGTATGCATAGAAACAGGTGAGATTATCAGTAGCTGCGGCGATTGCTTCTTTCAAATAAACGTCGGGACTACGTGACATGCCACTAATCCACTGCTTATTGTTTCAACGCCGACACGCGACGAAGACGTGAATAATTATTCGCTGAAAGATGAAAATTCATATGCAAAGAATTCGCATTGTGGTTTATATATATATTTGCCTTTTTCAGTCGTAGCAAAGTTTTACACCCAGCAATTCGTTTTTTCGCGCCGTTCGTCCGAGGCACGATCGTACCGGCATTTATTACATAGCTATAGCGATAGGAAAATTAAATACTCTCTTCCCAAATTGGAATTCAAAAAAATAATTACCCGCATGATCTTTTCATAAAAGTCTATAATTTGAGCATAAGTATACTTATAAGGATACTTACAGAGAAATTGTATATAAGTACTCTATTATGTGAAAATTGTATATTTGTCTATACGAATATTTATACTGACACTGAACACAGTTTACTGGCTGAGCCATTTCCATGTAGCTGTGTCGGCTATATTATAATTGCCTTGCGACAAGCTAATTATCTTTATATCTATCTTTACACGGGCGCTCATTGTAAACACCATAACGTTTTCCTTAGCGTAGATGATAAATTTTAAAGCTTAATTGATTCACCTTAGTACATTTTATGTATTGTTAAATTGAGTTTTTGAGCGGATTGTCATAGACTCATAAATCAGAGCAGTTATTAACCCCTCCACTGGTAAAGGATTCAAGAGTGAAGTGGACATTTCTGGTAGACTTTTTTTTTCTTACTATCAACTTGAAATTTGGTACTCGGGGGTTTTCGGGGTCGCTGATTACGAATTTGCACTCCAAATTTAGAAATTCAACATGGCGGACCAAAAATGCATAAAATCACTTGACGAGAGCGAACGTTTGTACGCAGGGGTTTTTGAGGTCCCTGATTACACAACTGCACTCGAAACTTAAAATTGCAAAATGGCGGATCCAATATGGCCGGCTAAAATGAAAAGTCATTTGACAAAAGCGAACGTTGGTACTTGAAATATATTTTGGATCATAAAAACTGCACAGGAAACCAATTGGAAAAACTTGATGCAAAGAAGGGACAAAAACAAAAAAAAGAAAAAATCAAACAAAAGAAAAACAAAAATCAAAAATTAATTTAAAAAAAATTCGAAAAAAAATCAAAAAAATTTAAACAAACATGAAGTGTTCAATCCTACTATGCAGTGTCCTCGTGGCACACTTTAGATCGTATAAAAATTGCGAACCAATGATGGAGGTGAGAAATAAATATGTATTCAATTTCGAAATTTGAAGTGCACATTCGTAATCAGGGACCTCGAAACCTCCCGAGCACCAATTTTTGCTCACATCAAACGACTTTTTGCACTTTTGGTCGGCCATATTCGATCCACCATTTTGTAATTCTAAGTTTTGAGTGCAGATTCGTAATCAGGGACCTCAAAAACCCCTGATTACCAACGTTCGCTCTCGTCAAATGACTTTTTGCATTTTCGGTCCGCCATATTGGATCCGCCATGTTGAATTTCTAAATTTTTAGTGCAGATTCGTAATCAGGGACCTCAAAACCCCACAGTACCAACGTTCGCTCTCGTCAAATGACTTTTTGCATTTTTGGTCAGCCATATTGGATCCGCCATCTTGAATTTCTAAATTTTGAGTGCAGATTCGTAATCAGGGACCTCAAAACCCCACAGTACCAACGTTCGCTCTCGTCAAATGACTTTTTGCATTTTTGGTCAGCCATGTTGGATCCGCCATCTTGAATTTCTAAATTTTGAGTGCAGATTCGTAATCAGGGACCTCACAACCCCACAGTACCAACGTTCGCTCTCGTCAAATGAGTTTTTGCATTTTTTGTCAGCCATATTGGATCCGCCATCTTGAATTTCTAAATTTTGAGTGCAGATTCGTAATCAGCGACCCCGGAAACCCCCGAGTACCAACGTTCGCTCTCGTGAAGGGATTTTTTGCATTTTCGGACCGCCATTTTGGATCCGCGATCTTGACTTTTTAAATTTTTAGTGCAGATTCGTAATCAGCGACCCTGAAAACCCTCGAGTACGGATTTTAGTACTGAAATTCTAAGAAATTTCGTATATAACGCATTTTTTTCGACAGCCCGCCATATGGCTGGCTCACCAGTCATGGCACAGTTTGTGTTGCCCGCCATATGGCGTGCTCACCAGTCAGGAGTTTAAGTACGTGACGTACATTTCATACTTCATTTATTGCGATATTTATTCACTTTGAAACGTAAATTCAACAGTAGAATTTCTTAACGAAAATACTATTGGGTACACGTTTGCGCTACCTTGCACCGATTGACCATGCAGCACTTTTGCTTCAATAATAATGATTCCATTGTTATTCAATATTTTTCTATTTAAAAAAACTCGAACTTGGCAAAACCATTTATTAATAGCGTGTTAAATCTCGATTTTGTCATCCTGATTCAGCATAAAAACATATTGAAAATCGACCTGTATTCTAGGCTCATGCAGACGCCTCGATATGCTTTCACGCCCATTTCTTTTACTTATTATCGTATATATTAGGAGTACAACTTTGGAGTGACCGTTTTTTTTCAAAAGTTTAAGGCTTTATTATAAAAAAGTGGCTATATATCTTTAAATCAAAGTACTGCCCGTCGCTAGCTCGGCCCATCTTTCAGGTAGCATACTGGCTGAGCCATTTCCATGTAGCTGTGTCGGCTATATTATAATTGCCTTGCGACAAGCTAATTATCTTTATATCTATCTTTACACGGGCGCTCATTGTAAACACCATAACGTTTTCCTTAGCGTAGATGATAAATTTTAAAGCTTAATTGATTCACCTTAGTACATTTTATGTATTGTTAAATTGAGTTTTTGAGCGGATTGTCATAGACTCATAAATCAGAGCAGTTATTAACCCCTCCACTGGTAAAGGATTCAAGAGTGAAGTGGACATTTCTGGTAGACTTTTTTTTTCTTACTATCAACTTGAAATTTGGTACTCGGGGGTTTTCGGGGTCGCTGATTACGAATTTGCACTCCAAATTTAGAAATTCAACATGGCGGACCAAAAATGCATAAAATCACTTGACGAGAGCGAACGTTTGTACGCAGGGGTTTTTGAGGTCCCTGATTACACAACTGCACTCGAAACTTAAAATTGCAAAATGGCGGATCCAATATGGCCGGCTAAAATGAAAAGTCATTTGACAAAAGCGAACGTTGGTACTTGAAATATATTTTGGATCATAAAAACTGCACAGGAAACCAATTGGAAAAACTTGATGCAAAGAAGGGACAAAAACAAAAAAAAGAAAAAATCAAACAAAAGAAAAACAAAAATCAAAAATTAATTTAAAAAAAATTCGAAAAAAAATCAAAAAAATTTAAACAAACATGAAGTGTTCAATCCTACTATGCAGTCTCCTCGTGGCACACTTTAGATCGTATAAAAATTGCGAACCAATGATGGAGGTGAGAAATAAATATGTATTCAATTTCGAAATTTGAAGTGCACATTCGTAATCAGGGACCTCGAAACCTCCCGAGCACCAATTTTTGCTCACATCAAACGACTTTTTGCACTTTTGGTCGGCCATATTCGATCCACCATTTTGTAATTCTAAGTTTTGAGTGCAGATTCGTAATCAGGGACCTCAAAAACCCCTGATTACCAACGTTCGCTCTCGTCAAATGACTTTTTGCATTTTCGGTCCGCCATATTGGATCCGCCATGTTGAATTTCTAAATTTTTAGTGCAGATTCGTAATCAGGGACCTCAAAACCCCACAGTACCAACGTTCGCTCTCGTCAAATGACTTTTTGCATTTTTGGTCAGCCATATTGGATCCGCCATCTTGAATTTCTAAATTTTGAGTGCAGATTCGTAATCAGGGACCTCAAAACCCCACAGTACCAACGTTCGCTCTCGTCAAATGACTTTTTGCATTTTTGGTCAGCCATGTTGGATCCGCCATCTTGAATTTCTAAATTTTGAGTGCAGATTCGTAATCAGGGACCTCACAACCCCACAGTACCAACGTTCGCTCTCGTCAAATGAGTTTTTGCATTTTTTGTCAGCCATATTGGATCCGCCATCTTGAATTTCTAAATTTTGAGTGCAGATTCGTAATCAGCGACCCCGGAAACCCCCGAGTACCAACGTTCGCTCTCGTGAAGGGATTTTTTGCATTTTCGGACCGCCATTTTGGATCCGCGATCTTGACTTTTTAAATTTTTAGTGCAGATTCGTAATCAGCGACCCTGAAAACCCTCGAGTACGGATTTTAGTACTGAAATTCTAAGAAATTTCGTATATAACGCATTTTTTTCGACAGCCCGCCATATGGCTGGCTCACCAGTCATGGCACAGTTTGTGTTGCCCGCCATATGGCGTGCTCACCAGTCAGGAGTTTAAGTACGTGACGTACATTTCATACTTCATTTATTGCGATATTTATTCACTTTGAAACGTAAATTCAACAGTAGAATTTCTTAACGAAAATACTATTGGGTACACGTTTGCGCTACCTTGCACCGATTGACCATGCAGCACTTTTGCTTCAATAATAATGATTCCATTGTTATTCAATATTTTTCTATTTAAAAAAACTCGAACTTGGCAAAACCATTTATTAATAGCGTGTTAAATCTCGATTTTGTCATCCTGATTCAGCATAAAAACATATTGAAAATCGACCTGTATTCTAGGCTCATGCAGACGCCTCGATATGCTTTCACGCCCATTTCTTTTACTTATTATCGTATATATTAGGAGTACAACTTTGGAGTGACCGTTTTTTTTCAAAAGTTTAAGGCTTTATTATAAAAAAGTGGCTATATATCTTTAAATCAAAGTACTGCCCGTCGCTAGCTCGGCCCATCTTTCAGGTAGCATTCGAATCCCGCGTCGATAAAAGTCTTGGTCCTTGGAGGCAATCCAGGCATCGACCCAATTTTTGACTTCTTCGTAAGTACCGAAGTGCTGGTCAGCCAAATCGTGCGCCATTGACCGGAACAAGTGATAGTCGGATGGGGCAATGTCTGGAGAGTACGGCGGGTGGGATAAAACCTCCCATTTCAGCGTTTCCAAGTACTTTTTCACGACATTTGCAACATGGGGTCGGGCATTGTCATGCTGCAGTATCACCTTGTCATGTCTTTCGTTGAATTGTGGCCGTTTCTCTTTGAGTGCCTTACTCAAGCGCATCAACTGACGTCGGTAGAGTTCCCCTGTGATGGTTTCGGATGGTTTGAGCAGCTCATAGTTCACAACGCCTAGCTGGTCCCACCAGATACACAGCATCACTTTGGATCAGTGAATATTCGGTTTGGGCGTCGATGAACCACCGCCGACACGTTTTCTCACTAATAGAATCCTCCCCGTAAGCATCTACAAGCAAACGGTGGGCCTCAGCCGCAGATTTCTTGATGTTCAAGAAGTAAATCATAACCTCCCGCAAATGCTGAGAATTCGGCTCGTAGGTTGCCATGTTTGAGTGCCTATAACTTTATAATGCATACACGTATCCGTTAGCGTTTTTAAAATGATTACATTGGCAGAGCCTCTAGTTTAAAATTTCACTTTTTTTATTGAGCTAGGGCCACTACTTCGGCCGCAGTGGCTCTCTAAGTAAAACGGTCACTGCAAAGTTGTACTCCTAATAGAATATTGAAAATACATGCTGAAGGTGATGCTATTTTTGTAAATATACTAAACAGTCGATAGAAATACACTAATCCTATTCAAGTTATCATTGGTAGGTCGAATATTATTTTCAAAAAAATGATTGCTTGGTCAGTCGCGGAGTATCTCATGCAATGGTAATTTTTTTCGTAAACTTTGCAATCGGTATTCCATTGTTCCATCTGTGCTAGCAATACGTCAAAGATCAATGATGCCTATTTTCGTTCACATTATAAACATATTTACTTTTATTTTCGAAATTAAAAAAAAAAACGACATTTCCACGGATTCGCTTATATTCCGATTATGAGGCGAGAATGTAGTTGGGTGAAATATGCATAGAGGTAGCAGCGATTATCAGGAGTTTTTCTGATACCTCCTTTCGGATAACCACCAGGACTACGTGACGTTTTACGAATTCACTGCTCATTGTAAGAACAAGGACAAGCGACGAAGAAGTGAATAATCATTCGCACAAAGGTGGAAATTCATATGCAATGCATCGCAACGCATATACATTTGCCTATATAAATCCGAGCAGAGCTTCACATTCATACATTGTCGTCTTTTTCCGTCTCGTACAATCAACACTGGTAGCCTCCAAGCAGAGCAAATTCATCCAAAACACGATCTTACCGACGTTCGTTACGTGGATACTACCATAATAGAATCAATAAGGTAACATTCTTCTCAAATCGAATTTGAAAAATATAATCGCACAGATTTTCGTTTTAACTTGAATTGAAAGACTTTCCACTAAAAGACAGTACGTTATATATGTATAAGTATACTTGCATTCATACTTACCACTGTTTACTGGCCGGATAATCTTGACATTGCTATGCCAGCTATACTTTTATTGTCTTGCCAACGAGCTATTTGTTTTCACATTTATTTTCACCACGATTGGTTGTTGCAAGCATCATCGAGTTTTCCCTCAGTGTATATGATCAATTTCCATGTCCAATCGATTCAGCTGAGTGAATTTGGTCTTATGTTAAATAAAGTTTCCTAACGGATTATCATAAATCCTTCGAACCGAGCAGTTATTAAGAACTTGAAATACATCAAGTACTTTTTGATTGCGGTTTGTATTCGCTCTGGTACATAAATTTGACCACGGAATTTCTTAACGAAAATGCTTTTAGGTGTACGTTTGCGAGCCCAAGGAATTTTTCGACGAAAGACTGTCATGAAGATCACTGTGTTATTCATGTGCCTTGCAGTTGGCGGTAAGTACATGGAAAATGACTCTTGAGAGGTTGAAGTTAGAATTTTCTTGAACAACTAGTATGACTTTTTGCATAAACGACCATTCGTAAAGCCAATACAAGGAACTTCAAAACCTGAACGCCATTAACAAAGTAATTAAAGACAAAACAATAGAGGCTCGTAATTATTGAACGATTATTTCTCACAATTGATGCTTAGAACGCAATGTAACCATAAAACAGGATATACCTTTGCATATGTTACATTTATTGTTTGGCGTTAGCGAACACATACGTAAGCATTTTTGTAAGTGCAAACATGAGGATCGCTAAAGAACCATCAATAATTGTATTTCAGCACAACTCTTGTTTACAATCGCATTGCGTTCCGGAAATGCTTGCTCTGCAAACTTTTTAATTCTTGCTTTGTTGTTTCCCCGAATCCGTGCATTTTCTAATCAACATCTCAACGGCAGTCATTCTAATTAAAACATATTTTTCTCCGCTATTGGATGTTAGGGGAGTCCCGCTAGTGTGAAGCAATTGTCAAAGTTTTTTTTTCCGAGTTCGATGCCTCCGTAATGAAGATCACACCGATGTTTCGAAAAATAATATTAATTTTATATCGAAAATCAAAATTAGCAGTCATCGCAATTGGCGTATAGGCACATATTTCGAATAATTAGTAAGAAATACAGCATTTTCCGATTCAATGTGGCCGCAAAAATCAGCCATAATCAATTTGCTTTGAAAGCATTCACATTATCGCAGCTCAAAACGCACAGAAAAATCAATGAACAGTTGATTAAGGGGTTAGGCCACTCTAGAGGCCGAAAAAATAGCCTTCGAGGGGATTTTTTTTCAGAAAAACTCTATATTGATTTTGGCCAAATGGCGCACTTCTAAAGTGGAACCTGAAAAATTTGCCTAAAAAATTGTCAGATAATTGTTAATAACACATGAACTATGCAATATAAAAAAAATCCTACGTACTTCCATGGACAATGTATTTTTCAAGATATAATCAACATTTCAAGTGAATCAGTTGAAAATTGTCCGAGTTATGTTTCCGGCCAAGTCACAAAATGCAGTTTTGAGATAAACGCTGCACAGCCGCCATTTTTTAATTAATCGCTTCAAAAAAATTATTGTATACAGTTACTGATGTGTATGATGAACACCCTTTTTTATAATCTCGATTTATTTTGTAGTTTTTCTGAAAACAAAAAAACCCAAAAAGTAGGGGTGTGCGGGAGCAGAATTGGCCGGGTCGGGTCAAGTCGGGTAATTAGACTATTATTCGGATCGGGTACCCGTGATCGGACGGGGATACTCGAACTTCATCGAGTACCTGAGTTTTCCGAGTACTCATGTCAGATCGGGTACTCGATAAGTCGTGTTGCCGGAACGAAATTTCGTTTCATATTATAGATAGCGCCACGGAAACGTACCAAATCGGATGAAATAGGCTCCAGATTTATTATCTCTACCCTTCGCCGATAGGTTGTAGTTCATAAGAAATACAAATAATTTATTCAATAGTTTTAGTTTTCCTGTTATGTATGTATTTACAATTTTTTTTCCGGCAAACTCCTTTTAAGACACTTGCATTTCAGGAAATATGGAGATATTTGAATGTCGAAAAACTGTATAAAAGCAAGATTCTTCGTCGAATTTTCATTAATTCTGTTTACTGTTAACTGGTCAGTTCGGCGATTCATTCTTCTTAATTTAAATTTTGGTCTTTTTTTATTTTATTCCAGGTAAAACTTGTTCTTTAAACGCTTATATGTCTGAAACTAATCGAGATATTTTCAATTTTAAAACGTCAATTGGAAGCTACATTCTCCTCGCTTCGAATAAACGCAGGGCATTGAATATTGGTCTTTTTGGATTCTTTCACCATTTAAAACCCACGTTAGAAAAATTAAAACTTCAAGGCGTTTGCCGGAACAGAAGATATTTATTGTCATTTTTTTCCTTTCGCACACTTTTTAGCTATGCCAAAACGCAACTTTCCCGCGCTATTGCGATACGATCCGCAAAAAGTGACCGTTTTTCACTCCGCCCTAACACACACACACATACACGCGCGCGCGCGCAGAATAGAAAAGTGAAACGAAAAAAGATTTTTTACAGTATTGTCATTTATTCGTTTTATCGCCATCTTCGAGTTTTCGTTTTCTCCCATTATTTGGTCGATACATCTAAATAAAAAATAAATATAAATATAAATAATAGATACGAATCTCCGAGTCATTTACGAATATTCGAAGTTTAAGAGTAAGGTAAATGTCCCAATTATTGAACACTATCGTGTATTTTTATTATTTCTCATTCACCTGCATGCATTTACTTATTTATAAAAATTTCATTACATATATGGAACTTTTAAATATCGAAATGTTACCTTACTTGTGCAAAAAATGATTTAATTAATAGAGCAAAACATTATTTAATCAGCAACGGTGACCAGATTTGACGTCTCGTGGTAACTGCTTATCGTTTTTGCTAAGACGCGCCGCTTCATGCATAAGGGCATAAAAAATTCAAAAACTGTCGCATCTCAAAAAGTAAAGGCGTTTCAGGTTCCTCAGAAAATTTCTTAGAAATAACAATTTAAAAAAAAATTAATTAATTATTTGTTTAAAAAAACGGTGTTCGATCATTGGGGCATCGAAAATGCAGTGTGTACCAATTATTGAACACTCGAAACATCGAGACAGTTAAGAGGAAATGACACCTTATCGCGGTCGGTATGGTAGAACAATTATAGATTCCTAAAAATCTCTAAAACGGCTCTTCAGATCCCGTCGAAACTTTGCCAAACGACGTCAAATACATAGTTCATGGTTCATGGTTCATGCCTGTTAAATATTAGGGACATAGGCACTTCCAGTATTCAATAATTGGGACATTTGCATGCTTCATATTGTTATTCTTTTTTTTTCATTTGAAATCATTTAAAAATAATTTAAAGGGTGATTTTTCGAAAGTAAAAATATCAAAGTATCATTTGAACAAGAAAGCGATGGTTTTTTTCTTGATTTTATATTTTTTGCTCACCGAATTCAATTCCCCAGATCCTTAGCTGTTCAATAATTGGGACATTTACCTTACTCAACGTTTACGAGTACCAAAAATTTCATAGTACCTGATTACCAAATTCGGGTACCCGATAGTGGCGGGTAATGCAAAAACGTAACCCGTCGGATACCCGACCCGCCCCGAAATCCGGTACCCGAGTGAATCGGGTACCCGCATACCCTTACCAAAAAGGCTATTTTTTATTCGGCCTCTAGAGTGGCCTAAGGCCTCAATAGCAACAAATCATTTTCATATGCATTGTCATAGGAATCATAGGTGCCCGTCTCAAACGCGCCAGTGGTGGAAAGGAGATCAACATTGAAGACGCACCTTATTTTGTATCGTTAAAACGGATGGAGAGACATGTATGCGGCGGTGCTTTCATAAGTAACCAACATGTTCTTACCGCAGCACACTGTGTGCTGGATGAGTCATTCAGACCACTTTATAACACAAAAGTGGAAAGCGGTACGGATGTACCTGATCGAACAAATGTTGTACACACGATACTAAACATCACTGCACATGAAGGCTTCCGAGAGAGAAGACGCGCGTGCGACATAGCTGTTATAACGGTACGAGAATGAAAAATATGTATTCAATGTACCGTATCACCTTGATTTATGAGTCTGAATCTGTACGTCATCGGAATTCCTTATATATCGAAACACTGAATTACTAAATCACGAATGCACTTTTTGGGTCCGGTTGTAGTGCCAGGGCTACTCTGCAAATCAAGTTCGTCGCGTAAACCAAAAACTAATCGCCTGAACGTTTTACCAGTTTTCTCCCAATACATTACAGTTATCGGCGCACGTTGTATGGAATGAAAAACATCATGAAATAGCATTGCCAAACGCAGAACCATGGTGGGAAACGCAAGCCACATTGGTGGGATTTCAATTCCTCACATCGAAATATTCGAAACGTGGTCTGCGAAAATTGACGGTGAATATACGCCCTATCGACCCACCTTCGAACAATCCGGACGATTATGGTCCCGTCATTTGTGGAGCGATACCGAAATTCCAGAGTATAAGCACCGTGAGTACTTACGCTGGGTAACGTGTTCCTGTACTGACCACGTGAATCAATTTTCTTTATGTCATGTGAGATGTTTCCATTAAACGCTCGAATGCAGAAATGCTTTAGAAGCACGGATCAAAGTCATTACCATTCTGCATTTCAACACACGTAGCGACAAAGAATATCTACCGATGAGAGTGAAAGAAGCAGATGAGATGAACTTATTGTTGTATCTATGGGTTATCAAGATGAAGTATCTTGAAAAAAATAATAATCGAGGCTGTAAAGAGTAATAGGGAACCTTCGTGCCAATTTCTCTCGCTAGACGGCACATTGTATTGTACCGTAAACAGAAAATGCTGTTTAGTGAGATTCTCTTTGGTTTTCCCGTGTTTCTACGTCGACTGTTGAATTTTTGTTTAAATAAACTATTTGTCGTGAATAAATTGTGAAGAATTTGTGCAATTGAATACAGACACGAAAGCATTCATTTATTTCCTAAAAACGAAAAACTTCGCAACCAATGGGAAATTGCTACACTTCTCAAGCACTTTACAGCCACAAAATATTCAAGACTATGTTCTGATCATTTTAGATCTGCAAACTAAGAAATGAAGGATTCGTTACAGCTCAGTGTATGAACATAATATTTTTGACGCTATTTACTTCTAAAAGTATATTGCAAAGTAGTTGATCATCATAACCTAAAAATTCCTATTTGGAACATTTTAGTTTTTTTAACATTCTGGTATTATTATATTACATAATACTCACCTAGCTCATTTTCATTCTTTACTGGGATGAAACGGAGCCGGATAATATTGAAAAAAAGGGGTTATACCTTCCCTGATTTTTGGAGCAAAAAGGAAACTTTAAAGAATCAACAGAGAAGGACAAAAGTAGAAGCCGATTTTTCAATTCCCACATAGTCAAATATCCGTAATTATTGTCCATTATGTCCATTCATATAATTTTGGCACAAGACAGACATCGTGAAAATGTACCGTGCCCGTTGACAGCTTCTTTTGTTTACGTTATGTTTACGTGGCGCCATCTGCGCTGAACTTCCGTACGGTTCCCTATTGACAAAGGGCTGATTTCTGTATCTTGTAAAACAATAGTATCATTTCGAACGTCACAAAAAGTACAGAATACAAATTGGTCTAAACATTTAAAATTTAAAATAATTAGACGATTGCATGCGAATATTTCTACAGTACGAGTTTTAGATTTCGATTCCGTTGCGATGAATACCTATACCATATTTATGGTATCAATATAATCGTTTGGATTTCATTCGAAAATTTCACGAACAATCTCATGGGGATATCTTAGAAAAGATTCTGTTTACTTATGCATCGGCCTAGGGGTGATAAATCAGCGATAGATATGTATATATACTTGTATATAGCTTTTGCTTTATACGCTTTCCATTGCAGAATAATCTCGGCGGGGCACTGGTTTATGAAGGGAGAATACTTGGAATAGCTTCGGGGATACGCTCACAGAGCAGCCGTTCCTGCTACTTCGTAAACGTTCTAAAATTCAAAACATTCATAGAAGAATCCATGAGAATGGAACCGCCTCCAACCGAAATTTTGTGGCGCCCAAGCATCATCGATTTTGATGATATAGAATGGATATAGTTTATAACTTAGGAACTGATGAAAATAATGTATACCCGGAAACGGAAAGGAAATAAGTAAAAGTGATTTTCAACAATCTTCCACGACTCGAAACCACTGCACTGCCTAATTCTTTCCTCAAAACGCTGGTTTTTTACACACATTTTTTCACTTCGTTGTTGCCACTTACAAAAGATACACATAGGTCACTCGTGGGGGGAAAAAACTTATTTCGATGTCCTTAACTGAGGACTTTCTTTGTGCAAGTGCGCCATCTCCATTGCACAACCCAAATAATTCGTGTAAATAAATTTGATTGGAAAAACGTTTTCTGCAAAAGCTCGACTGTTTCGTGGGAAGCAATCTATGACGAAATTAATGTTTTTTCAGCTAGGCGCTTACTAGATGCGCTGTCAAATTCGATATCTTGAATTAGAACATACGATTTTAATTGACGCAGAAAATAATATGAAAAAATTTGCGCACTAGGATAAAAAACACGGAAGTTATAGCACTTCGAAAATCTTGAAATACCGCAAGCATTGGAAACGAAGGTCGGATAAATGAGGTTCTACTGTACCAGCAAATACGATAATATACACGCAATATTCGAACAATTTGGGAGTTGTTAAAATCGAATTTTCGAGACACACCAGCCTTGATGTTCACAAGAGGACACAGATATTTTCTCTTTAAAACATTGAAGCATGTTTTTATCTTGAAAACATTGAAGCAAGCAATATCGCTTCGGCTTTATATTGTTATTACGGTGTTTTTCTCAAATCAAAAAATAACTACTGGACAATTTTTCAAATTTCTTGCCTCAATGAGTAATTGCAATTTTTTTCGTGTGATTTTCTTTTCATTTTCATTCAAATGTGTTATCGTCAGAATAATCGCGTTACCGATTCGCTGATAGCGAGTTTTTATACGAACAGATTGCAAAGCATTGCTCTTTGACTAGGAGTAATTTATCATCATATTGACTTGAGTAAAAAGTGCATTCAAGATTAAAAAATTATTATTAAAGACGTTTTCCACCGATCGTTGTACAAGAAAACAATACAGGACAATTGTTTTAATTCCTTATGGTACTGAGTCATTGTAATTTCTTGTGTATGATTATCTTTTAATTTTTATTTGACCCTAAAGTCATGACTGGGGCCCGGTCGCACCCTAATTTTTATGCAAAAATGAGTTTTTGCCGTTTTTCAGTCTTTAAATGGATTGTTCATTATTGGAATGCTAATTAATTTAGATGGCTCACACGCTATTTACTTTCTTACGAAAATACGAAGAAATGGAGGTATCACAAAGTCCATGTATTGCCGTAGGACCGGTTTAATGACAAAGAAAAGCACGGGGTGCATGTACACCTCAGTCATGCATTTGACGGTAAAAAAATTGTCATGAGTTGTTGGGTTAAATATCGTTATCGTAAGAATTATCGCGTTACCGTTCGCTGTTTGCTAGTTTTTATATAAACAGATCGCAAAGCATTGTTCTCTGACAGCAGGGATTAACTTACCGTCGTATTTACCTAAGATAATAAAAATTGTTTCAAGAAAAAAAGCAACAGCATTATTTAAGATATTTTCTACCGTTCGTTGTACAATTAAACACTGTTATAATAAAAATATTTTTCTGTCACTACGTATTGCATTATTATTATTTTCGACCTTTTTTACCGTTAATTATGCAACTAATGCATATTGTTCATTGGGCATTGCTATATTAAAAATATTCTTCTATCTTGACGCATTTACGGAGATCTCTTTGGTGTATATCACGGTCGTATATACAGGTCTGGGCACTCCCGTATATTCCGTATACCCGAAAACGTGCCTCTATCTGACCCCTCTCTTTGCGGAACTGGCCGCAAAAGCGTGGAGCGCTGCTATCTCGGAGGCATGTGCGACAGAGCGCGATGTATGCGCGTATGCGAATTGTCTTTCCCTTCAAGGTGGCTGTGATGAAAAATTAATACATCCTAAATAATTAGTCGAACACAAAAACTAAAAGCATAAACTGAAATATGAGCGATGAGCCATTACTTAATGATACTCGTCGTCTTTCACATGGATATGCCGATTTAACTATCGCTCAATCCAATTACATATTTTTTCGTTTGCGGAAAAGAAGAACATTCGAAATTTACGTGTAGCACGCATTCCTTTCATTAGTAGTAGTAGTAGAAAAGTAGTAGAAAATATCAGTAGTCATCATTGGGAATTTTAAATAATGATACGTGCTCCGGGTTATTTATGTATCCACTTCTGCCGCCCGGAATCATGCACCGCTTCGGCATCGCAATATATGGACACTTCATCTTTTGTTATTCCGTATTGAATCAAAACCGTGGCTACGATACACTCGAAATCACCCCGCCAAAACGAGGTTAGGTCACACGTACATACGACCGTCACCACACAACGTACATTCCATGCCCCGTAAACGCGGTATAAACAAAAGTGCCTCCCCTTCACTAGCGCCGCGGTGGAATGCGCAAATAGAGGCGTCACTTAGAGTCACGCATTTTTGAACAGAGTGCCCAGACCCACGGTCTTACATACAGGTCTTGCAACGAAGGTGGTGGGGGTGGTACGCTTAATGTCGGCAATAAGCTTTGGCTTATAGCCACAAGAGCGGCGCTGCGAACTTGTCATAGCGGCTAGACAAGTAAATAGACATAAATAAAAAAAGATAAAATCAACTTACCTCTGCGATAACTCGACCGTTTAAGTCATGTTTTATCCACTTTCTTAGAATGTATCGTTGGTGAAAATGTTTCTCACACACGAATTGCGAAGGCATGAGCTGAGAAATTCCTGGAATTGCAGTGATCCATTTTTGACGACGTTCGACATTCGACGGAACCCGAAACACCGAACGTTTTTCCTTTACTAACTGACGTCCAGTATCACACGTTGGAACCGCACACGAATTAGTCGTCATTATTATGTAAAAATCCGCACGATATCACCGTCATAAAAAAACACGTGATTTTTTAAATAACGGTTACGTAAAACTTTATAGTAGCGGATTAAGTGAGGTTGTGTTGCCACATGCGTCTTCCGCTGTTTCGACTATGATTTGATTGAAGCGATGCGAGCGGCGGTCAAGGAAATTAACGAGCCGACGGTAAGACGACCACCCCCACCACCAATATTTGATTCAGTTGCAAGACCTGTATGTAAGACCGTGCCCAGACCTGTATGTACGACCGTGGTGTATATCATTTGACATCTCTCTCGCACGAAGCCCACTTCTCACGTATCGTTCTGTCTCATACACAGCTGACTTCTCATTATTTATATGTTCCGTCTCTGTCACATGCAGCTTACTTTTCGAGGTCTTAGCAATAGTGGCGCCATCCCTCCATGCTTGTATGTAAGACCGTGATGCGGTGCAACATGGAGCCTAGATACCAGGAGGTTCAGCGGCAATGCAAAGGCGCTGAAAAAAGCGTCCCCGAAAATGTCCCGAAGTGATGGCGCTGGGGTGCAGCGCGACCGACATATATAGTAATATATTGGTCAACGAGGTGAAAGTGATCGGATGAGTTTCTAACCTCACAACAGACCGATCGTGACATCAAACGTCGTAATATCCGCCGATTCATAATTTCCTCATGACGGTTCGGAAAAAAACGCAAAAGCGAGAAAAGATCACAAACTCAAACTCAAAATGGCGGCAATATAATCCATCTAGAAAAACGTGTTTTTTTTTACATATAGCTTCACGGGAGAACGGTTTTATCGTAAAATATAAGACCTGAAACAAAAACCAAAAAAATGATATTATATATTATTAGCTATGAGACTACCTAGAAATTTGCTTTTAATTTTTTTTTAAATAGCGCACTTTGAAGAAAATAAATCGATTTTTTGCCAAAAAAACAGTAAATTGTTTATAAAAAGAAGTTTAAATTTAATCAAAAAACGGATACGTACTCCCATAAAGAATATAATTGTGAAGCTGCTGTCAAAATTTCAACCTCGAAATCGATGCATGCAAAGGTGGTCGAGTAATCCGTCTTCCGAGATCGAAAAAAGTGGTTTCGAGAAAAACGCGTTTAAAGTTGTACGAGCAACTCAGCGCGCGCTCCAAGGCGCTGCGGCCAAAGCGATAATTGAACCTTTAAATAAAAAAAATTGCTACAGAACCAATTCCGTATTGTTTTTATGACACCAAAGTATTTTTAGGAAAGAAAACGTCTTTCCAAAATCCTAGAGTGGTGTTATCCCTTAACACTAATGAGGGTTAGGGACATCATCTGTGATCTGTCTTAGATCACACCCATGTTTAGCGTATATCTATATACATATAGGTTGCGGAGCACCCCAGCGCCATCATTTCTTGTTCTCGTTTTGGGGACGAGTTGAAAGGCCTCGCTGAACCTCCTGGTATCTAGGCTCCATGCGGTGCAACAAAATGTACTAAGCATATCGTGCCAATTATTTTAAAAAGTGGATTAGTTATTGTCGATTTATATTGTTTGTAGAAATGGCATGCGAAAAACCAAAAGCAGATGATTAAAAAAAATAACATAAAGTCCAAAATCTCGAAAACCATGAGACTTTTACTAAACTGAAATTCCAGCATATAGTAGGACATGATCTGACCTATCGACAGTTCCAGGATTATCCATTTATAACAGAACACCCTGTATATATATATATATATATATATATATATATATATATATATATATATATATATATATATATATATATATGTATGTATGTATGTATGTATATATATATATATATGTGTATATATATATATATGTATATATATATTCATATATATATTGCGTATGTACAAACTCGACGCGCCATCACGGGCTTGGTGGCACTCGATTCCAGTGCTCGGCCAGTTCGTTCTTTCAGACTGGATTCGCGATGGCTGAATACTTTCGCCATGTGGAGCATGCTCTCTCCTATCTACAAGTATAGGGTTTCTGAAAATGACTTGACATTTTTTAGTATTACTAAAACATGTCATTTATTTGAAAAGTACGAATTTTTTTATTTTAATATAAGGTACAGACACGGAGGTTATGTTTGGAATGCAATATTCAATAAATGGCCGCCTCGTCCCTCTTTGATGAAATTTTCAATAACATTTTGGCATAACTGCGGACTAATTTCATTAACGGTGCGTCCAATTGCTTCCTTGAGCTCCGGAATGGTCTGTGGATCATTGGCATATATTTTCCTTTAAAAAAAAAGCCCAAAGGAAGAAGTCCAATGACGTCAAATTGCATGATCTTGGTGGCCAATTCACATAGCCGCGGCGTGCGATAACACGATCATGAAACTTCGTGTGCAATAACTATGCAGTAACAAAGCAGCAAATAACAATTTCTATGCGTGGCTCGAACGTGTAATTCTCCATGACTAAACCTCAATTCTTCCTGATGCCAGTTCCCAGGCAGTATAAATATCCAATTGACGTCGATAATTTACCGTTGTCAGGTTACCTTTAAGGCATGATCGTACGATAACTATTCGACATCTTTCAAATAACATTCCGTATAATGCTGCCGTAAAGTTATATTTTTTATATCTTTCGGCGATGAAAACGGATGTCTCAAAGGTATCCAAAAATATGATCCAATCGATGACTTTTTCAAGTTATCAAAAAGTTATCTATTTACTGTTATCCATTGTATCTAGTTCAACGTTATCCAAAGGATATCATAAAAATGAATTACATAAGACGTCTTTTTCATGACATCTTTCACATCTCGGTAATATGCTATCTTTTAAGATATTTGGTATTGGCGGGAAATAGTAAAAAGTCATCCAAATGTTGTCCTAAAGATGACATCCAACGGATCACTTTTATCATAGTGCGAATGTAGCGTGTCATATTTCATTTCACCGGCAAAAAATTCTTTGAACAACAAGTAGTTAAAAAAATACTTGTCTTTATTCTAAAAGCGTAGGGTTGCTTTGGAAGTTATCCAAGAGATCGTTTTGAGCATGGCAATCACCAAAAGACGTTGCCGTAACGGGAGAGAAGTCTAATAACGACTGTACCGTTCTTATAATATTAATTTATTTTCACTTTTAATGAATTAATTGCTGTTTTATTCATAGTGACCTAGCCCACTTCGAAACCGACATAACAATATCTTGTCAATTTCTTTATTATAAAAATTAACTTATTAACAGTCTACAATATTGAACTATATTGAATATTCTAGACTATTAGTAGGTTAATTTGTATAAAGAAATGGATAGAATATTGTTTTATATATATATATATATATATATCGCCAATAAATAGATATCTTTTCGATAGAGGCCTCCGAAGTAACTCTAGTACTGCAGCCCTCGCGGCGAGTTATGGCAAAACTTGGATTGGTTTTCGTCTGCCAGTGCAGTATGCCGGTCGCCAGTTAAATCAGGTGTTTGCATGAATGACAGCACCGCGTGTGATGTTTACGTTGTAAAAACAGCTTTTCACGTCATATTTGGGATTGTTAACGCGTGTTTGAGGAAGAACTTTTCTCATCACAGTCCTTTTATCACCAGCAACAATTTCGCGAACTTCCGATACATGATGACCATCGAAAGTTTTCTGCCTATATTACAACATCTTTTATATAAATTTTCGATGCAAACAATAATTTAAACAGAAATTTTGTTGCAATTTCATTAACATTCTCTTCGTCACGTACCTATATATATGCTTTTAGGGCGAAAGAAAGTCATGAGGATACATTGAAATCCGCAAGTAATGGTTATTAGTTCCAGGAAGACTAGAGGTAAGGAGTACGAACGCCTGTGGCGAGCCCGATCCAAAAGCGTCCGTGAAACTGTGGATTTTAGTAGTTAGTGTTTTCACGGCATGCGTCGCTAGTGCATGACCGCACCGAAGTGAACTAAGCGATAAGAACACAACCGACGTCATGTCGGTTGACATAAAGCGTGTTCGGGCTATCCAATTTTGTGAATTGTGTTATATGTAAAAAAAAAATAATTGTCTCGGTATAAAATATATTTAGTGATCTGCGTCGAAAACAATCAATCGTAGGTAAGAAAAATAGTACTTACATTCATAAAAAGAATGGTTTCGTTTTATCGTACCATTATCGTACCGAGTGAAATAAAAATGATCACAAACGCGAGATATGGAGCAAGTGTCCCGTCGATGAGACAAAAAGTGCAATATATGGATTTTTTTCATATGTTTGGTCTCATGTCTCGAAAATAAACAAAATGTTTATTTTCGAGGCGTGAAAATGGGGAGTGAGTGGGTGAGTGAGTGAAATATAAATTTGCCATTTTCATAGAAAGTTATATTAAATAAAAGCTTATAATATTGTTTGAATTGTTGCTTTCAGTGCCCGAACGCGAAACAAACTTGGAGTGCAGCGATCGATCGAGAACTGCCGTTAAAATTAACACTCTCCATCAAGTTCTCGACAAAGTTTCGGACATGAAAAATTTAGAGTACGTGGGATGCCAAGCACACAATGAAGAGCTCACGAAGAGAGTGATAAACTATTATCTCGTCATGAGAGGACATTTTCTAGCGCGATCGGTCAACGAAAATAATCACGCAAGGAAAATTAAAACGAAAGACAATAGGAAAAAAATAAAAAAAGTAAGATCGATTTACCTGTTTACAGCGTGTCATAATGTGCAAATATGATGTGTGATAATTTGTAAATCTTTTGTTTGCATTCAAAATTCTTATGAATTTTCTTGTGTCTATGTTTTTACTGCTTCCGCCAAAAAAACATTGTATTAATATCTGTATTTCGTTATTATTCTTTATCCGTACAGCGTATCATAATATGTAAATATGAGATGTGATAATTTGAAAAAGTTTTGTCTGGATTAAAACTTCTTATGAATTTTCTTGTGTCTATAAATAAATTTGTTTGTCGTTATAATTCTTTATCTGTACAGCGTGTCACAATGTGTAAATATGGTGATAATCTGTAAATTTTTTTTCTGAATGCAAATTTCTTATGAATTTCCTTATGTCTGTAAATAAATTTTGTTTGTTACTGGTTCCGCAACAAAAAAACTGAATTAATTTCTGTATTTCGGTATTCTCCAAAACAATCTATACATAAGAATCCTGTGTATCTATATAGAAATTGCCTTCACCAAGTGGTTGAACATCTAATTTGATGAAATGATCGCTCCATATGAAGTGGCAAAGGGTGCTTTTTGCATATCGTACGGCACTGGTTTGTTGCTGACTTTACTTCGGTGCGGTAGGAGAGCAGCGCCGCCCTTCTCGACCTCACTTTTGCGGACGTTTCGACGACACGGCGTTCGTACTCCTTACCTCTAGTCTTCCTGATTAGTTCCATCACATTATTTTATTTTATTCACAAGCACATTTCATTCACAATGTGAGATCTATAATCGATGATGCTTGCTCAAGCCTAGCTCTTTCGTGTTTGTGCCAGTTTGACTTAACCGCCATGCGCCAATCCAAGTTTTGCCACCCGCAGCCGTTGCGCGGCGCCACCACGAAAGTTACTTCGGAGGTCTATAATACTCTCCGATGCCGTTTTGTAGTCGTTTTGTCAATCTCATTCGGATGCCTATTGGACGACTTTTAGATGGCAGTGGTATCTTGGCATTTTTGTGCCTTTACGAAGATATCTTTCAGATAGATCGATTTGATGACTTTGCGCTGACATACCGATAACCGAAAAGAGTTAACCTTTTGTCGAAACTTTGTTAACCATTAAAAGTTGCCGTATAGTTAACTATCGGACACAAATAAGTTATCTGCCAAGTGGACATAAATGATACGTTTTATAATACAAAACGGCCTCTTTTTGGACAACCAAAAATTTATCCGTATCCGTTTCGCGATATCTTTCAGATGCCATTTAGAAAACATTTTGCTACCTGGGGCGTGGCGTCGATTCAAAGTTCAAAAATGACCGTTAAACGGCCATCTTAGACTGAGAAAAAAACAATTGAATCAAAAAAATATATTGGTTGATCCAAATAAATGTACTGCTGTGGAGTGCCACCGACAAATGAAATTGTTACAATACTATAAAATATTGGAAAATGTTATTTATTCAAATAACATATTATTTTATTTGAAAAAGCTCTTCTGTTCTCTGAATATCCACATTATCCTTCACATAAAATTATATTCTATTCAAATAATTCTATATACAATCCGTAGATGTATGGATGAAATAATTAAGCGGTTGCAACAACATTTTTTATTTCGTACAAAAATATAATCAATAGAATTAATTATTTCTTTACTGCATCGAAACGAATATGCCATGGGACGTAACTTTTTCAATTTGTTTTAAATCTTAAATAAAAAGTGAGCATTACAATGATCATTCACGATAATAGTGGAGAGAATATCAGATATCCAATGGAATATCCATTGAGAGAATATCAGATATTCAACTGATAAGAACAGATACTACACTTTAATCTTAGCCACAGGCCAAGAAGCGATACTCTAAAGAGTTTCTCCGGCGTTTAAGTAGATTTTCGGTTCGCGCTACGCTTACGAGAAACGAGCGCGCGTGCGGCTTCTAGCGATTACTCCGAGAACTACGGGTTTCCTCACACCTATAATAATTTGGGTGGCGCTCGGCCATGATTTGGTTGAATTTTTTCAACCAAATGCGCAAGAAACAAATTTTATTTTCGCATAATTTTTTAACCAATTCAGACATTTGCTTAATATTTTTCAATCAAAATAAAATATTAACATTCTAACGAATAATGTACTTGAAAATCAATATCAGATATGGTGAAAAAAATAAAATAACATATTTACTCAATAGAAATTTTATCTGAATCAAACGAGCTAAATTCAATTTTTCTTGTGTACTCGAATCAACAGTATTCATGTTATGAATTGAATCGCTTTTTTTGTTCGTTGCAGAAAATACATTCAAAACTATATAATTCGTTCGCGATAATTTTTTAGTTTCAATAATATATTGTTCTCGGCTAACAATATATCTTTTGAATTAAAAAAAAACTTTTAATTTTATCATGTTATTAAAATCAACAGCCTTTTGTTTGGACTAATAAATCCGCTTATTTACACCAACAATTTTACAATTGAATCAACGAAATTTCATTCAATAACACCAATGATATTGGATCAATGATTTTTTGTTCTCAGTATAGTGTAAAAAGAGTACACGCGGCGTGTTCGTCAGTGTTGTCGAGACGCTGCCACGTCCCTTGATGCGAGTTCATTCCGTAAGCTGCGGTATCGCGTAGGAGGTAAAAAACAACGAGTTTCCGTCTTCATTTATTGCTTATTTATTTTAATAAATACATGTTTCGTTTTTTTTTTTATAAATTAAATTAATTTATAGGATAGGATAGCAATTGATGATAGTTTACATTTATGATGATGTTGTTCGTCCTGAACGTGTATCTAGTATCCGCGTCGAGTAGTTCTCTCACTTTAATCGTTGTTTCAAATATAATCTGCTTTTCTCAATAATTCTACGCATTTTGACCACCAGCGTTGTACATCTGTCATACAAACGCATACTCTCAATCGTTTATCTTTTCTTTTTTCGTTTGTTTCAAGAAGAAACAAAAGTACGTCCCTACTATTCTCTTCGGGTTTTCAAAGATGCTCTTACGAATACGATTGATTTTTTCTTTGTTCTCTAATTTATCGTTGAATTGATAGGTAATCAAGAGTGAGAGAAAGAGAGAGCGTATCGATAAATAATCGACGGGTCTGCGCAGTAGCAGCAGCGACGATGGACCGATCGTGATGTCCGACATTATCGTCGGATCGCGGGTGACAACAGACTCGATCTTTCTTACATATCACCGTCGGGCTGGAGGTCGAAACGTGGAGGGAATGCGGAACCATCAAACTGGGGCTTGAACGCAGGTCGGTGCGGCTGCAAAATAACGAACGACATATTAGATCGTAGCCGGACGGAGCTTCGTCGAGATTGAAGCTCGATAGGACTCGAATGGACGGGGCGGAGGGGGGGGGGCACGATACATGGGCCGTTTTTTTTTCTCTTTCCGTATTCCAAACGGGAGGATGTTTACAACGTGACGCTATTGAATAACGGGGAACCGTCAGGCACGTTCGCTGTGTTTTCATTCGCTGAAATGACTTGTTGATCTACGTCCCAAAAAAAAAGTGAAACAAAAGTAACGCGTAGAGGCTTTTGATTCGCCGATGAGGGTATCGGATCAGCATCGGGGGTAATGATTTTTTATCTTCACGTGCGAATGATTTAGCGAAATCGATTATCCACGATCTAACGTGTACGACGATGAGAATGAATTGTAAAATACGTCTCGGTGATCAGCGTTAACGGGCTACATCTACCTGGGTGGGTCGAAAAATTGCATTTTCCAACATTTTTTTTTTTAATTCGATAGTATTACCTTTAGTTATATTCCCCCAAAGTTTCATTGAATTTTTTCTGAAATCGAATTAGCTGCAGCTTCTAGCAGTCGACAGCACCATACGACAAACTTTAAGGGGTTAAAAAATCTATTTTTTTTTTGCCTTTTTCGACAGTTTGTACTTTCAAGAATATCATTCCCATTTATATCATTTTATCTTGAAAAAATCGATAGTTAAGTCTTTAAACGCGTTTTTCTCCAAATGAGATTTTTCAAATTTGCTGACATCGTAACTCAAAGAGCAATTATCCGATTGTCTTGAAATTTGAACTGAGTACTCTTGAATATATTTACTCGACAATGACGTAGGATATTTTTGATTGGATGAAAATTGACGATTTGGCATTGAAAAAAAACGACCATTTTGTAGGCAAGAAAACATACTTTTTTTCATAACTACGCCATTTTGTTAGATTTTGATATTTTTCGAAAATCCTACGTCATTGTACAGGAAATACCTTCCAGTTTAACGAAATTTTTTCCTTTTTCGGTTTCAGCTACTCAATCGGCCGGAATCATGTCAGGAGTGGAGGAACTTTTTTTTTTGCGCCTCCGAAGGCAGCGCGTAAGTCGCTTGGAGCTCAATATTTTTCTATGAAAAAATTGTGTATTATAGGTCAAATATAGCCAAATGTATGCTTAATTTTCCGAAACATTCAATCGAGTACTTTTCTTCCGAAAAATTACCGAAAATCACTCAAATTTTCACCGTTCACACTGGTATAGCCCCTTAAGGGATCACCAGTGTCAAATTTCCAAAAAATCAATTTTTTCCGCATTATCCGATAGTATAGACGGTTATAAACATGGACCTGGCATCGCCGATTGATCGTAAGTAGACAATTTATATTTAAAAAATCCGCACCCGAAATTTCAAACGCGTTTTTCTCGAAATGTCGTTTTTCAAAACGGTGTACACTCTCAAAGGAAGAGTTTTCAAGCTATCCGTCTCAAATTTTGTCACAACATTCCTCACGCTGTTCGTTATCTTGCTATGGAAGCTTTTTTTCAAATCTTCATTTATTAAAAACGAAAAACTGTCGAAAAAATACGCTAAACTCGATACTTTTTTTCAAACCGCCATTTTTTCAATTTTTATTTTAAAAAATACCTCCATAGCAAAATAGCGGCTTTCATACTGATTAATAATCTTTTTACAAATTGCCTTTTTTCGAAAACATTTTCAGCCGTAAAAAAATGTAAAAAACATAATAATAGACGTTAAAAAGGTTATTTTCCTGTTCTTCGTGAGTGCGTTGATTTGACATAAAAAAATCAGACTGATTAGCGTATTTTAACCATCGAAAAGAAAATCCCGAAAATCAGCTATTTTTCGACCCGTTTGTGCACCTTGGTGATTTTTTTTCAGGCCCTCGATATGTGCACCGCTGCGTTTAAAATGCCTTTGCTTTTTCGCCAACCGTGTCCCGGAAAAGAAATTCGTAATTTGGCCATATTTTTCGGGTCTCTAGGTAGACGTAGCCCCGTCAATCGGTTACTATGTGCGTGTGTACGTATATTATTATTTTTTTTCGCATTTATGCGCCTAACCTAAAAAAAACAATAGATCGATGTTGCATGTGTGTGTGGGATCTGAAGATATGTAGCCCTACGTAAGTGAACGCACACACACTGATACACTTATTGCACCCACTTACATGGACCAGGGCAGAAGGTTACTCCATGGCGACCGCCTTGCGAGCCTTCTGGGGCTATACAATGGGCATACAAGATCAAACTAATCAGTCCTTCCGTGGGTAATAATCGCCAATTACGCCCTAATCTCAGCCTGAGAACGAAACTCTACGTATATTTGATCCGTGAGCGGTCAACGGTATCGCCTCGACAAACGTCGTTCATTTCCATGGGAAGTCGAAAAATTCCCAATTCCCCGATAACTTTCCATTCCGCTGCAGGATACGCGCGAGCAATCGTATCTTCCCGTCGTTCCCTCGACTTTGACAAACTTCGGTCGTTTTTTTTTTCCGGGCGTGAATGACGATTGCTCGCACGCTCCTGCTCGTGTGGCGTCATATCGCGTGGCAAATGTACGGGATATAGTAATTCATCTTACCGCTGGGCTAAGGCCACGTGCAGCGCTTCCTCCGCGTCCCTTTGTACGGAACTTGGTGATGGCTTGTTCCGCGAGATCGGCTCTCTCCTCGGCCTCCTCGAGCTCCTGTTGCGCCTTGCGGAACTTGGCAAGATTGAGGGCGGCGATCTCTTCCGCCTCTTCGATTTGTCTCTTGTACGTTTTGATTTTCTGTTGCAGTTTGTCAACGAGGTCTTGCATGCGCTCGTGATTCTTGCGGTCCTCGTCGGCCTGACGAATATAACATACGCGATTAACGACAGGTTCGTGGTGATCGAAAATTCGATATTTTACAATTAGGATGGTGAATAAATTCTCGATGTTTTTTGGTGAAAATTGATGCTGTATCGAAGAAAATCATTGTCAATGCTTTCAAACGTTTCGAAAGTAATTCCTACAATTTAACACATCGAAATCATTATTTTTGAAGCGTCTAAAGCACGATCTTACGTTCTCTTAATGATGCAAAATGCGTTGCGAACTACGGCCGCGAGGGGCGTGACGATGATAGGTACACTGTGCAACGAAGAGTGGCATTCTGTCTCTCTTTCTACCCACGGTCGTATATACAGGTCTGGACACTGTTCAAAAATGCGTGACTCTAAGTGACTCCTCTATTTGCGCATTCCACCGCGGCGCTAGTGAAGGGGAGGCACTTTTGTTTATACCGCGGTTACGAGGCATGGCATGCACGTTGTGTGGCGACGGTCGTATGTACGTGTGGCCTAACCTCGTTTTGGCGGGGTGATTTCGAGTGTATCGTAGCCACGGTTTTTATTCAATACGGAATAACAAAAGATGAAGTGTCTATATATTGCGATGCCGAAGCGGTGCATGATTCCGGGATGCAGAAGTGGATACATAAATAACCCGGAGCACGTCTCATTATTTAAAATTCCCAATGATGACTACTGATATTTTCGACTACTTTTCTACCACTACTGCTAATGAAAGGAATGCGTGCTACACGTAAATTTCGAATGTTCTTTTTTTCCGCAAACGAAAAAATATGTAATTGGATTGAGCGATAGTTAAATCGGCATATCCATGTCAAAGACGATGAGTATCATTAACTAATGGCTCATCGCTCATATTTTCAGTTTATGCTTTTAGTTTTTGTGTTCGACTAATTATTTAGGATGTATTTTCATCACAGCCACGTGAAGGGAAAGACAATTCGCATACGCGCATACATCGCGCTCTGTCGCACATGCCTCCGAGATAGCAGCACTCCACGCTTTTGCGGCCAGTTCCGCAAAGAGAGGCGTCAGATAGAGGCACGCTTTGGGGTATACGGAATGTACGGGAGTGCCCAGACCACGGTCTTACATACAGGTCTTGCAACGAAGCTAAATTTTCGTGGTGGGGGTAGGCACTCTTATATGTTTTAATTTTCGATTCACTAGGCGCCGCTACTAGCAAGGGGAAGTAGTTTCCCCCTTACCTCTTGCCGGCGAATGGGAGCAAGGTGTTTACGTCACGCAGCCAACGGCGCATGCGTTGCGGTCAGGAGGGAAAAGGACACAAGAGCTATTTCTCTCTTCGTCGCACCACTACTTTCCCTTGCCGTCACGCACCAAGCGGCAGAAATCGGAATAAAAAGCAAAACATCTAAAGGTGCCTACCCCCACTACCGCCGTTGTCAGACCTGTATGTAAGACCGTGGCCCAGACCTGTATATACGACCGTGTTTCTACCACATGTAACGCATGCGCTGTAAACCCTAACCCCATTACTCGTATTTATTCCGTGTTTCGTAAAGAATGTTGAATTTACGGACGAAGAAAGTACAAGTTCATGTTCTACACGATCAAAGATAACTAACTAATTAACGCTTCATCGGGTTTATGTTAAAAAGTAAACTAAAACTTGCAAAATTTAAGTGATTCGGCAGAAAATGAATGGATATTTCTTTAAGGTAGTCCTATCGCTTTGCACTAGTCATACCACTGATCATGCTTGAGACTTGTACAATTTATATTTTCAACATATGCAACAACAAAAAGTTTGTAATAACAAAAATTTTCCATATGTAAACTGTTTAATGAATGTTCACATTTAATTAGACAAATGAAAAAATAGTTATTTCAACGATTCACGCGATATTTCTAGATTTGATATTTAGCAACATTGGTTCTATCTCCGTCTCTTTTTACTCAACCAGGCGAGTTTAACCTCGATGCTTTTCAACGTCGATCTGCCAAAAGAATGTCAGTTGCGTAATCATAAAAAGGTTATTATAAAAAGTGTAGGAGAAAACTACGAGCAAACGTGTAAATATTTTTTCGCTCCAACACTGAGGTTATGTCACGCACCGATCTACGTCTGCTATGCGCAGTGGCGTTGAGGCGAGCGAGAAGCCTGCTTAATAAGGGTACTAATCGTCACCACTGAAATTCGTCTTTGTTTCAAGACCTGTATATAAAACCGTGGTCTCGACCAATCTCTGCATGATGTTTCCAACAGAGCATGGTCGCCTTAAGTCTCAACAAGCATTCCGTGTTCAGCTGCAGATTTTTTAAAATAAAGTTGGGCAGTATAATTCCCCGCAACTCTAATTGGCCCGAAATTCCACATGTTTGACACTATGAAAAAAGGTGTTTACACTGAATTTCAAGCTGGTTTATAGTACTTCTTTGTAAACGCGTTACCATCTTAAGCTACGGGCGCAATGCTAACGCCATCTGTTGGAAAACAGCGAGAACTTTTTCAACGTCCTAATACACTGTTGGCGTTCTTAAAGTGTTCAGAACACGTGGGTTTGTTTGGGTTCTCAAAAACAAACATTAAATACGATTTTTTTCATAACGTTAAACACTAAATGCGTTTTTCTGGAAACGACATTTTCACTTTCCATTGATAGAAGAATAAAATACGTTGAAACCCATTTCCAAGAAAATGTATTTTATAGAAAAAAAAATTCCTGAGTTTCATGCATTTTTCATGCGTTTCCTCGGGGCTATGAGAAGAGGAAATGATTGATCGTTTTTTTTTCACGTACCTGGAAGCTAAGCTCCTTGATACGACGCTCGGATTTGCGGAGATTCTTTTGGGCGTCAGCGTGTCTCCTCTGTTCACCGTCCAACTCGTTCTCGAGTTCGCGGACCCGTTGTTCCAACTTCTGTATGGCCTTCTTTCCTCCCTTGAGGGCGTTGGCCTCGGCCTCGTCGAGTCGGACCTGGAGCTCCTTGATCTGGGCTTCGAGGGCCTTGCGCAGCTTCTCCTGTGTCTGCGCGTGATCCTGCTCGGCTCTGAGCTCGTCGGCGAGTCTCGCCGCGTCGACCATCGCCTTCTTGGCCTTCTCTTCGGAATTCTTGGCTTCGTTGAGAAGCTCGTCAAGATCGGACTGTAATGCATTTTTTTTCATCGGATTTTAACGTGCATGCCTTCAGAGGGCTTCAAAACGCCGAGATATTGAGTTAATCGATGATTTCAAATGAACCAAATAATTTCGAATATAAACATTTGGAAAAAATCTATATATATATATATAAGGCAAATTCCTGACTGACTGACTCATCGTCGCCCAGTCTGAACCGCTAAATGTAGACACGTGAAATTTGGAAGGCGTGATTTTATTGTAGGCACCATTTATGAAGGGATTTTTCGAAATTCAACCCTTAAGGGAAGAAAGGGGTGGCAAAGCTTGTATCGATGTTTCTTAAAATCTGGTCGGATTTACTTGAAATTTGGCATTCGTGCTTTTTGACTCAATTAATTAAACACGTATTTCAGCGTTTTCAGAAATTCAACCCTTAAGGGGAGAAAAGGGTGGCAAAGTTTGTATCGAAATTTCTTAAAATCTGATCGGATTTACTTGAAATTTGGTATTCGTGCTTTTTGACTCAATTAACGAAACACGTATTTCAGCGTTTTCAGAAATTCAACCGTTAAGGGGAGAAAGGAGTGGCAAAGTTTGTATCGAAGTTTCTCAAAATCTGGTCGGATTTACTTGAAATTTGGCATTCGTGCTTTTTGACTCAATTAATGAAACACGTATTTCAGCGTTTTTAATCATCCAACCCCTAAGGGGAGAAAGAGGGTGGCGAAGTTTGTATGGAAAATAAAAAAAATCTGGGCAAAAGATTTACTGGAAACTTAGTGTTAATGATCTTCAACACAATTAACAAAATACGTATATTAGCGTTTTTCGAAATTCAACCCCTAATCTAAAGGGGGTGGCAAAGTCTGTACGGAGAATAAATAAAAAATCGGTTCAAGTTCATTTGAAACTTTGTATAACTGCTCCTACACAGAATGAATGAAATTTCAGCGTTTTTGAAAATTCAATGCTTAAGGGATGCAGGGAATGTTAGTTACTAATCCGAAGCCTTAATACCAAATTTCATACTTCTAGCTTCAATACTGAGAGCCTTCCATAAAACCTTCTTCCCTTATTTCTAATACCAAGTTTTATATTCGTCACTTAAAAACTGACAGACTTCCACACAAACTTTCATCCCTTATTTAACCTGCTTAGGGGATGAATTTCGAAAAACCGCGAAACACGTCTTTCTTTATCTTTAACTGAAAGAATAAATACCAATTTTCAAGATTTTATCTTGAAAAATAACGAAACGCCTCTATAAACTTACATCCCCAATTTAACCCTCTTAGGGGATGAATTTCGAAAAATCCTGAGATATGTATTTCTTTATTTTTAACCTAAATGCTAAATACCGATTTTCATGCATTTAACTTAAAAAATGACGAATTTTTATCGAAATTTTCATCCCCTATTTTACCCCTTTAGGGTACGAATTTCATAAAATCTCTTCTCAGTGAATGCTTACATCACAAAAGCAACCTACTGTCTAAATTTCTTGCAATTAGCTTCAGAAGATTTGTCTGGGCGTTGATGAATCGATCAGGACATGTTTTTTTATATTTATAGATCAATCTAATTTGAAAAAAATAAATTCTTTTGGTCGTTGGTCTTCTCGAAAATACTCGTACTCACGTGGAGGGTTTGAAGTTCAGCTTCCAATTTCCTCTTGGCGGCTGAGATGGAGGCGTTCTGTGCGGCGATGTCGTTGAGCTGTTCGTGAGCTTCGGCCAATTCCTGTTCGGCCTGGCGACGACCGCGGTCGGCCTGTTCGAGAAGAGTGCGGCTCTCCTCGAGCTCGTTCTGGAGCGCGTTGGCGCGACGCTCCGAGATTCCAAGGAGCTCTCGTGCCTCGTCACGGGCGCGTTGTTCCTCCTCAAGGGCGGTCTGGACGTCCTTGAGCTGTTGCTGGTACCGCTTGATGTTCTTCTGCGCCTCGGCGTTCGCCTTGTTCGCGTGGTCGAGGGCGATCTCGAGCTCGTTGATGTCGGCCTCGAGTTTCTTCTTCATGCGCAACGCCTCAGCCTTGCCCTGTTTTTTTGCATCAACGCGAGGATGAGTATCGCAGTTACAATCGCGAGGAAAAATAATAAGAGCGAGAATGAATTGTGGGAATTGGTGAGTTCGTTTGTTCGGATTTGCTTGGATTCGTTTGGCTTCGTTCATGTTTGTTTGGGTTATTTTGCACATCTTTTGACATCTTTCTTTGGATTTGTTCGGGTTAGGTTAGTTTCTTGTACTTTCTTGGATTTGTTTGTATCAAGCTTTGTTTGGATTTGTTCAATTATCTTTGGGTTTGAGTGTCTTTGTTTGGTTTTGCTCGCGTTTCTTTAGCTTTGTTTGAGCTTGCAAGGCATTCATTGGTTTAGTTTGCGGTTGCCTGGCTTTGTTCAGGTTTTTTTTGGTATCGTTTGCGTTTTGGCATCGTTCTTTGGATCTGTTTGGGCTTGGGTTTGACTTTCTTCGTGGTTGCTTGGATTCATTTGAGTTAGCTTGGATTTATTAGGCTTTGTTTGAGTTTGGTTGGCTTTCTTTGTTTTGGCTTGGTTGGCTTTCTTTGATTTTGCTCGAATTTGTTTCGGTTAGCTTGAGTTTATCAGCACTCGTTTGGGTTTGTTCAATTGTATTTGGGCTTGCGAGGCTTTCTTCGGGCCTGTTTGAGTTTAGTGGTGATGATTTGTGAACAAACCTTGGCTTCGGCTTCGAGGGAAGCTTGCATCGAGTCGAGTGCGCGTTGGTGATTCTTTCGGGTGTTCTCGAATTCCTCCTCCTTCTCTTGAATGCGTCGGTCGATCTCCTGTCGGACCTGGCTGAGCTCCAGCTGGCTGCGGAGAACCTTGTTCTCTTCCTGCTCGAGCGCGGCTTCGGCCTCTTCGAGGGCAGCCTGCAGCTCGTCCTTCTCGGCCTCCAAGCGTTTGCGGGCCTTCTCGACCTCGTGGATGTTGCGTCCACCCTCACCAATTTGATCGAGCAGATCCTTGACTTCGTCGGCGAGATTCTTGTTCTCCCGTCGGACCGCCTCGAGTTGCTCCTGGCTCTCCTCGTAGGCGCCTGTCGACGAGATTCGCAGGGAACGTGTTAAGGGACCGTTTCGGTGTAATTTTTTTTTTTGAAAATTGTTTTTTTTGTTACATTATGCGAAAATGTGGACTTTTATGAACGAGGTGTTGAATTTTGGTCGCGAAATTCGAATTATTCCAATAGCGGCGTTCAGACCGACTGATCCGCCTCGCGAGGCCGCCTCGCGAGGCAGCCTCGGGTGCCTCGGGCGAGGCACCCCAAACACACAATGCGAGCGAAGCACGCCCATATAGTGCGAGGCGGTGCTACGTGACGCTGCCTCGATTCTTGCCTCGGCCGGTCTGGACACGGCTATTCCTTAAGGGGGGATCCTCCTCCGGATATCAATTTTTTTATTGCTTTAAAAATTCATTTAGAGTCTGAAGAATATATTCCCAAAGTTTGAGGCTGAACAGAAAGTCATAAAGGTCCCTAGAAAGTCACCGAAGTGATGCCCTCCAAAAGTACCGAGAGTAGGTAAACGAGCGCGCGCTCTTTGCGGCCTCTACCTTTTTATTTCTTAGCCAAACAAGTTTACTAGTTTACTTTATGAATAATAACACTTCCGACGAGTGTAAAGAAAAATTCAGCCTGTGTAACCGTCGTTTTTCATTGTCACAGAAACAGTTTACACAAAAAGTGAAAAATGCAGTCCAGATTAGTGATTTCCTAGAAGGCTTGCTTTATGGCCCTGACATCGCAGATTAAGCTTGGGTAATTATAAATCACTCTAAACTGTACTTTTTAAGAACGAAAACTTCAATCGAGTTTTTCGCGAGACGTGTGTTTTTCCGTGCCGCGGAATGTAACTCAAAAAGTAATGAACCAATCAACTTGAAATTTTGTACAAATATTTTGTAACTTATCGGCCTTTGCACAAACCTAAAATTTCGTATACATTGTTTTAATAAATATAGTTTTTAACGATTTGTTTATAAAAAAGAGTTTTTTCTTCTTTTTGTCCTTGAATTTTGAATTCTAAATTCTTTTGCGAAATTTAGGTCCATGCAAAGCGGAATGACTTATTTTAATGAAGAAAAATTGTTTCGTTGGTTTTAGTTGACTACAAGGATCTGGGCGTTTCACGGCGCAAACTCTAGGAGCCAAGTTGGAGCACCTCTAGCGCCGCAATTTTGTTTTTTTTTTTCACTCGTGACAATTTTGTTTTGTATTCATTTGAACGTCAATTATATGATTTGATTCATTGCAATGGATGCTCTCATTTTTTTGTAAAAAATTCTTGAAAAACCTTTCCACCGAAAAACCGTCGAAAAAAGTCCCAATTCAACACTCAATTTTGAAATGGCCAACATTGTGGTAATTTTCATCAAAAAAAATTCTCTATACGCCTCCACAGTTTTTCATACTCAATAATGTTTTTGGTTTTTCTTTCTAGCAGACAATTTTTCGCGGAGTACGACTTTCGACCGTCAGGCGCTATTTTTTAGTGCATATTGCAGAGGCCAAAAAAATTATATAAAAAATATATTTAAAATATTAACAAAATATCTTTATGTACAGCACAAGTCATTTGAATGAATGCCGAAAAATCGGTCTGACTATCGAATTTGAAAAAAATCATGAAAATCATCAATGTTCAATCAAGTCACAATGGTCACGAGGTAACATTTTTTTCGGCATTTTGCAGAGGCCAAAAAAATTATATAAAAATACAATTGAAACATTAACAAAATATCTTTATGTACAGCACAAGTCATTTCAATAAATACCAAAAAATCGACCTGACTATCGAATTTGAAAAAAATCATGACAATCAGCAATGTTCAATCAAGTCACAACGGTCCCGAGGTAGCATTTTTTAGGCATTTTGCAGAGGCCAAAAAAATTAAATAAAAAAGAAAATTGAAACATTAACAAAATATCTTTATGTACAGCACAATTCATTTGAATAAATGCCAAAAAATCGACCTGGCTATCGAATTTGAAAAAAAAAATCATGAAAATCATCAACGTTCAATCAAGTCACAACGGTCCCGAGGTAACATTTTTTTAGGCATTTTGCAGAGGCCAAAAAAATTAAATAAAAAATACAATTGAAACATTAACAAAATATCTTTATGTACAGCACAAGTCATTTCAATAAATACCAAAAAATCGACCTGACTATCGAATTTGAAGAAAATCATGAAAATCAGCAATGTTCAATCAAGTCACAACGGTCCCGAGGTAACATTTTTTTAGGCATTTAGCAGAGGCCAAAAAAAATTATATAAAAAATACAATTGAAACATTAACAAAATATCTTTATGTAGAGCACAAGTCATTTCAATAAATACCAAAAAATCGACCTGGCTATCGAATTTGAAAAAAAAAATCATGAAAATCATCAACGTTCAATCAAGTCACAATGATCAGGAGGTAACTTACCCTTGAGTCTGAACAGTTCGGTGCTGTAGTTGCGGCATTCCTTCTGACTCGCGTCAAGTTCAGCCGCGAGATCGTCGACCTTGAGTTTCCATTCGCCGATGATCTTGTCGAAGGCCTTCTGTTTCTTCTCAGCCGCGTTGGCGATTGCGGTGGCGCGATCGACCTCGATCTGTAGATCCTCCACTTCGGTGGCCAATCGTTGTTTGGTCTTTTCGAGAGCGATGACCTTCTGGTTCAGCGACTCGATAGTTTCCTCGGCCTCGGCGAGTCGGGCCTGGAGCTTGCGCTTAGCTTCCTCGAGTTCTTCGGCCCGAGCGACACCCTCGGACTCGTACTTCGTGCGCCACAATTGGGACTCGGCGTTTGCCTTGCTCAATTGCCTCTGGAGATCGGCCTTGCCCTCGGCCTCCTCCTCCACTTGTTCCCGAATGTTGTCCAAGTCGTGCTCGAGGTTGCGGAACTTGCCGAGCAACGTGGCACGCTCGCGTCCCTCCTCGTCGGCCAGCCTCTTCGTGTCCTCCAGTTGGGTCGTCAGCGAGATCTTGATCTTCGACAACTGGTTGACCTGGGACTCTGCCTCCTCCAACTGCCTCAACAGATCGCTGTTCTCTATCGATAGCTTCTTCTTCGCCGCGTCGAAGTCGTTCACCGTGCGATTGAGCTCTTCGAGCTTGCCCTGGGTCTCGTTCAATTGGTGCTGCAATTGCTTGGCTATCTTTTCTTGAGCCGCCTAAAAAGGGAACGCGGAAACGAGGTTTGAAGAATCGGCGAGTATGGAACTACAGTTGGGCGTAATTCTATTTATAAATAGGAATACGAATTTATTCACATCGTTATTTTTACGCGAATATCAATACAAATTTGTTCGTACTTCACTTATTGGCATTCACATGCATGCGTACAAATACAATTGTATATTCACAAATATTCTGAACATACAAATAAATTCACAGAAAAAATTGTGAATATTCACAAAATATGTGAATATTTACAAAAAATCCTGTGGATCAAAAAAGATTCACGTCAAAATCTGTGAATGCAAATGTATTCACAAAGAATTGTAAATACAACAAAATTCACAAAATAAGTTGTGAATTTCTTTCGTATTTAAGGGGTTACCCCCACTTGCGATTTTGAAAAAATCGATTTGTTTTATCGCATTTTTTTGAAATATAAGTATTTGAGAATATGTCCTGAAAATTTCAAGTCGATCCGAACAAAATTGACTGAGATATGAGCGTTGAAAGAGAAGAATCCGTTGTGTAAACGACCGGAAATTGAAACTTTAAACGCGTTTTTCTCAAAATGGCATTTCTGAAGTCGGTGACCAAGATTACTCGAACACTAATGAACCGACCTTCTTGAAATTTTGCAGGCTCATTTAATACATAAAAATGTAGTCTTTAATCGTCCGATTTTTTTTTCGAAAAAAATGGCCGTTTTATAGCCAAAAAACGGCCGTTTTTTTTCGTTAAAATCGAACCATTAACTTTGACTGTCCGCCATTTTGTGAAAAATTAATATTTCTTAAAATCCTTCGATTAAAGACTAGTTTATACTTATATTTGACTAAATCCATCCGCATTTTTTTTTCAGATGATCCACTTCGCCGCAATGTTGGTCACCGCAAACCGTGTATATAAAAACATTATTTCATTGACGGCCATTTGCCACTAAACAATGTAATATTTTTCAATAAAAAAATTACTGAAAGTTCTTCAAGATGTGTTCTTTGAGATGGTATATTGATCGATTTAAAAGTTTTGTAGTTTTATTTAAAAAAATTCATGAAAAAGGCCTTTTTTGCGCTACACGTGGGGGTAACGCGTTAAGACAAATTAAAATCAAATTCACAATGATTGGATTAAAATTTACATCAAAAGTGAGTTCGTACGTATTTTGAGACACAACATTGCCCCGAGGCAAAGAAATTTCCGCACCAAAATTTTGTGCAGTCTCAACACAACGTTTTCTCTCAAAATCCGTAAGAACTCACTTGCGGTGTAAATTTTAATATAATTGTCGTGAATTCGATTTTAATTTTCTTCAACTTGAGGCAATTCGCAACTTGTTTTGTGAATTTTTTCATATTTGTAATGTAATATTTGAAACTCACAACTTTTTTTGCAAAAATTTCTTTGTCTCGACGCAATGTTTTCTCTCAAAATACGTAAGAACTCACGTTTGGTGTAAATTTTAATCTAATCATTGTGAATTTGATTTTAATGTTTTTCAAATACGAAAAAAATCACAACGTATTTTGTGATTTTTTTTGTATTTACAATTTTTCGTGAATACATTTGCATTCACAGATTTCGATGTGAATTTTTTTTTAACTCACAGGATTTCTTTTAAATATTCGCATTTTTTGTGAATATTCACAATTTTTTCTGTGAATTTATTTGTATTTTCAGAATATTTGTGAATACAATTGTATTTGTACTCGTATTTACAATGAGTGAAGTATGAATAAATTTGTGTACGGATTTACAATAAGTGAAGTATAAATAAATTTGTATTTATATTCGCATGAAAATCACGATGTGAATAAATTCGTATGCGTATTTACAAATAGAATTACGCCTAACTCTGGTATGGACGATTTCGGAATATCGGGTTTTTATCAGACACACACACGGGTTAAAGCGCAAGCAAGTGGTTCATGCCAATTACTCACTGTTCTCTTTTTTTTTGCTAAAGAATTTCCATGTTAGCTCTCGGTGGACTTTGAAGGGGTGGCAGGCGAATGGGTGGAAGTATCAACTATGGCGGAAGCACGTGGCTCGAGTGGCAAAACAATGTCGATTTTTTGACAAAACGTTCCAAGTTTTGGCCGAGTTTACCATCTCTTAAGGTCATTCGCTGATAACGTTGAGGAAGAGATAAGTATACACTCAGAAAAAAGATTTATTATGTTCTGATAAATCGGCAGTTTTGTAATTAAAAATGAATAAAAATGGCCGAAGGTGAGAAACTCGAAAGTGAGGAGTGATTTAAGTGTAAGTAAGAATACAAAGTGACAAAAAACACGTTCAAGTGAGAAAATAATGACGAACGAAATGACACAATTCCTCGAAAAAAAACCAGCTGGGTGGATTATGAAGAATCCTATTAGATGTTAAGAAAAACTCTTTTTGCCGGGTATAAAACACCTATTTCTTCCAACTTATATATCGTATTGGATGTTAAGCAAAATTCTTAGAAAATCTTAAACATAAACTTTAATAAAAAAAAATCGAAGCTGTTAATAAAATCGTAGTTTGTCGACATACGAATAAGAAAACTTATTCGCCAGGAGACAAACTTCTTTGTCCTTAACAAATCTTTTTTCTGAGTGTATGCAATGAAAGTACTCATTGTTAATATTATAAGAACGGGTTGTCAGAAGTTTTCAAGGTTATTGCGTGATTTTATCGTTGTTTCGTTGACCGTCTAATGAGGCAAGATGAATACCGCAAAACGGGGTTGAATTGACATTGAGGGTAACTTTGAGAGTTTTTGGGGCTACTTTAACAGAGCGTCAAAATACGGTTCAAATGCGTGCGCATTTAAATGTATTTAAATTTGTTGTTCCAGTTGCTAAGTAATGATGCATTAATGCTAAATAACGGTCAAGTTGCTAAATAATGTTGCTCAAGTTGATTTTGGTCTCACTGATGTTTATAAGACTGATTAAGTGCCTACAATGCTACCCTAGGTGCTTCATATTTTGATGTAAAATGTTTCCTTAATGAAGATGACAATTTGATTGAGAAAAATCGTTGTTTTTCATGTAATTCCATGTATAATGCATCAAATATTCAATTTTTTTATCGAAATGACGTTAAAGTAACCCTCAATCTTTGACATAAGTCTCATTTCAATGCCTTGTCAAATAAACCCCACACTCGAGGTTACTTTGACACTTAAAAAAATATGTATACAATCGTGGGTGGTTGGTGGGGCTTGACTTCCTTATGCACTCGATAGCCAAAGGACACATTGTCCTATTAGAGCAAAAAAATTTGCAATTTAGAATGTTAAAAAAAAATTACAAAAAACTTCCAAAACTTGTTCATAGTAACCCCATTTAAAGGTACAAGCGCTCGCAAAGCCGCAATATTTTACAGCGTACCACGATCTACGTTAGAGAGGCGTGTTAATGCGGTCATCCCATGTAAGAAGTTCAATTTTTTTTGCCTTTTTCGACAGTTTATACTTTCAAGATTTTTATACTTTCCAGAATATGAAATGAGATTTTTCAAATTTGCTGACATTGTAACTCAAAGAGCAATTATCCGATTGACTTGAAATTTGAACTGAGTACTCTTGAATATATTCACTCTACAATGACGTAGGATATTTTTGATTGGATGAAAATTGACGATTTGGCATTGAAAAAAACGACCATTTTATAGGCAAGAAAACAGACGTTTTTTTTTTATAACTGCGCCATTTTGTTAAATTTTGATATTTTTCGAAAATACTACGTCACTGTACAGAAAATACCTTCCAGTTTAACGACATTTTTTCCTTTTTCGGTTTCAGTTACTCAATCGGCCGGAATCATGTCAGAAGTGGAGGAACTTTTTTTTTTGGCGCATCCGAAGGCAGCGCATAAGTCGCTTGGATGTAATTTTATAATGAAAAAATAGAATTTTTATAATTTTCTATGAAATTTCTAATTTTAATAGAAATAATTTAATTAAATTTTTTATTAAATATTTTATTATATTAAATTAATTTTAATTTAATTTAATTTAATAATTAATTTAATGGAAATAATTTTTCTATGAAAAAATGATGTAATATAGGTTAAATATAGCCAAATATATTCTCAATTTTCCGAAACATTTAACTGAGTACTTTTCTTCCGAAAAATTCCCGAAAATCGCCCAAATTTTTAGCGTTCACACTGGTATAGCCCCTTGAAAGAATAATGACAGTTGACGTATTTATATGTATGGTTTAGTTTGAACATGATCTCAGCGTTCTCATTTTGCCCCTGCTTTCCCTACTCGCGTTAGTTTGCTCGATTTTCAAGCTCATCGTTGCTGAACCGTTTACCTTTTCGTTGCTCAAGTGGTCAACGGATGCGCGAAGGTCGTTCAGTTCGCTAAAGTACTGAACTTTTTCCTTCTCAATGCTGTTGGAGACATGAAAAAGAGATGACAGACACGGGAAATGAGTGATAAACGTCAGGCAAAGGTACAAGAATTTCGTTGCGGATTATAAACAGGAGATGCGATAATCGGACGATAATAAACGAAGTGTGTAGACATGTGAGAACGAACATTCGACGTATGGATAACAAATGTGTGACACGTTCCACGTAAATATGGAGAGCACGACCGTAACTGGAATAAAATCCGATGCAAAATAGACACGGGAGAGTGACGAAAAAAAAAAAGTGAAAGAAAACAACGATCGTTCCATCACCGATCTACCTTCTCCCTCGCGACCTGGTCGATGGCTGCGCGGGCAGCGTTCAAGTCCGCGTGGATGTCGTGACGGCCCTTCTCGGCTCTATCAAAAACAGCCCGCTTGTTAACAACCCTGAGGCTTGTCTTTCACTCCAAGAGGGATCGAGCCTTTCACCCTTAAGGCCTTAGACCGCCGTAACGGGTATAAAATCGTGTGCGAATTTGACAATTTTTTTTCGCATGAAAAAGTGATTCACTCGTAATATTAATTACACATCTATTTAGTATGAATATCAAGCTGTTGGAAATTTTTTTTTTCAATGTACAAAATGGCCGACTACTCGAAACTTCTCGAAACAGCTTTTTTCCAATTGGCGTGACAAATAACTTCAACAATTTTCACTCGATTTACTTTAAATTTTTAAGTTATCTGCCTAATTGCATTTCGCAGAGGAGTACGTATGGAATTTCTGATTAATCGAAAACTTTTCATTTTATTAGCAGTTTATGAGCAGTTATAACGAAATTTTTCACTGAAAATTCATTTCTTAAGGGGTTACACCCACTTGCGATTTTGAAAAAATCGATTTTTTTATTGCATTTTTTTGAAGTATAAGTATCTGAGAATATGTCCTGAAAATTTCAAGTCGATCCGAACAAAATTGACTGAGATATGAGCGTTGAAAGAGAAGAAACCGTTGTGTAAACGACCGGAAATTGAAACTTTAAGGAGGTACGGTGATTGGAGCGAGTCCAAGATAAAAGCCCGATTTTTTTTACTAGCATTATCGAGACCTTCGTCCATGCGTATGCGAAGTTTCCACGAGATTTACCGTACAGTTTCCGAGTTATTAACTGTTAAAGTTGGTGACTTAGTCACACGTGTACGACAAAATGTGCCTGTCCTCTCATATATCGATTTTTTTGTACTACATGGAGCCAAGACATACGTGAAAAAAACTGACGGTTGCGTTCGTTGATTTGTTGTAATCAATAAGACACCTTGAATTGGAAAGCTCACCGCAGAAATAAGCAATAAATTTATAAATAAAGTCGCGAAAAACCGAAGTTTTTAGAGAGAGAGAGACGTCTCGTGACGTAACAGCAGCCGTCTTGCTCGAAGTGTGGCAACGCCGGATACCCGCGCAAATTCGATTCTTCTATCGGATATTTTCAACACGAATTAAAAATATGATTGTGTGAAGCCGTACATTTTTTAATGGATTATAAACTGCCTTTCGTCGAAATTTACTTGAAGTTCTTACCGAAAATGCGACGATGCTAAACGTCAACGATATGGCGTACTACTGAAGTCGAGTACTAGATTATTAAGGTTGTTTCCATGTTATAAAAATAATAGGAAACTCGAAATTCAATACTTAAAAAATATTTCTCGAAAAATAGGCCATATACACATATTTAAAACGTAGCGCTATTGCGGCGTGAAATAGACTCTAAGTTTACTAGCATGGTCATCACCGTACCTCCTTAAACGCGTTTTTCTCAAAATGGCATTTCTGAAGTCGGTGACCAACATTACTCGAGCACTAATGAACCGATCTTCTTGAAATTTTGCAGGCTTATTTAATACATAAAAATGTAGTCTTTAATCGTTCGATTTTTTTTCGAAAAAAATGGCCGTTTTATAGCCAAAAAACGGCCGTTTTTTTCGTTAAAATCGAATCATTAACTTTGACTGTCCGCCACTTTGTGAAAAATGAATATTTTTTAAAATCCTTCGATTAAAAACTAGTTTATACTTATATTTGACTAAATACATCCGCATTTTTTTTCTTCAGATGATCCACTTCGCCGCAATGTTGGTCACCGCAAACCGTGTATATTAAAACATTATTTCATTGACGGCCATTTGCCACTAAACAATGTAATATTTTTCAATAAAAAAATTACTGAAAGTTCTTCAAGATGTGTTCTTTAAGATGGTATATTGATCGATTAAAGAAGTTTTGTAGTTTTCTTTTAAAAAATTCATGAAAAAGGCCTTTTTTTGCGCTACAAGTGGGGGTAACGCCTTAAGTTCAAATACCTACAACTTTTGAATAAAACGATATTTTTTAAATTCCGTACGTACTTCTCTAGGTATTCTAATGTAGATTGACGAGAATTTTTGTTTTTTGTTCTAGGTAAAAAATTCTGGATGCTAAATGTCACGCGGAGCGCCCAAAAAAAGATAAAAGAAAGTATTGGTAGTCAACCATTTTGACATCGCAAAATATATATATATATTTTCTAACAGCTTGATATTCATACTAAGTAGATGTGTAATTAATTTTACGAGTGAATCACTTTTTCATACGAAAAAAGAATGTTAAAATCGCACATGATTTTATACCCGTTACTGTGGCCTAACCCCTTAACGCGGTCATCCCATGTGACAGTTTAAAAAATCGAAAAAATTCTTCTTGCACAAATTGCAATAAATGTGGGCGCCTTACATGCACCCGGCATAGCAGATTTACGGCGAGTCGACATTTTCTTTGTGTAAATCGTGTTTTTCTCAAAATTGTATCTTTCAAATTGCCTTCCATGATATCTAAAAAGCTATTCAACGGATTTCGCTCATATTTTCACGGTATAGTCAGCACATCTATAGTTCTCACCCGAACTAGAATATTTATTATATCTGCCATCGTTTTTTTAAGCTGAAAAAGTCGAAAAAAAATCGACGAAACTTCAATTTAAAAAACCGTGTCAAAAATTCATTTTTCGATATTTTTTACGTTACTCCAGTTCCGGCGATAGCCTCAGGTCTACAAATTAAAATGCCGCTCGTCTATTTGATTTCGGATGAGCAAAACTCTGTCTGAGCAAACTGGGTCTCTCCCGAACGGTATAAAGTCCATTCAACTCGTCATTTATGTTCAATAAAATTCCAAGGTACTGTCACATCGTTGATAAATGTGTGGTAAAGATTCAAAGATATAGCGTTTCAATGCCACATAAAAAAAATCCCAACAAAGCGATAAAAAATAGCTGTCACCCAGGATGACCCCATCGAACCTTAGATACCGATGTTCCTTTATCCGCCCAGACACAACCCTGCAAACTCAACTTCGAAATTTCACCAAGCTCAACAGCATGGTGTCCGAGAAAAAAAAACAAATCACTCGGTAAAATGCTCAACCCTCAGTCGCGAATGTGCAAATGTTGTTCGGAAAAAGAGCACCGAATGGATCCGCGATCCAGTGATAATTTCGAGGTGTTCGACAAGGGTAAAAAAAAAGGAAAAAAAAAAGATTGGAAAGTCATCAATGCTACGAGCGAAACTCACCGAGCCTTGAGTTTGTTGAGGGTGTCGATTTGTTCTCCCATCTCGGCGACGGCATCGTTGTGCTTCTTGCGAAGGCTGGATAGCGAGGCTTCGTGTTGGATGTTGGCCTCCTCGAGGTCCCGTCGGAGTTTGCTCAGCTCGGCTTCTCTCTTCTTGTTGAGCTCGATCTGGGCGGAAGTTGCACCTCCGGCTTCCTCCAATCGCTCGCCCAATTCCTCGAGCTCGCGGGCAAGATCGCTTCGTTGTTTCTCGGCCTTCGCGCGGGCTTGACGTTCCGCCTCGACCTTGCGACGTTCGACGATTCGTCATGAGTATCGCCATCGACTTTTTGTTTCCATGCGAGTGCGAATGGGGCAAAAAAGTGGGAATGAAGAGAAAGAAAGTGAAGGGTCTTACCTCTTCCTCGAGCTCCTCGATGCGGGCCTGGAGTTCCTTGATCTGTTTCTGGAGCTTGCCAACGAGGGACTGTTCATCCTCGAGTTTGGCGGTCAGGGACGAGAGTTCCTTGTCCTTGCGTTGGATCGTTTGCTCGAGCTCCTTCTTGTTCCTCTCGAGGTCGGCGACGGCCTCTTGGGTGAGCTTGAGGTCACCCTCCGTCTTCCTCTTGCCCTTCTCCACGTCCGCGCTACGATCGTCACATTTTCGTTAGCTCAATGCCCGACGAGTTGCGCATTTCGTCCTTTTTTTGGGTTTGTTGGTCTTTGCTTGGATTTGGGGAACTTTTGGTGTTTGGTTGAGTTTGGAAGCTTTTTTCGGGTTTCGTTTAGTTTGGAAGCTTTTTTGTTCTTGTTTGGTTACATTTGGGGGGTTTTGTTCGAGTTCGGTTGGATTTGGGAGGCTGTTTTCTGGTTTTCCCAGGCATGAAAGATTTTTTTGTTTCGTTTGGGAGGCTTTTGTTCCGGTTTAGTTGGATTTGGAAGCTTTTTCTTTGTTTCGGTGGCTTTGGTTAAGTTTGGGAGACTTTTGTTCGGGTTTGGTTGGATTTGGAAGCTTTTTTTTGTTTCGGTGACTTTGGTTAAGTTTGGAAGGCTTTGCTCGGATTTGGGATGCTGTGTTCGGGTTTGGAAGTTTTTTGTTGTTTGGTTAGGTTTGGGAGACTTTGTTTGAATTTAGAAGCTTTTTTATTTAGGAGGCTTCGTTCGAATTTGGTTGTGTCCAGAAGTTTTTTTGTTCCGCTTGGTTGGATTTGGAAGCCTTTGTTAGGATTTGTTTGAGTTGGGAAGTTTTCGTTGTTCGGTTACGTTTTGGAGGCTTTTTTCTGGTTTTCCCAGGCTTGGAAGTTTTTTTGGTTAGTTTGGGAGGCTTTTGTTCGGGTTTGGTTGGATTTGGAAGCTTTTTTTTTGTTTCGGTGGCTTTGGTTAAGTTTGGGAGGCTTTGCTCGGATTTGGGAAGCTGTGTTCGGGTTTGGAAGTTTTTTGTTGCTTGGTTAGGTTTGGGAGACTTTGTTTGAATTTGGAAGCTTTTTTTTTTATATAGGAGGCTTTGTTCGGGATTGGTTGTGTTCAGAAGTTTTTTTGTTCCGCTTGGTTGGATTTGAGAGTCTTTGTTCGGATTTGTTTGAGTTGGAAAGTTTTTGTTGTTCGGTTACGTTTGGGAGGCTTTTTTCTGGTTTTCCCAGGCTTGGAAGTTTTTTTTTGTGTTTTGGTGGCTTTGGTTGAGTTTGGGAGGCTTTGCTCGGATTTAGGAGGCTGTGTTCGGGTTTGGAAGATTTTTGTTGTTTGGTTAGGTTTGGGAGACTTTGTTTGAATTTGGAAGCTTTTTTTTATTTAGGAGGCTTTGTTCGGATTTGGTTGTGTTCAGAAGTTTTTCTGTTCCGCTTGGTTGGATTTAGGAGTCTTTGTTCGGATTTGTTCGGAGTTGGTAGGCTTGTGTTAATCTTTGTTCGTGTTTGCTAGATTTTATCTGAATTTTCGTTGCTTTGCTCAGGTCGGCTTGGATCTCTTTGAACTCGTATGGGATTGTTCGGGATTGAGGGGGAAAAAACGCCACCTACCGGAGTTTCTTCTCGCGCTCAAGGGAGTCCTCGAGTTCGTCAAGAGTGTGCTCGAGCTTGACCTTAACCTTGCTCAAGTGATTGACCTTGTCCTCGGCGCCCTGAAGCTCCTCAGCTGTCTTTTGGTTGACCTCGCCCTGGTTCTTCTTCTCTTTGTTGAGCTTGTTGATGAGCTCGTCCTGGTGAGCGATCTCGTCGTTCAAGTTGCGGATTTGGTGGTCCTTGGACGATTTGTCCTGCTCGGATTTCTGTATCGCCAGCTCGAGATCTTCGATGTCCTTCTTCAGTCCGGAAACCTCTTGTTCCAATTTCTTCTTGTTTTGGAATAAGTTGTTGCGCGCATCTTCTTCCTGTTGGAGTCTGTCGGAGATGTCCTGCAAGGTGGATCGCGGCGTTCGTCAAGTCCCAAGTTTTTTTTTCAGCGGGATTGACGCGTTGCTTCAAGGGATTTTTCAAAATGGGCGTCGAATCAATCGACCGAATCTCGAAGGATTCGCACCATTTTTTAATGCTAGTACTAGCTATTCAGGCTGAATAAATCCAAAGTCTGTAGATTTAGCGCGGCTTTTGTGAAATTTCTAAAATCTCAACGTATTCGAAAACTCGCGGGAAGACTCACAAGGAACATCACTCAAGTGTCCACCTTCGATTTCGTTGAAACTCATATATGTGACAAAGCAGTGGAAACTAGTGAACACGTATTTTTTTTTATCGGTGCAAAAATGGTTTTATGGGGGGAAACCACCCTTTAAAGAAAGACGCGTCGAAGGGTGATCGCACCGTTTCAGTCGACCGATCTGAATGAATCGAAAATCAAAATTCTTCTGATGTAAAGCCATGACAAATCCACTACAGAAATATTGAAAAAAAATCAAATTAAGGGGGGACTCCCTTCTTTGAGGGGTGGTTCTCCCCTAAAAAATGTTTTTCCGCCGATAAAAAAAAATACGTGTCTAATAGTTTTCAACGCTTTATCACATACATGAGTTTCGAGAAAATCGAAAGCGGACACTCACGTGATGTTCTTCATTAGCTCGGGACCGGGTTGAAATTCCGAACTTTAAATGATCAGAATCGTCAAAACTCCGAAGGAGCACTCGAAAATCCGAAAGATCAAAACTCCGAAATAATTTTACCCGAAAGACCAAAACTTGGAAAATCTCAACACCGTCAAAATAATTCGGCTATGGAAGTTTTTAAAGTTTCAAAATGTTCAATAAATCCACGAATAATTTCAAGCTTTTTTTATTATTAAGAAGTGATTTTACGTCAATTTTGAAATTTGTCTAGACAATGTTACACGTCCTACATCATTACAGTCAACTGTGTAGACTTTCGCTGGCATAATCTTGACGAACCTTGTAATTTCGAAACATTAAAATTAGGAATTTTAAACCGTCGGCGCATTCAAAGTTTGGAATTTCAAGCCGACCCCATCAGCTCCAATGTGGCCCTTTTTCTCGACCGGCCAATCTCTACGGGGGACGAAATTCCGAGGAAAAAGAAGAATTCCAAAAATAGCGCGACATTTTTTCGCGCCCCTGTAGGAAGTGGGGTTTCACTCGGTCTATTGTGGCGGCGTGGTCTATTTATAAGCCGTCATATTCGTAACCGATCCCTACATATGATACGCCGTGGAAGACCGTTCGTTCGAATTAGACAACTTTTTTCGAGCCCCAGTAGGAAGTGGCATTTAAATCGGTCTATTGTAGCGGCGCGGTCTATTTATAAGCCGTCATATTCGTTACCGATCCCCATATTTGATACGCCGTATGAGACTGTTCCTTGGAATGAGACTTCACAAATCTTTATATATATATATTTAGAGTCTTTAGAAAAGCGAGATGTGCCCCGTGAATCATTTTCTTCCGGTGACACATACGTCCGCAATGTTACATCGGAGCCAAGTGCGGCGCTACGAATCTTGAGGGAGAGAGAGAGAGAGAAAAAGGGCCATCTTCCGGTGCGGACTAACGCAACGGGCCATTTATCAACCCTATTTAAATACGCGCTGCACCTGCTCCGCGGCACGGGCGCGCTCTCCAGCCCCATACGAGCCGTGCATACTTTTAATAACCTGGAATCTGCTGTCTTATATTTAGATTCGGTTGAGGTAACGACGGCTTAATCACGCTCGCGGGTCTCGTTGCACATACGGCCCGAAATCGCGGCAGGTGGCATCTTCGTGATTGACCGCTCACCCAACGCGAATCTTCCGAATAGAACATTCCAATTTCGCACTCTGGCCTACGACCTACGCGCATCAACGTTCGACCCCAATTTTTTCACCAACTTTACGGATTAATCGCAAATTTGAAGAAAGAAGAAAAAAAACGTCAATTCGGGAGAAGTGCTTTTTCGTCTTTCTTTCCCTCATTTGTTTCGAAACACTTGATTGGGAAAATTTAATTAATTGCTCATTTTTACCCGTTGGATTACTCTTTAACATTTTTCCCCAGGACAAATGTTTCTCGCGGTAGGTTTTTTTTACAATTGAATGAAAAAAAAATGGTTGACCATTTTTTAATTGTGGTAAATTCGTTTTCAGAATCGAGGGATTCGGTCTGAAATTCGAACCTATCGAGATAATAATTTGAGTATTAAAAAATGTGGAGTTTAAGGAGTTTCGGAAAAAATGACGAAATGTTACCGTTGGCTTTAAATTTATACAGTTAATTTTTTGTCGTGTGTATGCACTCTCCAAATTTTGAATCGATCTTCTACATCGTTTCTATAAAATTTACAATTGAAAAAAAATACTTTTTACCATAGGGAGATGACTATGATCAGATAACACAAGGAGTAGATTATGACACTGATGACGAAATTGTCATAATGTACCGAGTAATTTGATGGTTTTGGATACGATTTTATTTTTCACACTTTTTCATGCGTAAAAGTGCCATTGAGCGATAAGCGCCTTTTTTAATCCATATTGTACAGAAATGTTGCGTGAAATGTCGATTTTTTGTTGTAAATGCGTGCCATTTTCTCAAATTTGGATTTTCTTTATTTTAATTACCGTCGCGTAGAAACTACACATGTTCGAACTGAAAAAAATGTTTGAACTTTTTGCAAATCAGCTCTGCCATTTTGATGATGAATTAATTTAAAAAAATTATTTCGTATACTTAAATGTACTATTAAAGTATACTCGAAGTTTGATAATTGTAGAATAATTATTTCGCAGTTTAAAAAATCGCATCAATGTTGCTTATTTTTTCCTGTCTCCTTAAAATTTTGAGGGTACATCCAGTAAATGACAAAGAATTTACTGTATAAATTCAAATCAAATGATGATATTTTGTCAATTGTCTCGAAACTCCTTAAGATGCTAACTCTTTAACTGGAATTTTGAAATTTTTGACATTTTCACTTTTCTCGGGTATGTTGTGATCACATGCAGGTGGCCTTTTGCTCACCGAATAAAAAATTCCACTGCGGTTTCGCACTCTGGCCTACGACCTACGCGCCCCAACTTTCGACCCTTTTTTTTCCAATTCTACGAATTCGTCGTACCGCAAAAGTATAAAACTTTGAGAAAAAAAAACGTCAACTCGAGGAAATACTTTTTCCTATTTCTTTCTCTCGTTACTTCCAAAGCACTTGATTGACGAAATTGATTCAATTACAAATTTCAACCCTTCGGATTACTCTTCAACACTTTGCCCCCAGGACGAATGTTACTCCCACTAAGTTTTTCTTCACAATTGAATAAAAGATTTATCGTCCATTCTAGTATCGAGATAAATGAGTTTTCCAAAATAAATGATGCGTTTTAAAACTCGATCCTATCCGAGGAAATAATGGGAGGCGACGAAAAAAAATAGAAGTCGAACAATTCACCCCCGAATACAGACGTTTTGGTTGATTTTAGTCCAGTCCCTCATGGACGAGTCCAAAATTTAATTTTTTTCTCAAATCAAGTCGAAAAAAGTAACGGACAACTCACCGACAATTGTGACTCAAGATCCATCTTCTGTGCGGCCAGTTTGACGGACTTTTCTTGGAACTCCTGGAGCGAGCCTGCTTCTCCAGCGAGCTGGTGAAGCAGATCGGTCTTCTCGGCGAGCAATTTGGTGTTGAGTACTTCGAGCTCCTTGCGCATCTTTTCCTCTCGTTCGAAGGCCTCCTGGGCGACGCGAGCGCGTTCTTGAAGCTCCTGCAATCGTGAATCATCGTCGAGGCCACCGTTCGCAAAGCTTCGAATGTTCTCCGTCACCTCTGTGTCACTCATCGTGATAACTTTCCGCCACCGTTATTTTTCCAAGTGTTTTCGCGACACGCGCTTGAGCTGACCCGAAAAAATCCCGATCGCGAAGTCGAAGAAAGAAAAAGCCAAAAAAAAAACAAAAAAAAAGATACGCGGCAGACTGCCAACCGTTCCAGGAGGGCTTGAAAGTCCTCGGCGCACTCCTCAGCACTCAACAAACTTGAATTCCGAATTGCGCTTGTCTTTGTCAAAATGGCGACGATCGATGCACGGCAGACGGGATGGGAAGGGAGGGGAGGGTGTTTTTACGTTGATGAAAATTCGAAGTCGTTCGTATCGGAATCTTTGGAAGGTCTGAAGAGGGACCACCGGATCGACCAAGTGTCTTCATCGACTATTGGGATCTATATATTCGTTCGACTGGCGAGGCTGAGGACTCGACTGACTTCTGCTTTACCAAAGTCTTATCTTTTCTACCCAAAAATCAAGAATAAACGCGCGTGGGCATTCCCCCTTCCTCCCGTGTGACCTCTTCTCCCACCCTGGGAGAAGAGTCAGCCCCCTCACGACAGATGAGTCCATTTCATAAAAATATTTATATCTTTTGCATTCAGCCGAGGTGAATCAGCCCGGAGGGGTAAGGCTTGATCTTAAAATAGGCGAACGATGAAGACTCCAGACATCCCCGGAGCGCACGCTCCAGCGTCGTTAAAGTAGCCAAGAATATATACGGTGGAGAACCGATTGCAACGCGAGCCCTCTCACCTCCCCCTTTCCATTTCCGGAAAGCAACATCTACCCGATCCACGAAAAGAACACTAAACGTTCCAAAAACAAAGACCCAAAGATTTATCAGTAGTCACGGTCCTTATTGATCGTCGCGAAGGGTCGCGATGATCAATTCCCACCAGCCCATTGAGGAGTGTTCCACAGACGAGTTTAAAATTGTCTTCGTCACTGGAGTCATTGGAAGGAGACTTTTAGAAATTGATTTTAGAAATCAACTTTCAAGATTTCGAACCAATCAAGAAAAGATTTTAAAAATACATGCTCCCATGATCAATTCCCCCCAGCCGATTAAGGAGCGTTCCACAGACGAGTCTAGCCGATCAACTTTAAAAAAGAAACGAGCTTTCCGCGTAGGCAGCCCATCGGTTGAATTCCAAGCCAGGGAATTTCCCCAATAAATAAAAGATCCAATATGTGCGTCCCATTTTCGAGCTGCTGCTCTCAATGATCGATGTAAAAATAAATGAGCAGAGTGAGATTTCATCGGGCAAGTTACAGTCATCGAGACAGCCGGGATTTTCGGCTAATTAGCAAAATTGCGCGGAAGGGGGGGGGGGATTGGAACCCGGAGGCATTTGCGTTTGGAAAGATGGTTCTCTAAATCAAGAACGTAATTTCGACGTCGACCTGCGTCTAATTATACGAACATTACAATCTCTCGACTAAACTCTGCTAAAAATAAAAGAACGAACTCCCGTGGGGGGGGGGGGGGGGGGGGGGGTGCTTAAGATTTACGAAGGCGTGAATCACGGATTTATGATCTCGGTTTGGAGCCAAGCGATAAAAAAACACGACTGTGAAAAAAATAACGGCGTTGAAGTTTGTCGTTGCGCAATGAGAAAGTGGTGAGATTCGTAACTTACGTTGAGCTCATCTTCGATACGGCTGGCGTTGAGGAGAGGTCGGACTTTGGTCCAGAGCTTCCACCACGGCCAGGTACGAAGCTTGAGGTATCTGCGAAGGTTTCTTTGGACGACTTGGAGGGCCAGGCGCTGTTCCTGCAGGGCCTTGAAGTCCTTGCGGGCGATGTAGGCGCGGATGTAGGCTTGTAGCCACGAGACGATCTTGCTGAGACGCTCGTCACGGAATTCTTCCATCTGACCGAGAACTCCGGCCCGGAAGAATACCTGATGTCGATGGGAACAATTGGTACGTCAATGACAACGCCTCGCTCACCATTCGCGGCGTTATCTTCCAATGTGCAAGTTCACGGGTGCCTCGGACTTCGCCCCTCAAGTTCTTTCACGACTTCGAGTGTCGTCTCGAGTCGCGCAATTTTTGCGAGGCTCAATCCGAACCACCAGTGGACTACACCTACGTGGATGTTCGAGTACGAGGCAGTGTTCTTTGTGAGAAACAGCGGGCCGTTAAAAAAAAGCCGTTTCGAGTGTTACAGCTGCTGGTAGGTACGAGAAAACGAAAAGGGCATGCAACTTTAACGGGCTACATCCACTCAGGTGCGTCAAAAAATTACATTTTGCCGAAATATTTTCTTTCTTTTTTTCGATAGTAGCAGCTTTTAGCTATATTCCTAAAATTGAGGAATCGTCACAGTGTAAATTTTTCGAAAAATCGTCCAATTTTTAAATCGATATTCGAATTATTTCGGTCGCTACGGACTTTCTTAGAAAAAGTTAAGCATTTCTTAGAACTTTGAACGCAATTTTCTCGGAATGGTGTTTTTCAAAACGGTGGCCATTCTCAAAGGAAGAGTTTTCAGGCTATCCGTTGGAAATTTTAACAAAACATTCTTCACGTCTTTCCTTATGTTGCTATGGAAGCTTTCTTTTTTTTAATCTTCCTATTTTTTTAGGAAAAACTGTCGAAAAAACGCTAAATTTGGAACTTTTTGTTCAAACCGCCAACATTTTTTTTCAATTTCACCAAAAAAGCCTCCATTGGAACATAGCGGCTTTCCTACAGATTAATCATCATTTTGAAATGATTGTTTCAGATGAAATTTGTGGCCGCAATCCTGGCCACCATGGGACACCGTTTTTTTCTCACGCAATTTTCCGCATATAAAAACAATGTTAAACAATGAATAAATAATTTTTTTTAATCATTTGCTATTCCTTATCGGTGCTTCAATTCGTAAAAAAAAATACACTGATTAGCTCATCCAATGCACCTGAATAAAAATCGCGAAAATCAGCTACTTTTCGGGCGGTCACACTGTGATGATTCCTTAAATGAGCTACAGCTTCTAACTGTCGGCCGGGCGAGCGGTACCAGCACCGTACGACAAACTTTAAATCGCGCTTTTCTCGAAACTTTGTTTTCAAAGTCGGTGGACATGATATCTCGAAAACCACTCGATGGATTATTTCCAAATTTACAAGAGATACGATGAAAAACATTTAAAAGTCGTTGACGATCTTACTTTTTCAAAATCGATCTTTGTTTTTCAATAGTTACTTGATAATGACGACTTTTTCAAAGATTTTCTATGCTCGAGGTTCAGTTCTCCGCCACTTTCATAAAAAAAAATTATTTTAAAAACCGGCGATCGTCAACGACTCGTATTTATTGTTAACTCGAATAACCCGTTTGGTTTTTAGACTTCGGATGGACCGTTCAAGCTGGACAGCGTCCACCGCCAAACGCCGCGAAAAAAATTTCATCATCTGCCGGCGGCCATGTTTTTGTGTTTTATGATTTTTTGTAAGGTTCCCAATATATGTTTCTTTGTGTTAAAAAAAATGCGTTTCTTTTTCACCAATCGTTTCCCAGAAGAAAAAAGTTCGGAGTTTGACCATTTTTTTGGGTCTCTAGGTAGATGTAGCCCCTTAATGTGGAAAGGGTGTGAAGAATTTCCGAAGATTGTCTTTCCCTTCGGAATGGAAGAACGTAAGTGTTACCTGTTATCCATCACTCCGCGTTAGGCTCTATCAAACAATCTCCATCGTCGTTACTCTATCGCGACGCTCGTAGATTTATATTAGCATTTGGTTACGCTACCGTTTTGGGTTATCCAGCACGACGCGTTAAACTGTCACAAAAGCTCGCGCCGACTGCAATTGTCGAAGACAAAAAAAGGTTGCATTTTACTCAAGTTAACGGTACGAAGCGTTGAATCTTGCTTAAAAATCAAGCAGGTATCAAGAGCCAGAGGTATCATCATGTACCTTGGTAGCACCCAGGCGGTACTGATCTGTTTCCAAATTGATCGCCTCGAGGATGATCGAGGTGGCTTTTTTCGGTTCGGTGCTGTCTTTAACGAGGTTCGCGCACAGAATTTTATATCTGCGGTTTCGCGTGGATGGAACAAACGGAAAAACAAAACAAAAACACCAAGCACATTGTTACAAATTCATATTCTCTGTGTCATAGATTGAGAATTGGTGGGAAAAAAAAAATTCACTGGGAGGTCCTCTCCTTTTCTTCGCGTTCACTGCTGCGACGCTTTTTGGGTCTCCCGCATTCATCGGTAAGTAAACATGTCGTGTTGAGTTTGCGATCGAAAATAGAAGGCGCACCGTCGGGAGAGGGACAAAGGAAAAAAGAGATTCGACCTTCGGGTCTTCGGAAGAGCGTCCTCTCCGGACGGTGCGTTTTCTTTGCGGATTTCGTGCGTAGAATCCGACGAATCATCACACGAATAAGGAGGGGGAAAAACAAAAAAAATACGTCGCGACCTTAGCCGCCCAGTTACGAAGAGCATCAAGGCCTTGTGACGTTTTCAAGCAAGTGTAAACAAACAGGGATGAGTAGTCAGGACACTTTCCATAAAAGGGCCCGAGACCACCCACCAAGGAAGTTCCCATCGTCGGGAAAGCCCTCCATCGACATGCTGCTCATATCGATTGACACGAGCAAACAACAACAACAACAAATGTACAATGAAAACAACAAACGAGTACAATGCGTTGGACAACCGAGCGCTGCGTTTAAATTCGCGATATCGTCGCAATGCAATATTGGACGGATAGGACGTGCCTTGGTGTGTCCAAGGCGGAATTGTTCAGGTTCGAGGCCCGATGCGTCGAGAATCGCTGCAGCCGATTTCTGCGGGTCTCCACCTAACTGATCGACAGCTTGCGGCGCCAGGATCTTGTACCTAGGAATCGGGGTCACGCACAAACAGGTGGTTCGTTCATTAGTACTGGAGTTTACTGCTACTTGGAAGGTTTTTGGTTTCTTTGCCGCTTGAATGCCAGCTGTTTGAAACTATGATATCGTTGTTGTTCCTCGTCCGCTTGCTTCCTCGTCCGGGACATCATTCGTGTACTATGGACGAAGAGGACTCATGCAACCGGTTCCGGTCGATCGCAAAAAAACGGTTCGAAAGTCGTAGAACCGTTTGATCACGTTCCTAGATAGGCAGTCTACTGGAGGGGTATTTACGAGAGAAAAAAAGGGACGGAGAGTAACAATTTGAACACATAAAGGGTCTTGGTGGGGTAGATAAGTCGATTGGTAGGGTCACTGCAAACCAAAGTCCTCGTAGGACTCTATAACGGGGTCTCACGCAAGGGGCCTTATTTACATCCCATTAGCTAGAAGGGTTCGTGTTTGCGTGATGTACGTGAGATGGCTGTTTTTGATGGTAGGGCGAAACTCAGGGGGGGGGGGTAATTTAAACTAGCCTTGGTATGACCAATCCTGTAGGTGTCCGGATCAAGACCCGTAGTTTCCAAACATTTGCCCGCCGCGACCTTCGGATCCTTCTCCTCTGTCATTATAGTTGGCGCTAAGATCATGTAACTGTGTCGCCAAGAGAGAACAACGTTTATTGGCAATATCGAAACTCCGAAGGATCAGCTGGATCCCTCGAAAGGTGATCGTGAACTTTGGGATCGGAACGATCACCGCTGGATTACGGTGGGTTCGCCTATGGAGGGGTGCGCGCGTCGAACGAAAAGCTAATGGCTCCACGTGAATCTCAGAAACTTGATCCAGATGGTCGACTTGATCTTGAATCTTAGCATGGTAGGGTGAACAAGCGAATGGCAGAACTTACCGTAGCTTGAAGTCAGGATAGTTCATCCTGTTGGGGAAGCCCTTACGACAGATACGGATGCCTTCAAGCACACCGTTACAGGTGAGCTGATGCATGACCAAGTGGGAATCGATGACGCCCGGCTGTTTGAGCTCGTTGGGGATGATACAACGGACGAAGTGAGGCTGGGTGGCGCGCAGGGTCGCCATCAGGTTGTTCAATTGTTCCTTGTACGAGGAGGATACGGTGGAGAAACCGCCGCCCTTCTTTCGTCCCTTGTCAGCAGCACCACCGCCGCCAGACTGGCCCGGATGATCAGCGAAGATCTCCACCAACAGTTTGTTGGAGGACTTCTTGTATAGGTCGACCACGGTGTCGTTCAACGGGTCCTTGTTCTTCTCCAGCCATCCGCTGATGTTGTACGGTACCTAAACGGATCATTCGATCGATCTCTCATCTTCCGTTGTCTCTTGTTTCTCACTCGTGGGAATAACGGGGCGTAAGGTTACTCACGTTGCCAGCGTAATGGCCGATAGCGAAGTGCGCGGCTACCTGGCCGGGCTTCGGTGGCTTCGGCTTCAGGAAGTTCGGACTCTTGCCGAGATGGTTGTTGTTCAACTTCTCCTCGAAGGTCTTGTCCGTCGCTTTCGGGAACATAGACTCCTCTTCGAGAATCGACAGGATTCCCATGGGCTAGTTTCGCGGGCAAGAAGAAAATGTCTCGCATTACCTACCGACTCGAAGGGTCTTAAGGATTGCCTGAACATTTTCTTTCGGAATACCTCTCGAAAGAGCACTTTTTTGAAGTAATTTTGATACAAAAGTTCCGATAAGTTTAACTACTTTCATCTACGTTGGATCACGGAGAAAAAAAAACATCACTTGGGTCAACGGAATTCGTTCATTGACGAGTGGCCAATCGAATATTAAGGGGGAATATACCTTTGTAATTTTTTTTTCTTCATTTTTTTAATTTGGCGTAGGGTCCCTTAACTATCCAAAAATGGTATTCAAAAGGCTTTATGATGGGGTCCAGCCATTGCCGATTAAAGGTAAACACGAAATTTCTATGATTTTACAGTACTTAAGACTCTAAACGCGTTTTTCTCGAAACTATGTTTTTTAGACTCGGCCGTGTGCGTAGCGCCTCGAGTTTTCAATCGATTGACTTGAAATTTTAACTGTAGCTTCTTGACAACATTTTCTAGTTCAGTACGTAGGATTTTTTCGATAAGTTGAAATTTAAGAATTTTGTGATCGATATTCGACCGATTTTTTTGCGATTTGTTTTTTTCTTCATATTAACGCCATTTTTTTTAATCAATATTTTGAAAAACCCCTGCGTACTGAACTAGTTTTTTTTTATCTACTGTCGAAATATTTTTCGTTTTTTGTTCTAGCTTGAAAATTATAACCTGTAAGAAAAGGAGTTTTCTTTCATCGACTACTGCGCCGCCATTTTGTTGCAGAATAATTTAAAAAACATTATTTTACTTTGTCTTGTACTAACATGTATAAAAAACAGAATTTAAAAAGATTGTTTTGTTTTTCTTAAATGAATTGTCAAAAATACCCTCGATTTTGCCCTCACAAAGGTATATCCCCCCTTAAGATGGAGCACTAAAATATTTGATTATTTCGAGCACTCGCAAGTTCCATGGAACAAATGATTCCCAAAATAACCCAATGCTCAATTTTTTAATCAATAATTAGTTGGCATTCTCCAATGACCGATTTGATCAGGCCCAAGTCTTTTTCTTCCATGGACAATTGTTCAAATCTCGTGATCTTCACAAAAGCGTACTTATTGCTTCTTTGATAAAACAAAATCTAATGACGATGATTTACGCATCTATGCATTTAAAAAACGTTATTTCGTACTCGTAATTGCTCTACTAGCAACTTAGTAACAAATCGTGAAGATTAAACGACCGATGAGTTTGACGGCTCTACGAGAATCCGGTGGACCCCCCGTCTGATGTGCTCAGTTAAAATTCTTAATGATGAGACCACATGATCGACTGATTATTGTGAATTAATATCTTTTTTCAAACAAAAATCATCTTGTGTACAGCTACGAAACGTGACAACTATAAATCGGCCCTTCTACGTAAAATCGGAGATGGCTTGAAATTCCGAACTTTGAATGATCAGAACGCTCAAAACTTCGAAGGAATAGTACCCCGAAAGATCGAAACTCCGAAAGAATTTTACCCGAAAGACCAAAAGTCCGAAAATCTGAACACCGTCAAAACAACTCGGCTATGGAAGTTTCAAAAGTTTCAAAATTTTCAATAAATCCACGAATAATTTCAAGATTTTTTTTATTATTAAGAAGTGATTTTACGTCAATTTTGAAATTTGTCTAGACAATGTTACACGTCCTACATCATTTACAGTCAACTGTGTAGACTTTCGCTGGCGCAATCTTGATGAACCTTGTAATATCGGAAAAATAAAATTAAGAATTTTAAACCATCGGCGCATTCAGAGTTCGGAGTTTCAACACAGTTGACAGTAAATTATGTAGAACGTATAACATTGTCTAGATAAATTTCAACATTGACGCAAAATCACTTCTTAAGGGGCTATACCAGAGTGACACTTTCAAAAAATCGATTTTTTTGCCTTTTTCGACAATTTATACTTTTAAGAATATAAGATGAGATTTTTCAGATTTGCTGACATTGTAACGCAAAGAGCAATTATCCGATTGACTTGAAATTTGAACTGAGTACTCTTGAATATATTTACTCTACAATGACGTAGAATATTTTTGATTGGATGAAAATTGACGATTTGGCATTGAAAAAAACGACCATTTTATAGGCAAGAAAACAGACGTTTTTTTTTCATAACTACGCCATTTTGTGAAATTTTGATATTTTTCGAAAATCCTACATCATTGTACAGGAAATACCTTCCAGTTTAACGACATTTGTTCCTTTTTCAGTTTCAGCTACTCAATCGGCCGGAACCATGTCAGCAGTGGAGGAACTTTTTTTTTCGCGGTTCCGAACGCGCACATAAGTCGCTTGGATCTCAATATTTTTCTATGAAAAAATTATGCAATATAGGTCAAATATAGCCAAATATATTCTTAATTTTTCGAAACATTTAATTGAGTACTTTACTTCCAAAAAATTCCCGATAATCACCCGAATTTTCAGCATTCACACTAGTACAGCCCCTTAATAAAAAAAAAATCTTGAAATACTTCGTCGATTTATTGAAAATTTGGAAACTTTTAATTCTTCCATAGCCGAATTATTTTGACGGTGTTAAGAATTTCGGGGCTTTGGTCTTTCGTGTAAAATTCTTTCGGAATTCGGAACATTAAAATTTGGAATTTCAACCCGGCCCCGTAAAACCATTGCAAATTACACGTCTATAATACAGTATAAACAAAAACGGTATAAAAACAGCGTGAAAAAAAAACGACAAACAAATATAAACTTGCAAGCGCGTCGTTTATGGGCGTGAGTGTTATCGATGATGCACTGCGCACGGGCGCACACTCGGCAATGTTCTTCCTCGGCGGTGTGTTAATGGCGAAGCTTTTACCTTCTCGATTAGGTCGATCGTCGACTGCAAGTCCATACCAAAATCTATAAAAGTCCAGGTGATACCCTCCCTTTCATATTCCTCCTGCTCGAGGACGAACATGAAGTGGTTGAAGTATTGTTGAAGCTTTTCATTTGTAAAGTTGATGCAGAGCTGCTCAAATCCGTTGAACTGGCGATCCAATGTTCACAATCACCGCATGCGTCGGTCGGATGTGCATAGGGGATGCAAAACACACACAACACGTAACGAAAGGAAAACAAAAACACTTGGGAATTTTGTTCTCACCCACGCATATATACGTATCTAGAAGGTATATATGTGTGTGCGGGTGAGTAAAGAGCAGACAGGCCAGTTTTGTATTTCCGTTAGGCCCTTCGGCTCTCGTAAGAATTTTAGGGATTTTCCCATGAGAGAATAGATATGAGAAGATAGATGGAATGACCTGAAATGAAACATCATGTTGTTAGTCGAGGCATAAGAGAGACAGGATTGGTGGTTCGTTCGTACAGAGAGGAAGAGAAGGACATGCTCGAGCATATCGTTTTTTTGTTGTTGTTTTGTTTTTGTGGTTGCTGCGGTACAGCGAGCTCATGCCCCCGTCAAAACGGGTTTTTCTTAGCCGAGTCTCGACCCAGTACCTTCTCGATAAGATCAATGGTAGCCTGGAGATCCATGCCAAAATCAATGAATGTCCATTCAATGCCCTCCCGTTGGTACTCCTCTTGCTCGAGTATGAACATGTGTTGGTTGAAGAACTGTTGGAGCTTCTCGTTGGTGAAGTTGATGCAGAGTTGTTCAAAACTGTTGAACTGCAGGATGGATTGGAAACAGACAAAGGCATGGCAGTTGTCACGTGACTGTTTGAGCCGGAAGTGGGCATGCTAAGAACGAGACATCTATAGGATGGCGCGACTGTCGCGATGTATTCTCGCGACAATCGCGCCACCCCGTTGGGTCAGACAAGGTTGGGGAAAACTTTGAATGCGTACGCAGGCCCGGATCCTCGTGTCCTTTTTTAGGGCTCGACGCATTGGTCCTTGGAAACAGCGAGATTGGGAGGATCTTCGACGTGTCATCCATACCGGAAATGGACAGCTGGTGGAGTCGTGTCGCAACCAGTGGGGGACTTCGGGTACATCGTGTCAATGCCGAAACGACCGGGACTCGTTGGATTAGAGGGATGTATTAGATGCGCTCTTATCGATGTTCCGTTTCAATGACTTTCAACAGTTTCTGGTCACTCGCTGGCAAGGTACGTTGGGGGGGTTGAAAAAAGCCGCGAGGCCCAAGGGGTCCGTGTATCTACGGATATGGCCCTCTGCGCGCAGGATTAGGGAGAAAAAAACGGTCGTCGCGTTTCCGTTCGCGTCTTCATCGTCAATCGCAACCCAAGCAATGTGAGAGAAAGAATATAAAAAAAGAACCATCATTGGCTTAGCTCCAATGATCCAGGTTAAGCGAGGATCACGAGTTTACTCGATGCTGATCACCAACTCGCGTTTGCACCACTATATATGCACGTGTGTATGCATATATTCGATCGACCGCGCGATCGTGCGTCTTTACTGGCCAATCCTTTTTGTTTGTTTTGTAATCAGTACCTTCTCGATAAGTTCGATACAAGCGAGGAGGTCCATGCCAAAGTCTATGAACGCCCACTCGATCCCTTCCCTTTTATACTCCTCTTGCTCGAGTACAAACATATGGTGGTTGAAGAATTGTTGCAACTTCTCGTTGGTGAAGTTGATACATAGCTGCTCAAAGCCGTTGAACTGTTCGAGCAAAGGCAAACGGTGACGGGGATAATAACGTTTGTCAATGAAAAAGCTCCGTATCGAAAATATGTCGATCGGTTGGTGTCTCGTATCACTTTCTTTTTCGTGTTTTCATATGTCGTGTTGCGATATCGGATGACGAGTGACAACGCGTTCAACGTGTGATCAAACCACCCTCCCCTTCGAAACCCTCCCGAACCCACCCCGCCATTGCCGCCGGAAAGTCGCAGACCGCGAGATGGAAGACAAAAAACATGGTGTTTAAAAACGGACAACATGTACGCGAACGTGGCACATCAAACGGAAAGAAAAAAAAACCAGTGGACGTTTACTCGAAAGCGTGTTAGATGCTGGTCGAAGCTATCGGCCATTTTGGTTTGGGTTTTTGGTGCTATGCTGCTGCTGGATGCATCGTAAAGTCTCATCGCGTTCATGTACACCAGCATCGCTAATCGTGTCCCGATTAGGCACCCATAGCCATATACCTTTTCTATAAGTTCGATACATGCGAGGAGGTCCATGCCAAAGTCAATGAATGACCACTCAATGCCCTCTCGAGTGTATTCTTCTTGCTCGAGGACAAACATGTGGTGGTTGAAGAACTGTTGGAGCTTCTCGTTGGTGAAGTTGATGCAGAGCTGCTCAAAACTGTTGAACTGCTCGGGGAGGGCGAGGAAAGGTGCAGTAGTCAGTTTACCGATTCGTAGTCAGTTGTCGGTTTACTGCTTCGTACGTCGTTTTCTTTTTTACACTTGGGCCGGTTATTAGTACGTGTCCCTTTCTCACCCAGCGGCAACGCCAATAATTGCGTCTTTTTTGCGGGAATCAAGGGAGTACGCGCTTGATCGCAAAAAGTACCTAATGCGATGTGTACACTCTCCGGTTAGTGGATAGCAAGCTTGACAGTGATCGTTGGAACAGGCAAAGGGGAAAAAGAAGTTGAACGACTCGGAGCATCACGCTGCTCCGATGACTTCCCACATGATCCGTACGATCATGGATCACAGGGACATGATACGATCCATCCTGCCACATGATCGGCAGGTCTGTTGATTAACTTCCTAGCCTACATCCACTGTTTTTTTTACCCTCGTGCAACCGGTACCAACCCCCGATAGGTCCCATTAATCGGATCGATCGAAGTACTGGAGGGACACTAACGCGGAGTCGAAAGTATCGGAACCCCATTGAAATGAATGACGAAGATGTGTGTGTGTGTGGGGGTGGATTTGGTGAAAACCATGCGAACGTATCGTGTGCGTGGAATACGTGGAGATGGATTCAAGTACAGTGACGTACACTGGTGATCCGAATCAGAAGGGTGGAAGGCAACGTCATTTTGTAGTTCATGAACGTTCGGACTGTTAATACACGAAAAAAAAAGAACGATGAGACTGTCTCTCATCGCGAAGAGGGGGGGGGGGGGTGGAAACTTTGTGACACGTTACCGTGTTTCTCTCGTTCGGTTGTTCCTCCATCAACGAAAGGATAGAGTTTCTCGATGCGGTGTACTCGTTGCCTAGATCAGGCATGAACAATCGTCGAGTGACAATGAAGAACGCGCGCTTGCAAGAATTTCGTGCTTTTTCTCTTTTAATCGGGGTGAATATTGCGCGGGAGGGGGGAGGGTAGACGATGCTACCTTTTCGATGAGCTCGATACAAGCGAGCAAGTCCATTCCGAAATCAATGAACGCCCAATTGATGCCTTCCCTTTTATACTCCTCTTGCTCGAGTACGAACATGTGGTGATTGAAAAATTGCTGCAGTTTCTCGTTCGTGAAGTTGATACACAGTTGTTCGAAACCGTTGAACTAAGGGGACGGATGGTGAAAGGGCGGGCAGACAAAATTATTGATAATTCGCCTACGAACATCGCGTGGGTGGTTTGTGTTCGAAAAAAAAAATGATGGCGCTTTTCGGTCGCGCTACCTTTGCGTGTCGCCCTGTGTCGTGGAGGTGTAAAATGGTGAATTATTATGTGGGCCAGAAATGGATCAATGACCGTGCTGGCTAAGGGCGATTGAGGTCAGGTTACCGTTCGTGACGATGGAAAATTCGATTTTTTTTACATAATTTGCATCCTTGAAGTGTTCAGAACACGTGGTAGGATATTTTCATATCTAAAGTATTTTAGAATTTACAGCCTGTTGAGCGGAACCGTCCGCTGGCTGGAAAACTTGCAGGGCCATCGAGAAGCGATTTTTGTCTAAAATTGATTGAGAAATACTTTTTTCGTTGGAACAAAGAAAAATTGGGTCTTATTGAAACGGTTGGCATTTTGTTATCCAGGGCTTTTTCGGAAAACAAAAAACGATAAGGCCCCCCAAATTTGGTCTAGTTTAATCATTTTCAACCTGTTTTTGTCTCACAAGGAAAAGTTGCGAGGTCGATCTCTCCGATTTCGATTAAATTTGGCATGCTTGTAGAATGGGTAAAAATAGCCGATACGTATTTTTTTATACCTGCGAAACCCAATTTTTAAGGGATGAAACGAACCCCCGAAAATAGGGGTGTTTTTCGTTTTTTTTTCGTCCATAGAGTTATCGTTCTCATATCCAAAAACAAACATTGTTGAAATTTGAAATTTTGTTCATATCTCGTACCGTTAAAACGTTATCGACGAAAAACGAAAAACACCCCAATTTTCGAGGGTGCGTTTCAACCCTTAAAAATTGTGTTGCGCAGATACAAAAAAATAAGTGTCGCCTATTTTTACCCATTCTACGAGCATGTTACTTGACGGCAGTTAGAGCCGCCATTTTGGATTTCTTTAAAATAAATCAAATTGAAAATTTACTCGTCATTGATAGAAGAATAAAATACCTTGTAACCCATTTCGGAAAGTATTTATACTAAATAAAAAAAAATTGTTTTTGAAAAACCTGTCTTTCAATATTGGAAATAAATTCTTTTCGTCTCCAAACGTTGACAAAGTCCCCCAATCGATATCTCCGATATCGGGGAAAATAAAGAGAACGATCATACAAAAAAATAATATCGGTGAAAAAAATCGCAAGGTCGTTGATCCAATTTCGTAATTCTGAGGGCCGCCCCGCGCGAATTTCGTTTCGGTTCGTTCGAACAGACAAAGTTCGACTGTTTTTGGTACTCGAGCACGAGATCGACTCGAATGAGAACCGAATCGAATTTACGCAGGTCCTGGCTCTGATAAAAAAAAAGGGGTGGTGGTGTGATAGAAAAGAATCGGTTTGGCGAAAAACTCACGTCGAAAATTTCGAAACCAGCGATATCCAGTACACCGATGAAGTGTTGACGCTTCTGCTTGGTGTCCAGAGTCTCGTTACACTTCTTCACCAGCCACTTGAAGGTACGATCGAACATGGCCTTGCACATGGCACCGACGGAGTTCGTGACCTGGTCCTTGTTACGACCCTGGGTCACGAACTCGTTACCGACCTTGATCCTTGGCTTCAGCAGACACTTGTACATGTCGGCGCAGTCGACACCGAGGAGCTTCGCTACTCGCTCACCTTCCTGTCATCGAATTCACATTCACCGAGTCAATTTTTAGCGAGGATACATTTAGCAGGAAAATTGATCCTGCGAGGTGTGATGCGGAAAAAATTATGTCCTTTTTTCGGGGCTTTAGCAAAAAATATTAGTCGGTGGTGAAAAAAAACTCGCGAACGGTAAACTCGATAGGTCGATTTTCAGTGGTTCGTTTTTCTTAAGGGGTTAGGCCACTCTAGAGGCCAAAAAAATAGACTTTTTGGGGATTTTTTTTTCAGAAAAACTACACAATGAATCGAGATTACAAAAGAAGGTGTTTATCATACATATCAGTGACTGTATACAATAATTTTTTTGAAGCGATTCATTTCAAAATGGCGGCTGTGCAGCATTTATCTCAAAACTGCATTTTTTTGGCCGGAAACGTAACTCAGACAATTTTCAACCGATTCACTTGAAATGTTGAATATATCTTGAAAAATACATCGTCTATGGAAGTACGTAGGATTTCTTTTTTATATTGCACAGTTCATTTGTTGTTAACAATTATCTGACGAAATTTTTCACTTTCCAAAAATTTGCCTAAAAACCGTCAGATAATTGTTAATTACAATTGAACTATGCAATATAAAAAAGAATCCTACGTACTTCCATAGACAATGTATTTTTCAATATGTATTCAACATTTCAAGGGAATCGGTTGAAAATTGTCTGAGTTATGTTTCCGGCCAACTTAAAAAATGCAGTTTTGCGATAAACGCTGCACAGCCGCCGTTTTCAAATTAATCCCTTAAAAAAAATTATTGTATACAGTCACTGATATGTATGATAAACACCCTTTTTTGTAATCTCAATTGAGTTTGTAGTTTTTCTGAAAAAAATCTCTACAGTATGAATTTTTATTGGAAAAAATACAAAATTAACAACGTTATTGAAGTATAAAAGGTAATGGAAGAAAACCTTCAATAAAAATTCACACGAAATAATTTTCGTATGAAATTCACACGAAATAATACGTATCATAATACGTATAAATAATATGTATCAGTAACGTTGTTAATTTTTTTCAATAAAAATTCGCACGAAATATGTTCAATGTATGCTCAATAACATTACTTTTTCCAAATCCCAAATGAATAATCTAGTAGACAAAACAATTGGAAAACCGACCTTTTTCGACCCGCTACAGTGTCCTCCCTTAAGGGGCCATCGAAGTGTGACATTTTCAAGAAATCGATTTTTTTGTTGCATTATCCGATAGTGTAACCGGATATAAACATGGACCTGCCATTGCCGATTGATCGTAAGTACACAATTTATATGAAAATACCGCACTCGAAACTTTAAACGCGTTTTTCTCGAAATGTCGTTTTTCAAAACAGAGTACACTCTCAAATGAAGAGTTTTCAAGCTATCAATTTCATTGCTATAACGAAGAAAAAATTGGCTAAATTCGATACTTTTTTTCAAACCGCCGCCATTTTGTCAATTTTGATTTTTCAAAAACTTCCCTAGCAAGATAACGGCTTTCATACTGATTAATAATCTTTTTACAAATATTGTTTTGAAATAATATTTACAGCCGCAACCATGTACACCGTGAGGACTCCTTTTTTCGAAGACATTTAGAACCATTAAAAAAAAATATTTAAATCAAAATAAACGTTTAAAAATGTACTTTCTGTTCTTTGACATTAAAACATCAGACTAATTAGCGTATTTAAACCATTGAAGCAAAAAATCAGGGAAAATCAACTATTGAAAGAAAGTTGGTCGAAAAAATCGATTTAAAAGCTATGAACATTCCGTCGACCGTAAAAGACTTACACTATGAGCCTGGTATCGATGATTCCATGTAAGTTGACAAATTTCATGATTTATTCATTCCCAAATTTTCAAACACGTTTTTTTTTTCAAAACCACGTTTTTCAAATCGGTACCCAAAATTTCTCGAAAACCAATGAACCGATTGCCTTGAGGTTTTTTGTGGTTATTCAATACACCATTATCTAGTACTTGTCATAGCATTTTTTTTCCGTTACTTAGTTTTTGTTTTATAAGCAAAATAATAACTAATTTTTGGCCCAAAAATCACTATTTATGCTCAAACGTCCGCCGTTTTGTCATAAATCGATATTTTCAAAATCGGCTATGATAAGTACCAGATTATAGTATCTAATTCAATAATCTTTTTGATTTTTTTTTTTTTTCAGGTGATTGTTGAAGAAACGCCAGTGGGTACCGTGTACGCAGATTTTTTTACGACCCTCCAAGGATCATACAATATCCTTGTATATTTTTGATATTTTTTAATAAAGAAAATTAAACATATTTTTAAATGTATATACTTTTAGATAATTAAAACCCCAATCCGAAATTTCAAATAGTTTTCCTTGAAAAAATTCACAAAAATGACCTTTTTCCGGCTCCTAGGTGTATATCTCCCCTTAAGCGATATTTATCTTTTTTTACCACAACTAACATTCTTCGCCAAGGGAGCGAACAGAGAAAATCTAATGCAGCATCTCGATATCCATACTTAGTGAATTTCAAGTATGTTCCCCGACCTACCTCAGTACCGTCAGCCTCAGCCTGTTCCTCACGACCCCTCTGCTTGAACTTCATACCGCCCATATGCATGACGGCGGCGGTGATCTTGTAGATGTTGTCCTTTTCCTCTTGGGTGAAGCCGAGAACGTCGAAGGCTTGCTGAACGGGGATAAAGAACGGGGTTGAAAGAACAGAATCGATTCATCCCCCCCCGTACGTTTCAGAATCAATGGGAAATCATCGCCCAACGTGCGAACGACTTTTATCCTCTTCGCTCATACAAGCGGAGAAAAGAAGCTATGCACTGGAGAGCTCGAAGAATTTCCCCATCGTTTCTGAAAGTCCGCGAGTACGCGGTGTTTTTTTTTTTTTTTTTTGGGCATCAATGTGCACATTTTACGGGTTACGACAAATCGGTGAAGCACGCGTGATGATGTTAGCGGAAGCACTCGTAAAGCATTGAGTATTGAGCGGCTAAGGATATAAAACACAGAGGCAAAGAAGCAGCTCGAGGATCGAAGTGTTCGAAGATGCGTGCTTTTTTTTTCTTTTTTTTTTGTTATGGAAAAAATGGTATGTTCGTTGAAGCAAAGATCAGAGAAAGAGCGAGGCAGAAGCGGAGCTCTGTGTTAAGCTTCTGTAAAATTGGCGATCGCTCTTCGTTTTTTTTTTGTCTATTTTTTTTTAAGTACGAACCACCTTAGCGGACGTTTTTCTCGCGGAGATCCTTCGGACCGTCGCGGTATCGGGATTTCGTTCCTTTCTTTTCGAGACGAAGTTCGAGCTTCCGCTCTATTTTGAGCTATTTTGAGCCATTTTTTCCCCGGCGTGTGAATTCCCATTGGGAAGCGGCTCGAAATTGTTATTTTTGCCCCCGTGTAAATTTTCATTACGATTCGACTCGAAATTGATTTACCACAACGATCAAACTCGAGTTTGCCGGAAGTGTATTTTTTGCTTTCTTCTCTTTGACTTCTTTTGGGGTGTTTTGTGCAATTTTGAGTCATTTCCCCCCCCATGCGAATTCCCATTGGAAATCGGCTCGAACTTGATTTGCCAAAATGATAAAACTCGAGGTTGCCGAAAGTGTATTTTTTTTTGTATTGTTTTGTATTGTTGTATATAAAGAAAATGTATTTCTTTAGGGGTATTTTGTGCAAGAGTCATTTTTGCCCCCGTGTAAATTCCCATGAGGGATTGGCTCGAAATTGATTTGCTAAAACGATAATACCCGAGCTTGCAGAAAATGCCATTTTTGTTTTCTTCTGTTTGACTTCTTTTGGGGTATTTTGTGCAATTTCGAGTCATTTTCCCCCTCGTGTATAATTGCCATCGGGAATTGGCTCGAAATTGATTTGCCAAAATGGTAATACTCGAGCTTGCAGAAAATGCCTTTTTTGTTTTCTTCTGTTTGACTTCTTTTGAGGTATTTTGTGCAATTTAGAGTCATTTTTGCCCCCGTGTAAATTCCCATCAGCAATTGGCTCAAAATTGATTTTCCAAAACGATGATACCCGAGCTTGCAGGAAATGCCATTTTTGTTTTTTTCTGTTTGACTTCTTTTGGGGTATTTTGTGCAATTTAGAGTCATTTTTGCCCCCGTGTAAATTCCCATCAGGAATTGGCTCGAAATTAATTTGCTAAAATGATAATACCCGAGCTTGCAGAAAATGCCGTTTTTGTTTTCTTCTGTTTGACTTCTTTTGGGGTATTTTGTGCAATTTCGAGTCATTTTCCCCCTCGTGTATAATTCCCATCAGGAATTGGCTCGAAATTGATTTGCCAAAACGATAATACCCGATCTTGCAGAAAATGCCATTTTTGTTTTCTTCTGTTTGACTTCTTTTGGGGTATTTTGTGCAATTTCGAGTCATTTTCCCCCTCGTGTATAATTCCCATCAGGAATTGGCTCGAAATTGATTTGCCAAAACGATAACACCCGAGCTTGCAGAAAATGCGATTTTTGTTTTCTTCTGTTTGACTTCTTTTGGGGTATTTTGTGCAACTTAGAGTCATTTTTGCCCCCGTGTAAATTCCCATCAGGAATTGTTATTGGAATTGGAAACGATAATACCAGAGCTTGCAGAAAATGCCATTTTTGTTTTCTCCTGTTTGACTTCTTTTGGGGTATGTTGTGCAATTTCGAGTCATTTTTCCCCTCGTGTATAATTCCCATCAGGAATTGGCTCGAAATTGATTTGCCAAAACGATAATACCCGAGCTTGCCGAAAATGTATTTTTTGTTTTCTTCTCTTTGACTTCTTTCGGAGATTCCTTTGAGTGCAGGTAGATCGTGCAATCGTGGGACGATCGACGTGTACCGATCGGGCACATATGAGATCGATACCTCAGGGGGAGATACAGGAGCGAACTACAAGAATGGTCAGACAGGGGTGGGGGGGAGCAAAGAACTACAGTTAAAAATTGTAACTTACGAAACGACGAGTCGTGTGAAAATTTTCACAAAATCGATTAAGGTCTTTCCACATACAAGTATGTGGACAAGGGTCACTCTGAGGTTCACAATTCGGGTACCAAACATCGTGGCGTTCACGTGGTCAAAGTCAAATGGGTGAAAAAAAAAGCTACGACCATCGTCCAATTACACGAATAGATCGAGTAATTTTGGAATGCGATTCAAAAGTGTCGATCATATGATTCGGGTGAACGAAAAACGTATAGTTGAGTCAGTTGTGTGAGTCTCTGACGGTTCGGGTGTTCGGGTGCTTTCTTTCGAAAATTGAAAGATGAGACAAAAATGTGTTTTTGGGGCTTTCGGGGCAACAAATAGAGTGCGGGGTTCCGTAGGACTTACGTCCGCGAGCATACACTCCTCGCCGTCATCGACGTTGGGAATCGTGGTTTTTCCCTGAGACACGTTGTAATAGTCGTGAATGTCGTTCGACAGGAGACACATGTCTGCAAATCATTTTCAAGTATTTCAATTTTTATCGAATATCCAAATTTTATCGAATATCCTGGTAACGATGTTTCGCATTTCGTTATTTTCATTGTTTTTATTTTTTTATTTTCACATCTAACGCAATGGTACGGTGCTTCGAAAAATTTCGTGGCCTACTGTGCTGAGATAAAAGTGCGGCTAACAAATAACTCGGTGCGCGCATGAGAAAAACGAGTGTCTCGGAGTACGTGAAATTACGAAGTATTGTGAAAATTGGGCTTGAAGTTCTCTGATCGACGGGAATAAAAGGAGTAGGCACCTAAAAATTCGCGGGCTTAACGGGACGTTACGTTATCAGCGGGATTAGCTATTGGTGTCTAAAGGTTCTACGTGCAGTGTAAGCAGAGTTGTCGATCCGCGCGTATTCACGTCCCGAAATCAAATAATCTCGAAAATCAAATTCAAAGAATACGAACGTCTATGTGAATATTCATATATATATACAGGGAGGCCCGAAAAGTGACGTCTACGAAGAAAATCTAAACGCCTCCATTAAAGGGTTAATTAGAGGCCCGAAAAAAATTTGCCAAATTTCGAATTTTTTGGAAAAAAAACGCACTTTTTTCACACAAAGGTATATATATTGAGAGCATTTGAAAAAAAAAATCACCAGAGAATACAGAAACACAACAAAAACATGGCCGCCGGCAGATTATTCTGTTTTCAAAGTCGGTGGACATGATATCTCGAGAACCACTCGATGGATTGTTTCCAAATTTACAGGAGATACGATGAGAAATATTTAAAGGTCGTTGACGATCTCACTTTTTTCAAAATCGATCTTTATTTTTCAATAGTTACGTGAAGATGACGACTTTTTTATAGATTTTGTATGCCCGAGTTTTAATTCGTCGCCACTTTGTTTTAAAAAATCATTTTAAAAATCGACGATCGTCAACGACTTGTCTTGATTGTTGACTTCAATAATCCGTTTTGTTTTTAGATGTCAGATGGACCGTTTAAGCTGGAGAGTGTCCACCGCGAAAAGACGCGAAAAAAAATTTCATCAGCCGGTAGCCACTTGGTTTTTCTGTATTTTTTGGTGATTTTTTTAAGGCTCTCGACATATGTAGCTTTGCGTTAAAAGAAAATGCGTTTCTTTTTCACCAACCGTTTCCCAGAAAAAAATCGGTATTTGGCCATGTATTCGGGCCTCTAGGCAGATGTAGCCCAAAGTGTTTTACGATCTTTTTTACGTTCCGAGAAAAAAGCAATTTTACAATTTTTTTCTTTTGAGCACGTGCTTTTCTCGCGATTTTGTTTTACTCTTATCGCCACGAAGTGCACTGTTGAACAATAAATAAATGGCGAACTGAAAACCAACGTCTTAGATTTGCATCAAAAGCGAAGAATACGTTTGAGAGGTTCATTCACTAAAGTTCAGACGATTAAAAAAAATACTCGTACTAGTCGAAATTGTTGTTAAAGCCTTCCAACAGGAAAGTACATGCTTCTAAGAGAAAAAAATAATAAACGATGCTATAGAAAAACACGAAAAAATGTAACAAATGCTTTTTTCTCGAGAACTAAAAAAGATTAGAAGAAGACGTAGAACATGGAGTTGATTCGATGCATCTGAAATTTTAGTTTTTCGACATTTGACATCACTTTTCGAACCAGTCCGTATTATTTTCGAAAAACGACAACTTCGCATACGGTAACTGCGAGACGACTACTCGGGGAGCGGGTGATATTGAGGTATCCCGATTGTTAACTTGTAGGGCCCCCAGATTCCCGCCCCCCGAAGGCGGCGGCAGGAGGAACTGCGCAGCGGCGGGGGGCAGGATTTTTTTTTGCTCTTGTCACACTTTCGCGTTACTTTTTCTCGCTCTTTCGTCGATTTTACCCGGCCCCGGTGAATTCCCTTCCTCCTTTCGCATTTTAATCTCCATTATTGTTTCAAATTGATAATTCTCTTTTTGCTCGACTGAGATCCACGAGGAAATTTTCACTTGCACTTTTCCGTCTATTTCGTCGCAATCCGACAGAATTTCGTTGGAGAATATTGAGCGACTATTTTTTATGTTATATTTTTCATACAGAGCTAAATTTAAAAAAAATACGCAATAATTTATTCCGCATAAATAAATTCGCGGAATGAATTAATATCGAAAGACAGATGGAGGGAGAGACAGAGAGCGACGAGTTACGATCATCGAGTTGGAAAAAGTATATGCGAAAAAATGGACAAATTTCGAAGCCTATCCGGGAGTTGGGGACTTACATCGGTGTCCTCCATCTCCGAGGCGTCGTTGACTCCCGGTATTCTTGTCTTACCCTGGCTAATGATGTAGTAGTCCCCGATCCGGTTCGTCAGCAGGCACATTTCTGCGTTTTTTCGTTTGTTTTTTTGTTCATTTCATTCGTCACGAAGACTCTTTCAAATTTATACACGAATTGGGGAAAAAAGGCATGGGGGGGGGGCAGAGAAAAATCTCGACACTTGCAGATAAACGGCAATCCGATCTCTTTGAAAATCAAAGGGAACAAACTACGGAGCAAATTTCGGACCGAGTTACGTCGTCCGCTAATCGGTACAAAGATTTGTTCTTTTTTCTATTTTTTTTTTGTTTTTTTGCGGCAAACGAAGAAAGATTATTGGAAGTAATAAATGCGGTATTAATTCTTAGAGAGAGAAAGAGAGAGAGAGAGAGAGAGAGGGGGGCGGGGGAAAGAAAGAGAGAGCAGAATTGCAGATAACAGTAAGAGAGCTAACAGAGGTAAGGTAGAGCTAAAAAAGAGCGTGAGAGAGACAGTAATATACTAAACTAGCGATGGATACAGCTAAATCGATGAGGCAGCTAATCAAGGCCTCATCCGATGAGAGAGAGAGCGAGAGAGAGAGAGAGAGAGAGAGAGCGAGCGAGCCAGAGAGAGAGAGAGAGAGACAGAGAGAGCAAGAGAGAGAGAGAGAGAGTCACGATGCGTGTCCATGTGTGCTGCAAGAATTATGCTCACGGACGAGTAGTTCGCATTCATCGTCAAATTCCCCAAAACAGCATCAACATATCTATGCGCAACAGTATGTCCATTATTCTCAAAAATGAAGATTGTTCCAAAAAATGAACATTTTTCCAAAAAGTGAACATTTTTCCAAAAAGTGAACATTCTTCCAAAAAGTGAACATTTTTCCAAAAAGTGAACATTTTTCCAAAAAGTGAACATTTTTCCAAAAAGTGAACATTCTTCCAAAAAGTGAACATTTTTCCAAAAAGTGAACATTTTTCCAAAAAGTGAACATTTTTCCAAAAAATGAACATTTTTCCAAAAAGTGAACATTTTTCCAAAAAATGAACATTACCCCCAAAAATGACTCTCCTCCAATGAGGAATTCGTTTTCTGACGTTTCTAACCGAATCGAGACCGAATGAGAAACACTCGTCACGCGAAATAGCAGATGGCAGCGATGAAGTACATAAATTGAGTAAAAACGAGTAAAAAAAAAAACATCCGCAACACAAAAGGGATCAATCGATTGGAGAATGTCTCAAAGGATCACATGTGTCCGAAGGAATCGTCTCCGCGCCAGTCTGGCCGATGCTCATTTACGAAAGTGTCTCAAGGCTGCGTCCAATGTTGCATCGTCGTACAAGGTTGGTTGAATAAAGAAGAGAATTCTGATTCCAATGATGCGAATGAATAGACGAATTGTCATCGAGGAGGCAACATTGGTCGGTGGAGCCAAAAGACATTGATCGCGAAAGAGGACCCCTTCGGTATGAAGCATGCACTTACGTCGGTAGCTAGCAGTTCCTCGCCGTCATCGAGGCCGGGAATCGTTGTTTTGCCTTGCGAAACATAGTGGTAGTCGCGGATGTTGTTCGACAGCAGCAACATGTCTACACGCGAAACGAAACACATGCGGGTGAACCATGAACCGTTGATGACCATGTTTCGTATGGTTTTACAGGATTCCTGGTCGGTAGGGGGCGCTCATTGATCGCGAACCAAAGTCCACAAGTCTTGGCTCTCATTGTCGTAATGGCACCTCCATTTTGAGGTTATTGTCATCATAGATTAAATCGAAATTCTTCAAGTGTGCATCGAGATGTTGCAACGAAATGGACATTTCTTCGTTGCCTTAGAGAGAAAAATGCATCAATGGATCCAATGCAAATGGTGGCGCGAGCCATTTTAAATAGTTTCCCAATTTCCCATGCGAGATTCTTCCCGTGCCAAGTGAAAACAATAGTTCGAAAGTTTGTTGAAAAATATTGGCATGTTGAATTGTGATGATTCCTTAAGGCGTTAGGCCACAGTAACGGGTATAAAATCATGTGCGCATTTAACAATTTTTTTCGTATGAAAAAGTTATGCACTCACAAAATTAATTACACATCTATTTAGTGTGAATATCGAGCTGTCAGAAAAAATATTTTATTTTTTTTCGATGTACAAAATGGCCGACTACTGGAAACTTGTCGAAACAGCTTTTTTCCAATTGGCGTGACAAATAATTTCAACAATTTTCACTCGATGTGTTTCAAATTTAAAAGTTCTATTCCTAATTGCATTTCATAGAGAAGTACGTACGGAATTTCTGATAAATCGAAAACTTTTCATTTTATGAGCAGTTATAACGAAATTTTTCACTGAAAATTCATTTCTTAAGTTCAAATACCTACAACTTTTGAATAAAACAATATTTTTTAAATTCCTTACGTACCTCTCTAGGTATTCTAATGTAGATTAACGAGAATTTTTGTTTTTCGTTCTAGGTCAAAAATTGTAGTACTAAATTTCACGCTGCGGAGCGCGTAAAAAAAAGATAAGAGAAAATATTAGCAGTCGGCTAGTTTGTACATCGGAAAAATAATATATATATATATTTTCTAACAGCTTGGTATCCATACTAAGGGGTGTGTAATGAATTTCACGAGTGCATCACTTTTCCATGCGAAAAAAATGGTTCAATTCGCACATGATTTTATACCCGTTACTGTGGTCTAAGGGCTTAAGGAGAGATATACACCTAGATGGTCGAGGTCGAGGATTTAGAACCTATGAACATTCCGTCGACCGTAGAAGACCTTCACTATGGGCCTCGTATCGATGATTCAATGTAAGTTGACAACTTTCATGATTTATTCATTGGGGCCGTCCATATATTACGTCATCGACTTCTGCTGATTTTTTACCCCCCCCCCCCCCCCTCCGAAATCATTCTATCTTTCCTATCGTTATCATCCAATTATTATTACCATCATCCAACAACCAGACCCCCCCCCCCCACCATTTTGAAATGACGTAATTTATGGACGGTCCCATTCCCAAATTTTCAAACGCGTTTTTCTCAAAGCCACGTTTTTCAAATCGGTACCCAAAATTTTTCGAAAACCAATGAACCGATGGCCTTGAGGTTTTTTTGTGGTTATTCTATACACCATTATCTAGTACTTGTCATAGGATTTTTTTTCCGTTACTTATTTTTTGTTTTATAGGCATAATAATAACTAATTTTTGGCCCAAAAATCACTATTTATGTTCAAACGTCCGCCATTTTGTCATAAATCGATATTTTCAAAATCGGCCATGACAAGTACTAGATTATAGTATCTAATTCAATAATCTTTTTGGTTTTTTTTTCAGATGATTTTTTAAGAAACGCCAGTGGGTACCGTGTACGCAGATTTTTTTACGGCGCTCCAAGGATCACACTTGTATATTTTTACTCCTTGTATATTTTTGATATTTTTAAATAAAGAAAATTAAACATATTTTTGAATGTATATACTTTTAGATAATTAAAACCCCAATCCGAAATTTCAAATAGTTTTCCTTGAAAAAAATCACAAAAATGACCTTTTTCCGGCTCCTAGGTGTATATCTCCCCTTAAGCGCTGCTGCATCTTTGCGTTGCATCGCTCGGATCCATTAGAAGAAATCACCAAATCGGCATTTCCTGCCAATATTCTTCGAATTTCGAACACACTTGGTGATTATTCCTTTGATTTCGATTCTAAAAAGCCACGGTGAGTGAAATTTAGGAAAATACGTAATCTCCATTAAGGGGTTACCTCCACTTGCGATTTTGAAAAAATCGATTTTTTTTATTGCATTTTTTTGAAGTATAAGTATCTGAGAATATGTTCTGAAAATTTCAAGTCGATCCGAACAAAATTGACTGAGATATGAGCGTTGAAAGAGAAGAATCCGTTGTGTAAACGACCGGAAATTGAAACTTTAAACGCGTTTTTCTCAAAATGGCATTTCTGAAGTCGGTGACCAAGATTACTCGAACACTAATGAACCGATCTTCTTGAAATTTTGCAGGCTTATTTAATACATAAAAATGTAGTCTTTAATCGTTCGATTTTTTTTTCGTTAAAATCGAACCATTAACTTTGACTGTCCGCCATTTTGTGAAAAATGAATATTTTTTAAAATCCTTCGATTAAAGACTAGTTTATACTTATATTTGACTAAATCCATCCGCATTTTTTTTTTCAGATGATCCACTTCGCCGCAATGTTGGTCACCGCAAACCGTGTATATAAAAACATTATTTCATCGACGGCCATTTGCCACTGAACAATGTAATATTTTTCAATAAAAAAATTACCGAAAGTTCTTCAAGATGTGTTCTTTAAGATGGTATATCGATCGATTAAAAAAGTTTTGTAGTTTTCTTTAAAAAAATTCATGAAAAAGGCCTTTTTTGCGCTACAAGTGGGGGTAACGCCTTAAAAATCAACCAATCGAATTAACCGTTCGCGGCTGTCCGTTCCACCGTTTACCAACGTTGCTCAGCCCCAAAAAAATCATCTTGCTTTTCAAGCCATTCGATTAGAACCAAGTGACTCTGTTCGGTATCAATGAGCGAGACGATCGTTCGAATCGCCTTCGGGGATGACTTCACACTAAACGGGGACAGCCCTGTCTTGTCACATGGGTGTTGATGCGCATCCATAGGGTGAGGATGCGTTGCCGAAGGGATCACAAGACCCGCATCGATTGGGGGCTCTGCAAAAGGATTCGTAATCTACGGCTACGAGGGATGTTCGCAAGGGTGGTGTCTCCATTGGCGGAGATGGAATCTCCGTTGTTTCGCCCTAGCGAAATTCGAGGGCTGCCTCTACACGAAACTCCGTACGGAAAAAGCCGACGGTCTCCACCATCGCTATATACACAAGTGCGATGTCAACATCGTGTCTGACCTCCTCGCTCCACGCGCAGCCCTCGAGCATCCGGAACAACGAGTACCTTCAAACTCCATCTTGGAATCGAAGCTTTTCGCCTTTTCGGCTGGCCTTGGGGGTGCGTTGGACGCGAGCACGAGAGACACGAGTGGCCGAGTATGCGTTAGAAGGGACGAGGGTAAAAAGAAAACCCATCAAGTGCAACAAGTTAGGAGGGGTTGGATTCAAGTCACGATCAAAGGGTGCAAAGAAGAAAAGTAAAAGAAAGTGAAACTCGTCGAGGATCGGCTTGGCTTCCGGTTCTTACGTCGGTAAGAGTGCACTCCTCGCCATCGTCGACGCCGGGAATAGTCGTCTTTCCCTGAGCCACGAAATAGTAGTCCTGGACGTTGTCCGAGAGATTGCACATTGCTATGGAGGACATTGAGAGTAAAGTTTCTAACGGAGGCTCATGGAGGTCTCGCTGAATCGAACGATAGAGGCGCCCGAGACGCTCTCCACGACTCTCCGAGGCGGTAGCTTCGCGAAATTTTAATGCCCTAAACCTGATAAACAGCTACCAGTCGCCTAAGCTCTGCTCTAAATCGGCCCTGGAACGGACTCATTCCGACGATCGCTATTCGTCGCTTTTGCGATACTTTCTGTCTACGAATCCAAGAGGCTGCTGCGAGACACGAGGATTAACGAGTTTGCGCCGATTTACACCTACACACGGAGCCCTAGAGTGAAATTCAACTTCCGCCAACATCACGGCTTACCTTTGAGTCCCTTGACCGAGCCCGACATCATCTGGTAGAATATGTGGTAAGATCGCTCCAAAGTCTGCTGCGAGATTACACGAGCTTTCTCCAACAGATCTGCCGGGCGATAAACGTTGGATTAGCCCTTTGGAGAAAGGTGGGGAAAATGGAGAACGGAAGTGGCGAATGGGGTTGGCGTCACTCACAAGTCTCGATGTCGGCACCGGCCAATTTTCCGGAGGGTCCAAAGTGAATACGGATGAATTTACCCTGGAAGGTAACGATTGACTCTTTTTTGTTTGGGTTTGTTTGGGTTTTTGAGGTTGTTGTGGGGTGAAGCACGGGCACCCTATGCTTATGCACCGAGCCGATTGACTTTTACCAATTGTTGGCTTTATTATAATCGTCATATTGAACGTGCGTTTTCGAACGATTTTTTTACATCTGTTTGTAAAAATATGCATCTTTGAACATTCGGTGATTACGTTAAGGGCGGGGTAAAGTATTAACATTTTTTTTCTTTTTTTTTTTAATTTTTTAAATGAATGCATAATATATCAAGAATATTGTGTTAAAATTTCAAGTCGATCGGAGTAAAATTGACGAAGTTATGAGTATTTGAGCGTCTATTGCTCCATGCCGTTCTCTTCTCTTCTGCGTTTTTCAAACCGTTTTTCTGAGACTTGTCATATTTGAAGTCCGTGTGCACGATAACTTAAAATCTACCGGACCAATCGCGTTGAAATTTTGCACAGTACTTCTTCACACAATTCACCAGGTATTGTCGAGAGCTTTTTTGTTTTTTTAAAAATAATTACTAATTTTTCAACAACAAATTAGCCGATTTTTTTAGCGAAAATCGGGTTTTTGGCTCCCAAGTGCTACGAAAAATCGAAAAATCGAAAAAAAAAGAATCCTCCCGTCATTACCTCGAGAAACATCTCCTTTAACAAATGCATTTTGATTTTTTTGTTTCAAATGATTCTGTTGCGAGTTATGGTGCACACCGCAAACCAACTTTTTTTCGAGGCGCCTCCGGGGTTTAATTTTCACTCGCTCAATTTTGAATATTTTGCAATGCAAATTTAGGAGAATGTTGTTCAAATGTTACTTTATTATATGTAAATTTTTCAATAAACGAACACTATTCGTTACGCCAAAAAAAAAATCTTAAAAACATGCCTTTTTTTCGCCGAATTAACTTTACCACGCCGTTAAGAGGAAATATACCTTTGTAGCTTTTATTGGATTTTTTATTGGCTTGAAAGGTCTCTTAACTATTAAAAAATGATATTCAAAAGGTTTTATGAAGGGGGCCAGGCATCGCCGATTAAAGGTAAACGCGAAATTTCCATGATTTTGCAGTACTTAAGGAGGTTGGGGCGTTAGCCACAATCTAAGGTTACATTTGATTAAAAAAAAAATACATGATATTGTTTAGACTATACTGAGTCTTTACGAATTTTTTGAACTTTTTCCACCACCAAGCACCAGAGATAAAAAATAGTTTAATGTATGTAATTTAACGTGCGATTAGATGGGCACGACTTTCGCACTAAAGGTTATGTAATTTTTTTTGTTATTTAGCACCAAGATAAACAATTTCTTACAACGGATTAACGCTAAATGAACCTTTGTAAACATTTAGAAAAAAAAATCCTCATCTTGCCCATCGTAAACAATGGGCCAATAATCTCGTGAGGTAAATATGAATAGGCATAATTATAAATTACTCAAAATTTCATTGTGAATTGTATAAAACATTCGTTGTCGTAGTTTTTTTTTTCATAATAATCATCGATAATGTTATACTTTTTCAAGTTGGCAGTAACACAAAAGTTTTTCCACTTTACGTAATAAAAATATTGAAATGCATAATTTTGCCCTTTAATTATATATTTGTAAAAAATAGCATTCACAGAATAAATCTGTACCTCGAGTATTCAATCGATTGACTTGAAATTTTAACTGTAACTTCTTGACAACATTTTCTAAATTTAAAAATTTTATGATCGATATTCGACCGATTTTTTTACGATTTTTAAAAATCTATATTCTGGAAAAACCCCTACGTACTGGACTAGTTTTTATATCTACATTCAAAATATTTTCTGTTCTAGCTTGAAAATGATGATCTGTGTGAATATGCCCGTAGAGGACTATGAAAAAAAGGAGTTTCCTTTCATCGACAACAACGCCGCCGTTTTGTTTCAAAATAATTATAAAAAAATTCTTTTACTTTAAGACTTGTACAAAACATGTATAAAAAACCGAACTTAAAAATATTGTTTTGTTTTTCTTAGATAAATTGTGAAAAATGACCCTTGACTTTGCCCTCACAAAGGTATATTCTCCCTTAAGTGTTTTCATGACTTTGTGTAATTATTTTCTATAACTTTTTCTCGCTCACTTAACGCGAAACGAATTGGCAACGTCGTAAATCGTGGTATATCATAATGCCCCGGCTGGCAGAAGTGTCGCGAAGCTAGAGACATATGCACCCCCTTCGTAACCTCAATATCGGCCCAAGGAGCTGTCAAAATTGATTATCGGTCCGAGTAAAAAAATTCCGCTGGAAAGAAAAAGTGTCTACCAAAGCTGTCTATAATCTCGAAGAAATAAAAAAACTTTAATAATTTTCCGATATTCTAAAAAGAAATTTATGTATGAAAAAAAAATCCGCGTTATTTCGTCTTTGCCTAGAAATGTCTAGAAATGTATAGCTTTTTAACATAGCTATCAAATTAATATTAAGAGTAATTAATATTAATTAAGAGTAAGTATTTACTATTAGTATTAATGTGAGCATGAGTATTAATATTAATTAATATCAAGAGTAATTAAGACACTAATTAAGAGAATAAGTAGCAATAATATTCGTTGTTAATTATCCTGACCGAGTAGTTTGAAGTTCCCGGGCATAATTACCGATTACCGATAAGATAGGTAGCATTTGTGCCGTCTACGACGTTGCCATGATTGCACAGTCTAATATTTCGCGCGTTTGATTTTCGCACAAATTCGCTATCAAAAACACGAATAATTTTACAACGGTACCGTGAATCCTCATTTTCACGGTACCAAGGGTTAGTCCGATAATTAGACGAACCGTATCTATTTTTTCAGCTCCGTGGTAACATTCACTTAGCAGATATTAACAATGTACAGAAAAATGATCGGGAGTTTTCCATAACCGTAATGTAATTAGCCCACGAAATACGTCGAGTTGCCGATTTTTTTTTTCTACAAAACGGTACCGTGGGTCGTATTCAAACTGCACAGGATGATCATCAAAGAGGTTATAAAGGTCCAGAAAAATGTTCAGCTCGGTGGTAACATGTTGACTTAACCCCATAACAACCTGAACACTCTTTGGCCAGTTTTTTTTTGTTCAATTCGTACAAGATATTGCGAAGTATCGTTGCGATACTTACGAAACGGGAAGAGTTGTCGTTACGGACGGTCTTTGCGTTACCGAAGGCTTCCAATACCGGATTTGTCTGTACGACCTGATCTTCAAGCGAGCCCTTCTTCGTGTCAACTTCCTCCACCTTTTTCGTGGAGGCACCGACCGTCGCGAAGTACGCGATTACCTTTTTCGTGTTCTCCGTCTTTCCTGCTCCCGATTCACCGGTGATCAACATGGACTGGTTCTCGCTGTCTGTGGGTGGCGCGAAGGGCAAAAAACACGCGGAGTTCACATACAACGTGTATTTACGCAAATGAGCCTGGCGAACATTTCCTCGTCCACCGATTTTGATCGCTGACACTGCCAATTGAACTGCGACGCCTAACTGGCGGTGACATTTTAAGGGGGGAGATACCGTTGGGCGAGAAAAAAATTGCCGATTTCCATGATCTTCTTTTAGGAAGGATTTCTTCGTGGCTTATGAGACTTAATGTTTTATTAATTATTTTGGATGTTGGGTTGTTTATTATCTTTAAAAATGGCGGAGGTATGGCACGGTCTTCTGAACTGCATTTTCAAAAATGGCGTGACGTATAGCGGAAAAACTAATCGACCGATTATGATGAAATTTGGTATAAATAGGAAAATAAAAAAAACGTATTTTTTATTGCCAAATGTAGCCGTTTTTTCGGAAAATTCAATCTTTTTTTTTTGGAAGCGTACCATTTTATTGATTTGCAATATTTCTCACTTTTCCTTGGTTCATATGCTACATATGAGTGTTAATGAAAGAAAAAGGTTTATTTGTTTTTTTTTTTCAGATCAATCCCGCCGACGCTACGTGTCACGCCGTCTGACAACATCCGCCGCAACCCGTTTAGAAGATCGTGCTATAGTTCCGCCATTTTTAAACATTATTTAAAAAATACCATGTACCAGCCAAAAGTATTAATAAAAAATACCCCGAGTCTCAAAAATGGTGACGAAATATGTCCTCAAGGAGGACTTTGTCCTTGAAATTTAGCGGGTGATGTTAGCGGCTCAACATGAGCAGCTAGAAGAGGACCAGGCATTGCCGATTAGCGGTAATTATAAACACATTTGTGTAAACACATTACAAAACTTTAAACGCGTTTTTCTCGAAAACACGTTTTTAAAAATGGCTGACATTCTCCTGACCGCTGTAATTAGCATATCGACCTGAAATTTGGAAAGCGTACTCGGAAAATATGTCTTCACGGAATGACGGATTGTTTTTTTCGATAGATACATTGTTGCATTTATTATTTATCTTTTTAGGCGAAAAAAAACGCGAAAATTCGATTTTTTTTTAATTGCCGCCATTTTCCGAAATTTGTACTAAACGAAAAACCCATCCGTCATGCCATGACCAAAGGGTCACAGATTGATAATATGCTTTGAATTTGTGTTTCAGATCAACAAAGAGGGGGCAGTGATGTCAGCCGTTTACCTCCCGCGATTTGACGACCTGTTTTCGCGGAGCTGCAACGGCCGCCATTTTCGTTTTTTTTTTTTCAAAAAAAAAATTTTTTAACGTTCTGTATATCACGAATAAAAGCAAGAAAAAAACCGCACTCAAAAAGCTTTACTCGTTTCCTTTAAAAAAAATAAAATGTAAACACCTGAAATATGGCACTCCAAGGACAAAGTCTCCCTTTAAAAAAATTATGAAAATCACAAATTTTTTCCTCGCCTTAAGGTATCTCCCCCTCGAGAAGCTCGAACATTTTTTTCTCGAGATACTTGATATCAAAGTTGGCAACTTCTGCATGATCTTTTTGTATGACAAGCAAATGCGTGGATATTGGTTCTCTCAAGGTAATTCTATCGCTTCACACTAATCATACCACTGATCATACTTGAGACTCGTACAATTTACATTTTTAACATATGCAAAAAAATAATTTTGTTATAACTAAAATTGTCCATGTGTGAACTGTTTAACGACTGTTCACATTTAATTAGAAAAATGAAAATATTGTTATTCCAACGATTCGAGCAGTATTTCTAGATTTGACATTTGGCAACATTGGTTCTATCTCCGTCTCTTTTTTGTCGATCTGTCAAAACAATGTCAGGTGCGGGTAATACAAAGCATTGTATTCGGGCCACGACTGGCAAGAAGCGTGGAAAATTTGTGTCGGCGAAATATGTCGGTTGAAAATGAAATACGTGTGGAAATTCGAATGAGCGAGATGAGGTTAGGACCACAGTCAGCTGTTGCCTTGCTGTCACGTCTCTTTATCGTAGCAAGTGGTAATTAATCCAATACCGGAAGTTCAAATTAAACTTGCCATTGCATAAAAATTAGGTCAATGAGCGTAATTTTTTCCAAGAGCATTGGATTACTACAAGTGTCAAGTATGTAAATCTGATTATTTTTAAGAATCTGACCGATTCCCACTATTATATACACTTTTGTAGCGACCGGAAATTGGCTTTTTGCATGTCGTCTCGGAATTCCTTCGCAAAAATACGCAATTTTGATATGTTTTTTTCTCTGTAATTAGGTCGATAACCAACCCGGAAATTTTACAGAGACGATTTTTATTATATTTAGTGAAGCTCGAAAAAAAATGAAAAACACATGGATTGAAGCCTAGCGATAGGATTACCTTTAAGGGGTAAGCCCCACTTGCGATTTTGAAAAAATCGAATTTTTTTTTATTGCTTTTTTTTTAAGTATAAGTATCTGAGAATATGTCCTGAAAATTTCAAGTCGATCCGAACAAAATTGACTGAGATATGAGCGTTGAAAGAGAAAAATCCGTTGTGTAAACGACCGGAAATTGAAACTTTAAACGCGTTTTTCTCAAAATGGCATTTCTGAAGTCGGTGACCAAGATTACTCGAACACTAATGAACCGATCTTCTTGAAATTTTGCAGGCTTATTCAATACATAAAAATGTAGTCTTTAATCGTTCGATTTTTTTTTCGAAAAAAAATTGGCCGTTTTATAGCCAAAAAACGGCCGTTTTTTTTTCGTTAAAATCGAACCATTAACTTTGACTGTCCGCCATTTTGTGAAAAATGAATATTTTTTAAAATCCTTCGATCAAACACTAGTTTATACTTATATTTGACTAAATCCATCCGCATTTTTTTTTCAGATGATCCACTTCGCCGCAATGTTGGTCACCGCAAACCGTGTATATAAAAACATTATTTCATTGACGGCCATTTGCCACTACAAAATGTAATATTTTTCAATAAAAAAATTACTGAAAGTTCTTCAAGATGTGTTCTTTAAGATGGTATATTGATCGGTTAAAAAAGTTTTGTAGTTTTCTTTAAAAAAATTCATGAAAAAGGCCTTTTTTTGCGCTACAAGTGGGGGGTAACGCCTTAAGAAAAACTCTTTCTTTTCCTCTATTTGAAAGCACGAGGGAAAAAAATCGGTGAACATCGGAAATTGACGATATTTCATTGTAAAGTCTCAAAGGCGTTGCCTTACTTGTCAACATGTTAACATAGGCTCCGTCAGAGATGGCAAAGATGTGAGGTGGGACTTCGCTACGCCTCTTGCCACGGTAGAGCTTGGCACAACGGCCGGTGTACACCGGGTATCTCTTGTAAGGATTGATGGCCACGCAGAACAAGCCGGAGTAGGTCTGAAATTCCAATATTCCGTGAAAGATCCTCCGAGATGAGGTACACTCGGGTGGCAGGCTCGACAAAAGCATCGACGATCAAAGAACAAACGGCTGATTGGGCCTTTGTCAGTCTGCTCTTTTCATCGTGTCGCGACGAAGACTCGTCGTGATCCGATTTATCAGAATGATCGACTTGTCGTTACTTTCGCGAGAAACAACGACACGAGAGAAATTATTGACAAATTCAAAATTTTCCACGGGTTCTGGAGTCGAGAATGTTTTTTGAAAAAAAATGTTGCTACTATTCGTCAACAATTTCACTCTGATCGATGTAACATCGCAAACGCTTCGTACACGTGTGTATACTCAATTCTACAGGCGAGATTGATGACTCGTTAACGGGCTACATCTACCCAGGTGGGTCAAAAAATTGCATTTTCGAAAAATATTTTTACTCGATGGTAACACCTTTTAGCTATATTCCCAGAAATATTTATTAAAATATTTCTGAAATTGGACGTAGCAGCAGCACTCTTCGAACTTTAAGGGGTCATCAGAGTGCAACATTTTCAAAAAGTCGATTTTTTTGTCGCATTATCCGATAGTACAGACGGTTATAAATATGCTGTTCATATGCTTACATAGAATTCTTTAGGCCATTCTTTATTTTGCTATAAAAGCTTTTTCTTTACTCTTCAATTTTTCTTTCAACGAAAAACTGTCGAAAAAATAGGCTAAATTCGATACTTTTTTTTCAAAGCGCCGCCATTTTGTCAATTTTGATTTTTTAAAAACCTCCATAGCGGCTTTAATGCCGATAAATAATCTTTCAGATAATATTTACGGCCACGACCGTGCACACCGTGAAGACTCCTTTTTTTCGAAGACATTTTCAACCGTTAACAAAAATGTAAAAAAAATACAAATAAACGTTCAAAAATTTATTTTCTGTTCTTCGTGAGTGCTTTGATTTTACGTAAAAAAATCAGACTGATGAGCAAATTTTAACCATGGCAAAAAAATCGTGAAAATCCGCTATTTTTCGACCCCTTGCACTGTGATGATTTCCCGAAACACTGTTTTCAAAGTCGGTGGACACGATATCTCGAGAACTACTTGATAGATTATTTCCAACTTTACAGGGCATACGATGAGAAACATTTAAAGGTCGTTGACGATCTCACTTTTTTCAAAGCGATCTTGATTTTTCAACAGTTACGTAAAAATGACGACGTTTTTCATAGATTTTGTATGCTCGAGTTTCAATTCATCGCCAGGTTGTTGAAAAAAATTATTTTGGAAATCGACGATCGTCAATGACTCGCATTATCTGTTAGCTTGAATAACCCGTTTGGGTCTTAGATTTCGGATGGACCGTTTGAGCTGGCAAGTGTCCACCGCCAAATGTCGCGAAAAAAATGTCATCATCTGCCAGTGGTCTTATTTGTTTTTCTGTATTTTCTCGTGATGTTTTTCAAAGGCTCTCAATACACGTATTCGAAAAAATGCGTTTCTTTTTCACCAACCGTTCCCCAGAAAAAAAATCGTTACTCGGCAATTTTTTTCAGACCTCTAGTTAGATGTAGCCCCTTAAATGTCCTAACTACAACGTGAAAAACACGTCCCGACATTTTTTCAAAATGCTTTTCCGGGACGTCGACCAAGCGTCAACCAAAACGACATCCATCTCAACCAATCGAAATTAACTGTAAAAAAAAAGAAGAAAAAAAACACACACACACGTTCCACGTTCACGGGAACGTTTTCGAGCGATCTCGAGTCTTGGCCGAGAGCTCTCACCAGCGCATTCTCACAAGACGACGAAAAAATATCCGAGTGCGCACAAACTGCAATTACAAAAAATCCAAATTACGACTCTACGTCAACAAAAATCCACCTCAGCGTTGACTATCCCAAAAAAGACCAAATAATTCCTCGCACAATTTCAGATATTTTTACTCGTCCTTCTTCCAATCCTGAATCATTCGCTTCGCGCGATTTTGCTTCCTCTGCCGACAAATCAAACATTCGAATTTCGATTTTTGCGCCACGAATCAAAAACGAGGAAAACAATGAAAGAATAATTCTCGTTCGGGAACTCTTCGAGGCTAGATCGGCCAATGAATCAGTCCTGTATAGTTTTCCTTGGCCTCTCCAAACGCAGCCGAGACACCTCAACACTCGTCGCAAATAAACAAAAAAAAAACGAAACATCGGTGGGGAACAAAAGAAGAAAAAAAAACACGAAGACGACGAAAAGTAAGAAAACAAAAAAAAATGAACAGACAGAACGCAGCACTCTGTGGGTGTCTCCCGTCTCCTTGAGGGGCCTTACGTAAATAAGCTTGTGGTAATAACGTTGCTTCAAATTGTGGAGAACCGAAGCATCGTTGAGGTAGGTCAAGTTCGACATGTCCTCCGCTTTCTCGTACTTGGGCGGATTCACCTGCGTAAGCTGGTCCTTTTTGAAGTCCTTCGACTGTTTTTTTTTTTTTTCATTCGGAAAAAAGACGAACCGTTAGTGAGTTTTGCGTGATTGGAAACTTACGTAAATGAGTTTGTGGTAGTAGCGTTGTTTCAGGTTGTGGAGTACGGACGCCTCGTTTAAGTGGGTCAGGTCTGCCATGTCCTCCGATTTTTCAAACTTCGGTGGATTCACTTGGGACAATTGCTCCTTGTGGAACTGTCTCGTCTGTGTGTGTGCATCATCGAATCATTTTACACGTATTCGTTCCTTAAGGCCCGAGCCCGAATTAGAAGGTCCGAAAAATCGTTTTTTTTTTTATTTGTTGCTTAAATCGATAGATAAAGTATCCAAGAATATAGTCACCAAGTTACAGAGGCCAATTTTAAATATTTTCGAAGATACAAGGCCGAAAGTAGAGAAGCGATTGATATTCGATATTGATATTTCCTCATGTTGAAAACTTTGAAGCGCGTTTTCTCGAGTTTTCATTTTCACGATTTTTCCAAATTGGCGGTCGTGGTAGCCAAAAAACTAAACGACCTATTGAATCAAAACGAAGTTTATTTTCTTCAGTATGAGGATCTCTTCTAATTGAATTTAAAAAACTCGTTGACAAGGTATTTTTGAATAATTTTTATAGCACGTTAAAGTGTTTTTTTTTCAAAGCCTTCGGCCACTCTAGAGGCCGAAAAAATAGGCTTTTTGGGGATTTTTTTTCTTCAGAAAAACTACACAATTAATCGAGATTACAAAAAAGGGTGTTTATCGTACATATCAGTGACTGTGTACAATAATTTTTTTTAAGCGATTCATTTCAAAATGGCGGCTGTGCACCGTTTATCTCAAAACTGCATTTTTTAAGTTGGCCGGAAACATAACTCGGACAATTTTCAACCGATTTACTTGAAATGTTGAATGTATCTTGAAAAATACATTGTCTGTGGAAGTACGTAGGATTTTTTTTTATATTGCTTTTTTTATATTAGGATTTTATTTTATATTATAAGATATTTGTTAATTCGTTATTAACAAATATCTGACGATTATTTAGGCAAATTTTTGGAAAGTGAAAAATTTCGTCAGATAATTGTTAATAACAAATGAACTATGCAAAATAAAAAAAAAATCCTACGTACTTCCATAGACAATGTATTTTTCAAGGTGTATTCAACATTTCAAGTGAATCGGTTGAAAATTGTATGAGTTATGTTTCCAGCCAACTTAAAAAATTCAGTTTTGAGATAAACGCTGCACCGCCGCCATTTTGAAATTAATCGCTTGAAAAAATTATTGTATACAGTCACTGATATGTATGATAAACATCCTTTTTGTATTCTCGATTTATTTTGTAGTTTTTCTGGAAAAAAAATCCCCAAAAAGCCTATTTTTTCGGCCTCTAGAGTGGCCTAACCCCTTAACACATTTTTTTTTCAAACCTGAGAAAAGTTATAATCTCACGATTTTTTCAGCTTTTTCTCAATTCACCCAGAAGAAAAATATATAACAATTGAAAATTTTATTGGTTTTTTTGTTTCAGACGAGAATCACGAGCTGCCAGACGCACAAGGAATAGGCAGATAAATCTGCAGTCATTTATTGTTTCATGTTGAAACATTTTTTTATACATTTCAAATATACATGAAAAGATACCCCAATGTTTACTTGGCTCAGTTGTTTTTTCCCTTCTAAAAAAATTCCCCAAAAAAACGCTTTGTTGGACCTTCTAATTCAGGCTCCCGCCTTAAGAATTTTCCCTTCTGTACCGTGTTGATCTCGTCACTTCCGTCATTCAGAATTTAAGGGGGGAATCCCTGTAGAGGCCCGAAAACGACTCATTTTGCATGAATTTTTTTAAAGGTCATAAAATCGTCTCATCATTTTCGAATGTTGACATTATCTTATTACAACCTTCAAATGTTAACATTTTTTCTTTTTCAAACGAAACAAAATGGCGGCTTTATAAGAAATTCCTCTAGGAGTCTTTTGAAAAATGCTCATGTTATAGCTCAAAAAGTTATTCATCGATATGGCTGAAACTTTCGAAGGGTTCTCACTATAACATTATTGGAAAGATACACCAATAAAAATATTAAAAAGTATAAAATTAAAAATTAAGTAGACTTTGCAATCAAATTTTCATATTTTTGACCATTTTCTCAACAATTTTTACCCCAAAAAGTTAATTTATTTACGCGATAACCTTAAAACTTTAGGTATATGCTTCCAATAATGTTATAGTGAGAAATCTCCCGAAATTTCAGCCAGATCGATCAATAACTTTTTGAGCTGTAGCATGAACAATTTTCCAAAAGATGCCTGAAGGAGTACCTTATAACGCCGCCATTTTGTTTCGTTTGAAATTTTTTTTTAACACTTGACAGTTGTAATAATATAATGTCAAAATTTTAAACTCATGCGAATATTTTATCGCCAGTAAAAAAATTCATGAAAAATGAATAATTTTCGGGCGTCTAAAGGGATTTCCCCCCTTAATAGAGCCGGAATTTAAATAGCCAGGAAAAAAACGTGTATTTGACGATATATATGTGGGTATACGTACACACATATGTACATATTAATAACCATACTAACCCACGCCCATATATATATATGTATGTATGTATGTATGTATGTATGTATGTATGTATGTATGTGTATGTGTATATATATAGATATGTACGTATGTATGTATGTATTTGTATATATTTATAACAATTCATTTCCTTGTCCCGGGAAGTGAAAAAATAGTGCCTCATTTTGCTGGCAATGAGCAGTGATTTCATTTCAAGATTTTTTTCTCTCCGTTCCAGTTGTGGCAACATTCTTTCGAGTTTTCAATCTAAAAATATGTTGACCCGCGTTTCGAGGGGCAGAGTGAAAATTTATTATTGTACGGTGCCGAGAGCGAGTTGCCGGTCGTTCTAACAATAGAGTTCAGGCGATGCCGGAACCAGAGTTTGCTGAACCATTATATAACTAGTAAAACTAGACTCTTCTCCTGCGCGACGATGAGCTTTCGTGCATCGGCTAAAAATATCTCGCAAAGTTTCCTCTCGGCTCGATCCAAATTGTGAAACGTCGGTTTCGTTGCGCGTGACAAGTCCATGAGAAATTGTTAAAAAGGGATATATGTATATGTGTATAAATGTATACAGAGTGACGTCCAAAAGGATATAGATGCCTCGTACCAATGCTTATCCGAAACGGCCCCATGTATGTTCTCCGATCTTTTTTAGTTTTGAAAAAAAGTGTTTTTTTTTTATTCGAGCTTTCCTGTAACATAGGTTTTCTTATTTTTTTCCCTCGGCTGCGTATTTTGAAGTTTTTAACATGTAGACTAGTATAAGTATTGTTTTTACCATCTGAGTTTTGGAGTCTGATCCTCTCAGTTACTTTCGTAACTTTTGATCGGAATCTAAGGCTTTTGATTAAAATCTAAGGCTTTTGATTAAACTCTATGGCTTTCGATCAAAATCTAAGAACTTCTAACAAAATCTAAGGCGTCCGATCAACGTCTAAGGTTTCCGATTAAAATCAAAAGCTCCCGATTAAAATATAATGCTTCTGATGAAAATCTAAAGTTTCCGGTCAAAATTTAAAGCTTTTAATTAATATCTGAGGCTTTTGATCTAAATCTAAATCTGTTGATAAACATCTAACGCTTTTGATAAAAATGTAAGGCTTTCGAAAAAAAAATCTAAGGTTTTTGATAAAAATGTAAGGCTTTTGATCAAAATCTTAGGCTTTCGATCAAAATCTGAGGCTTCTGATCAGAATCTCAAGCTTTTGATAAAAATCCAAGGCTTTGGATCAAAATCTAAGGCTCTCGTCGAAATCTAAGGCTTTTGATGAAAATGTATAGCTTTTTATCAAAATCTAAGACTTTTGATTAAAATCGAAGACTTTTGATTAAAATTAAAATACAAGGTTTTTGGCAAAGATCTAAGGCTTTAAATAAAAATCTAAGGCTTTAAATCAAAATCTAAGGCTTTTGATCAAAATCTACGTTAGTATTCAGCTTGCCATTTATTTTCTCTCGACAAGTGCACTTTATGGCCTTAAGACAAGGAAAAAATCGCGGGGAAAGTACATAAACGAGATAGAAAAATGCAAAAACTGCTTTTTTTCAAAACCTAAAGAAGATCGTAAACACAAGAAGTTGAATACGATAGCTATTGATACGAAACATCTAAATTTTCCTTTCGAACGTCACTTTTGAGTGCAGCCCGCGTGTGAATGTGTCTTATTTCAAAAAGCATCGAAACTTCAACATGGCGTTGATACGAGAAGCAAATTTGATGGATTGATTTCACCACGAACGAACTAGGGCGCAGCTATTTGGAGATTTTTTGTATAGACGATTCTGAAAAAGGTAAAGGGCTCGCTGAGGGAAAAATGTTTAGGATCGTTGGATGGAGCATTACGGTTAGGGATTGGTGAAATAAACGAATCTCCCGGTTCGAAAGAGCCCGTATACCGATCTCAAAATAGGATCGGAGCTGCCCAATACGGAGATGCTGACTCGACGCGGGGCCGGGCCGCCTCGAGCTTTTTATATCTACAGCCGAAAGATATATATTCCCCATGCTTTAGACGTCCCCTCCGAGCTCCTCCTCACCTCATCCGCGGCTCTTCGTTGACTCGACTCTCTCAATCGCCGAAATTCTCGCACTTTTTCCGCTCGATAGTTCGAGAAACTTGAATTGCTTGACCCTTTTTTTGCCGCTCGACTTCAAAGTTCGTTGGCACCGCGAAGATCGCTATGGCCTTTGAGCGCAAGCTCGTTGCGAGCCATTTGACGCAAGGCTGAAAAATTCTCGGCCGAGGTGCGACCAGTCATCACATTGGCCCGTGCGTACCTCGAGCCGAGAACTTTTCAGCCTTGTGTGCGTCAGATTTACTCGGTTTCCTCTTTGCCACGCCCTAACCGGAAGTGCGGCCGAATTGATTCGACGTTTTTGATTCATTTAACTATTTGTTGCAGCGAATTACAGAAAAGAAAAACCGCGATGTAGGTGTCGTACGGAATAGTCGAAATGGCACGAGTACGGGGAAAATGGCACCCCGTCATTTTCTTTTAAGTATCGAGAACCCGATGCTACCGAAATGAAGACTCCATCAACGAGTCCTAGTCTACCAAAATCGTACGATCACAGCCATTGGCCAAATGGCACCCGGGTGCCATTTTCTTTTAAGCATCGAGAACCCGTTGCTACCAAAATGAAGACTCCCCCAACGAGGCCTAATCTACCGAAATCGTACGACCAATCCGTTGGCAAAATGGCACCCGGGTGCCATTTTCGGTGCCATTTTCTTTTAAGTATCGAGATCCCGATGCTTCCGAAATGAAGACTCCCTCAACGAGTGCTAGTCTACCAAAATCGTACGATCAAAGCCATTGGCCAAATGGCACCCGGGTGCCATTTTCTTTTAAGCATCGAGAACCCGTTGCTACCAAAATGAAGACTCCCCTAACGAGTCCGAATCTACCAAAATCGTACGACCAATCCGTTGGCAAAATGGCACCCGGGTGCCATTTTCGGTGCCATTTTCTTTTAAGTATCGAGATCCCGATGCTTCCGAAATGAAGACTCCCCCAACGAGTGCTAGTCTACCAAAATCGTACGATCAAAGACATTGGCCAAATGGCACCCGGGTGCCATTTTCTTTTAAGTATCGAGAACCCGTTGCTACCAAAATGAAGACTCCCCCAACGAGTCCTAATCCACCAAAATCTTACGACCACTCCGTTGGCAAAATGGCAACCGGGTGCCATTTTCGGTGCCATTTTCATTTAAGTATCGTGAACCCGATTATACCGAAATGAAGGCTCCCCCAACGAGTCCTAGTCTACCAAAATCGTACGATCAACCCGTTGGCAAAATGGCACTCAGGTGCCATTTTCTTTTAAGTATCGAAAACCCGATGTTACCGAAACGAAGACTCCCCCATCGAGTCCTAGTCTACCAAAATCATACGATCAACCCGTTCGCAAAATGGCACCCGGGTGCCATTTTCTTTTAAATATCGTGAACCCGATTCTACCGAAATGAAGACTCCCCCAACGATTCCTAGTCTACCAAAATCGTACGATCAACCCGTTGGCAAAATGGCACCCGGGTGCCATTTGCTTTCCTCCCTATCCGGCTGCTTTTACACCGAAACGGTGACGTTTCTTCGCGAATATCGAGCTCGATCGTCGCTCGTTTCACTTCCCCGGTTGCATAAGCGACAGCCTGGTAAAAATAGATCGCGATGGCCCCAAGCCAGTGCACGGCGCCGAGTCCGCGTCCCGAGAAGCGCCGTTTTCCGCGCCACCCCGACCCACATAGGAAGTCAGCCATTTTTCGCGGCCTCTCGCCACGGTAACCGGAGACCCGAAGGGGAAATTCGAAATCGAATTTTCCCGCACGTTCATATTTGGGGACCGAAGCAATACGGAGGAGACAATTGGGAAGATGGCAGGGTCAAGATGGCGAACGAAGGGCGGGGGTGGGGGGCTTACGTACCTCACCACCCGGAAGTCCAACGGTGACGATGTCACCCTTGGTGGCCTTGATCTCACCGAGGAGGTATCCCTCCTTCTCGTCCGGGACCCAGCAAGCCTTCTTGCCATCGTAGGGCTTGCTCTGGTCGAGTCTCTTCTGCTCGAGGGTGACGAAGAGATAGGGGGTCGGATCGGGATCCTCACCCACTTGCGCAACTGGCTTCGGCATTTCGATTTACTTCGTTTTTCACACTCCTCTCTCGGCAATTGAGCTTCCTTCCGGTGCTTCTATTATTCCTTTTTTTTTTTAAATCAGCTATACGCTGCTTTGTACAGCTATACGCGTCGATGTCGTCAGTTTCGTGTGTGCGTTCTTTTGAGGGTTTCGGCGACGGACGGACTACTGCTGGCGGCACGATCTAGGCGGCCCTATGAACATTCGGAAGAGAAATCGGTCAAAAACAACGGCCCGGAAATAAAAGAAAATAATCGCTGCAGATGAAACGCGATTTTTTGCCAAGCTGACCTAGTCGAACATTTTATTTTTCATTGAGTTCAAAAAGTACTCCGTTTAGTCGCTCGTTTTCAAAATCGCCAATTATTTTACCGATTTTGCCCGGAAAGACTTGACTTTCGCAAAATTCTCCGTAAATTTGGTTTTTCAACTAGATTCGACGTTGCAACTGGCGATCTTCGGAATTTCAAAATGGCCGCGGTTTCATACGAAAAGACTTGAATTTCTCAAAATTCTCCGTAAATTTGGATTTTCAACTAGACTCGAAGTTGCAACTCGCGATCTTCTGAATTTCAAGATGGCCGCGGTTTCGTTTAAAAAGACTTGAGTTTCCGAGTCCCGAAGAATTCGCATTTTCGATTGGATTGAAAAGAACAATGCTCTCCCCCTTAACTTTCAAAATGGCGGCGATTTCGTCCGAAGTGGCTTGACTTGCTCAAAATTTCCGAAAAATGCCCATTTTCAATAAAACTCGAAACTGCAATGAACCGTCCTCTAATTTTCAAAATCGCCGTTTCGTCCGGGAGGGCCTTTCTCAAAATTCTCCATAAACTCGAAATTTCGACGAAACTCAAAAATCCGAAAATCCATAAACTCGAAATTTCAACGAAACTCAAAAAATGAGCTCATTTTCGAAATTCTCGCTTCGCGATTTCTCGACAAATGAAAACAAAAAACCCATCGATCATTCGCGCGATCATCGATACGATTATTATTCGATACAAAAATACGAAAAGCCGGAAGCGCCGAAAAAATCCTCGCGATCGGATCTCGCAGAAAGCCGATCCTCGAGGCTTGCACGATCACTTGGAGTGCCAATTATCGGCACACACTCGCGACGCACCCACCGGGACTCTCAACCGATTCTTTTCCTTCCCGACCGATCGCGAATTTGAGAAAATTCTCCCTTTTTTCTCTCGAATCTCCACGAGCGCAAAAAAAAACAACGCAAAAAGTTCAAAAGCGCACGAGAGAGTGTCCACTGGAAGTTCAAAGTCAAGAGCTTAAAGTTCCTTCGTTTCGGGCTTAATCATTAAATATATAATAAACATTTGCACTCGAGCCTAATAGAGAGTGAACCTCAAAATCATTTTCTTTTTTCCTTAATTTACACAAAATGCACTGACGGAAATTCTCCTCCAAAATTACGCCTTCCAAGACACATTTTCAATTTTCTTTCTTTCTCTTCAATAGACTCTCTCTAAGAACCGAAATTTCCGCACCGCACGTCAGGGAATAATGATGAAAAAAAATTAGTAACAATTTTTCGCGCACTCTCTCGCGCTCTCTTCCCCCTCCCTCTCTGTCTCTCTCGCCTCTTGCACACAAACGGACACGGCACACGCGCGCGAAATTTGATACTGCTTTATTTTACGACTGATATCGCGTCACCTCAGTCGTCAATGCGAATTAAATAAATGTGTACATATATATATATATATATATATATATATACACTTCCGGTTTAAAATGAATAATTGAATCTCTTCACACGCTTCCGGCTTATCGACCGTCCCGATCTTGTTTGGGGTTTATTTAAAATACTTTCGAATCGAAATTTGTTTGTTTTTTTCTTTTTTTTTTTTTTTTCAATCGATCGTATACAGACACGCGTCGTAATCACTCGAAGATTCTCTCGTATCCGGAAATTCTCGGCATGAGAAGCGAAGAATAAGCGTCGTTGTTTTCTTTTTGTTTTTTTTTTTGTTTTTTCGTTCGTTTGAATTTTTTGCAAAACGGTAGTTTAAAAACGAAGGATGAACCGACGTGGTGCACTTACGTTAGAGAGCCGTTCTGTCGGGGAAACGAGCGGGGGCTCCCAATATAAGCGCGTGCAACGTGATCCTAGAGTAGTACGAGATCGTGGATTGGTCCCTCGCCCGGGCCAATCCGATTCAACGTTATTTCTTGGTCCAATCTACCTTTTTAGGTGGAGATGATACCAAAAGTGTGATAGGGGTGGTCGCGGAAAGCTACTAGGGCCAAAGCGCGTTTGAAGTGAGACGAAAATAGAAATTCGAGTGAGAGGGACCTGTACAACGCGAGAGCGCCTTTGCTCCGGGACACGAGAAGCCTCGTGTAATTTACTATCTCGCGTATGTGCCTCGCGCGTTTATCCCGGTTTTTATTTTGTTGTTCTTCTTCTTTTTTTTTCTCCTAATTTTTCGTGACTTTTTGGCCTTTTTGCCACTCTGTAGGAAGGATTTTTAAGGGGGTGGGTTAGGGGATGAAGGGTGGAGTTTTCCCGCAGTAGAGTCGCGATCGTTGAGACGAGGGGAGAAAATTGGATCGGCCGATTTGCCGATTTCTCGTACGTGTAGATGCCGTTATATCGAAATCGATTCGAAGTTCAAGTCGCGCGGGTCCACGTGGAAGACGCACACGTGGAGAGGCACCTTGAGATCAAGGCTTTGGCACCTACGAGCCCTGGAGTCTCTAGCTCGGTCGCCCTCTCTCTTTCTCTCGTTGCCTACCTCTCGCTCTTTTTATTATTCATTTTCTTGACTTTTCCTACTTATATTTTCACAGTAATTCGATATTTTCATGATTATTTATAGTTTTACTTTAATTATTATTATATTTATGTTTCCGTGGTTGCGGTTGGTTCTATTTTTATCAACGTGATTACGATTCTTTGGATGTTTAATTTGTCGCGTTTTTTTTTGGTCATTTATTTTGATTTATTAACGTTCGATTTATCTATTTTTTATTTTTTACTTTAATTTATAAATTTATTTGATTGTTATTGTATTTGTATTATATTTCCTCGAGGTTTCGTGGAAAATAACGGATAAAGTCAATAAAATTAATCGATCGATCAAGTTCTTCGTCTCTTTCTTTTTATTATTTATTTTCTTCATTTCTCCAACCTATATTTTCATGGTAATTCGATATTATCTTTATTATTTGTAGTTTTACTTTAATTATTGTTATTTTTATGTTTCCGTCATTGCCATTGCTTCCATTTTTATCACAGTGATAACGATTCTTCGGATGTTTAATTTTTTGCGTTGTTTTTCTTCATTTATCCTTAGTTTAATTTTTTTTCACTGATTCATTTTCAATTTATCAACTTTTTTATATTCTACATTGATTTATTAATTTATTAATTAAAATTTCAGTTTTTCAAATTTATTCGATTATTATTGTCTTTGTATTATATTTCCTGTAGATTTGATGGAAAATGATCGATAAAATCGATCAATCGATCAATTTCTCTCTCTCTCTCTCTACCTCCCTCCCGCTCTCGTTTATTATTTCAATTTTTATTTTGCCAACCTATATCTTCATAGTAATTCGATATTTTCTTGATTATTTATAGTTTTACTTTAATTATTGTTCACTTTATGTTGCCGTGATTGCCATTGGTTCTATTTTCATCAACGTGATTACGATTCTATGTATTCTTTAATTTCTTGCGTTGTTATGTTTCACTCATTTTTTTTTTTTTTTTTAATTCACTTATTTCCAATTTATCTATTTTTTTATATTTTACTTTAGTTTTTTAATTTATTGACTAAAATGTTATTTTTTCAAATTCATTTGATTATTATTGCCTTTGTATTATATTTCCTCGAGGTTCGATGAAAAATAATGGATAAAATCAATAAAATCAATCAATTGATCAATTTCTCCCCCCCCCCTTGTCGCTTATTCTAATTTCATTTTTCAAACTTACTTAATTATTATTTTCTTTGTTTTATATTTCGTCGAGGTTTGATGAAAAATAATGGATAAAATCAATAAAATCAATCAATCGATCAATTTCTCTCTCTCTGGCTTTTTCTCAGGCCCTCTCGGTGCTCGTCTCTCGTTACACCGAAAAATTAATATCCGGATGCCCAAAGCCGAAAGAAATATAAGCGGGGCTCGATCTTGACGAGCCGTTGTACACGGTCTATAGATAGAAATCTCGTTTTTAAAAGATATTGCCGCGCCGCGCAGCAGAGTGTCGGCTGCCGTATACGTTGAATCATCGGAATTTGTGCGCGAGGCAACGCCGCGATGCAACCCGAAATACAAACCAATAACATTTTTTCTAGACGTCCAAATTGAATTTTCCTCATTCGCAAAAATAGTTTCGAGGATCCTGGAAAGAAAAGAATCTATTCGATATATGTATCGCTTTCGATAGCGAGAAGTGTATCGAGTAGCCGGGCAAATGGAGATTTTTATCGTCCGTTTTACATCATTTCCGGTCTGACGCAACGATCATGAGGAATTTGACATTGACGCGGCTTATTGCGAAATGAGGAACATTTTTCTCGATCTCGTAAATTTGCGTAGAAAATTTGGTCTCTCGGGGGTCCGCTTGTATTTTATTCTTAACCTCAATCATTTTTTTATTATTATTATTATTTTTGTAGCGGGTCCATTCATTTATTTTGCTCTCTGAATGAAAAACATTTTCTTCGTTGCACTCCAGGAGGGTTCGTGGAAAATACATTTTCGAATGTGCACGAGGAGATTATTCGAGATAGTTCTGCGGATGGTCGGGTTTAAAAGTATTTATATCCAGTTCTAAGCCTAGGCCGCCACCCGCGTTTGTTAGGGAGAAAATAAATGCTGAAATCGATCTATTTTAGGCGAGTTCGATATTGTTCGTCGATCAAGGATGTACGTGAGGCTTGACGAGGTGCCACTGTGGCGATGAAAGTTGAACGCGATGACACTTCGTTTGTGATTCAAACGGGTGTGCAAAATTTGGTATCGGTCCCCTGGCCCGTTCGAAAATTGTCACACTTTTGAGGGATTGGGCTAATGCGAAAATGACGAACGTTCGTCGCGCGAGGCAACACAAAATTGAGGAGAACCGTCCAACGTGTGGAATCGCAAATTGAAGGTAAACTTGTGTACAACGATATAACTGCTGGTAAAACTTTAAGGAGGTTGAAGCAATCCGGCTGACGTAAAATTACGGTTTATGATGTTTTTTTCAATTAACCTCAAAAAATGCATACGAAGTGTAGATTTCTGTAGATGCTAATTTTTCTAAAATACATCAGTCAAAGAGCAAAGTTATGCATTTTTATATTTTTATTAAGGGAACAAGAAAAACTTTTGGGTTACTGCTAGCTTGAAAAAGTATAACATTATCGATGATTATTATTTAAAAAACTGCGTCAGCGAATGTTTTATACAACTCAGAATCAAATATTAAGTCATTTATAATAATGCCTATTTGTATTTATGTCACGAGATTATTTATTATTACCATTGAAATACAAAGTAATAACATTTTTTTCTAGACGTCCAAATTGAATTTTCCTCATTCGCAAAAATAATGTTGCCGAAATATGGCAACTTCGCGGACATTGAGGTTGGCAGCAATGCTTTTCATTCGCCAGCCAAGATTCGTAGTCTTTTATCAAACCTTGATGATTCAATATGGAATATACAGGGTGTCGTGATATGAATGGATAATCCTGAAACTGTCAATAGGTCAGGTCGTGCCCTATTATATGCTGGAATTTCAGTTTAGTAAAAGTCCCACGGTTTTCGATATAAAAATCATCTGCTTTTGGTTTTTCGCATGCCATTTCTACAAATGATAACTTTTTTGACCCGGTTTTTTTAAATACTCTTGGTTATTTGTTTTATCTAGAAAAGTCTTCTTTTTAACCCTAAAGGTTAAGGGGGAACAGTAGAATTTAAAATAAAATCGATTTTTTTCTCGCTTACGGAGCTTTATCATCATAAGAATAAGTTACTATTCGATTTATAGCAAGACATTTTTTTTCACCGACTTTGAGTGTATAACGTCACTCGATTTACTTCAAATTTAAAAGTTGATTACAGACTTTGAGTGAGAGTCACTCGATTTACTTCAAATTTAAAAGTTATGTTCTTATTTGCATTTCGCAGAGAAGTACGTACGGAATTTCTGACTGATCGAAAACTTTTCGTTTTATGAGCATAACTTTTGAATAAAACAATATTTTTTAAATTCCTTACGTACTTCTCTAGGTATTCGAATGTAGATTGACGAGAATTTTTGTTTTTTGTTCTAGGTAAAAAATTGTAGATGCTGAACGTCACGCCGCGGAGCGTTTAAAAAAGATAACAAAAGAAAATATCAGGAGTCGGCCATTTTGTACATCGAAAAAAAAAATATATATATATTTTCTAACAGCTTGATATTCATACTAAATAGATGTGTAATTAAATTTATGAATGAATCACTGTTTCATACGAAAAAATTGTTAAATTCGCACGTGATTTTATACCCGTTACTGTGGCCTAACCCCTTAAGGAAATTTTATGAAAAAAGATCTTATGCAGAATTTTCATACAAACTAATTGTTTGGGGGGGGGGGAATTGGGAGGGGGGTATTGATCAATTGATTGATTTTATCGATTATTTTTCATCAAACCTCGAGGAAATATAATACAAAAACCATAATCATCAAATAAGTTTGAAAAAATAAAATGAGAAAAAGAGAGGGAGAGAAAAATAAGAAGATCTGACTTTGATAGCCTGCGGTGTAAACAAAAAGTACTACGCATATCGCGCCAATTAGTTTAAAAAGTTGCTTAGTTATTGTCGATTCATATCATTTGTAGAAATGGCATGCGAAAAACCATAAGCAGACGATTTTTTGGGGCCGGGTTGAAATTGCGAACTTTGAATGCTCCTGCGGTTTAAAATTCCGAATTTTAATATTCCGAAATTTCAAGATGGGGCCAGATTGGAATTCCGAAATTCAAGATGGGGCCAGATTGGAATTCCGAACTTTGAATTATCAGAACGCTGAAAACTCCGAAAAAATACTACCCCGAAAGATCAAAACTCCGACAGAATTTTACACGAAAGACCAAAACTCCGAAAATCTGAAAACCGTCAAAATAATTCGGCTACGAAAGTTTTAAAGGTTTCAAAATTTCCAATAAATCGACGAATTATTCCGAGAATTTTTTTTTACCAAGAAATTATTTCGCGTCAAGATCATGCGAACGAAAGCCTACACAGTTGACTGTAAATGATGCCGAACGTATAACATTGTCTAGACAAATTTCAAAATTGACGTAATATCACCTATTGATAAAAAAAAATAATTCGAAAGAATTCGTTGGTTTATTGAAAATTTTGAAACTTTTAAAATTTCCATAGCCGAATTATTTTGACGGTGTTCAGATTTTCGGAGTTTTGGTCTTTCGTGTAAAATTCTTTCGGAGTTTTCAGCGTTCCGATCATTCCAAATTCGGATTCCACCCCGGCCTCGATTTTTTTCAAAAAATCGTATGATAAAGCTCGCAAGCAAAATCTCGAAAACCGTGTAACTTTTACCAAACTCAAATTCCGGCATCTAATAGGACATCATCTGATCTATCGACAGTTGCAGGATTATCCATTCATAACAGGACACCCTGTATATGTGGTTTACGATGGGCAAGACGGATTCTTTTTTCTAAATGTTTACAACGGTTTAGTTTGCGTTAATCCGGCGATAGAAATGGTTTGTCTTCATGATAAATGGCCAACAAAAGTTACATCATCCGTAGAGTGAACGTTTTGCTCACACCTAAACGCACGTAAAATTACATGCATTAAACTATTTTTGATCTCTGCTGTCTTGAGGTAAAAAAAAAATAAAAAAAAATCGTGAAGACTCAGTATAGTCTAGACAATAACGTATATTTACTTTATCTTGGATTTTGACTAACGTCTCAAACTCCTTCTCGAAACTATGCTGTTCAAAACGGTGTACACGATTTCTCAACATCTAATGAACGGATTGACTTGATATTTGGTACACTTATTCAGTGTAATAGTAGTTTAGTTCTGGCCGCCGTTTTTCTTCTTAAGATTTTTTCATTCTTTATTAACAAAAATGTCATTTTTCCTTAAACATTTTTTTTTTTCAAATCAATCTTTCTTTAACGATGGATATTGTCTATTTTAAGAGAAAAAAACTCGTTTTTTTGTTTCAGATCAACCTCATGGCCAAAATCACGTGCACCGTTAAATCCCTCGCGTTCAAAGGTCCTTCATGAGTTTGTTTAAAACTTCTACAATTATTCATATTTTTAAATGAAAATTGGTACCTACCTTTGTTAATGGACATACAAATAAATGTCTAAACGATTTTTCACTCGTTACTTATTTCGTCAAAATCAATGTTTTTTAAACCCTAATTTTCTGTCATCCCAGTAGCCTAATCTGTTGATTTGCGGTATTTTTGAACTCGTTTTTATGAGATGTTACTTTAATGAAGCATACGACGACAAAGAGCGTGATGAAAAAATGGTACGAAATGTTTTAGACTTCTTGTATCGAGTCGAGTAATTTTTTTTTTTTTTTCGATTCCTCTAAGATTCTATTCGTTCCAAACATATTTTTTTTTCGAACATTTCCTCATGTAGACTATTTGACGGATACGTATTTGTTTAAAATACATTGTTGATGCGATTGTATAATAATATCTTTATTGACGTGCAGTAAATATGTCGTCAATCAAATATATTGTTATTTCGAACGAATAAAAATTGTATTTGAATTACGAGTATTTTGATTTGCAGCTAGCAAATTTATCATCTTTTCTCATGTGCAATACATATTTGTTCGTGTTATTGACAGTCCTCAATGGTGAAGAATTATAAAAAATATTTTGTACTATCACCACTTCGGTATATAGGGAAGGATATTTTCCTTGCTTGGGTATCACAAAAAGCGAAATTCGTGGTGCGGCGATACGTTTCGCGGACTCGGTTATGTGTCCGCTCGGAGTACCAATGGATTGAGGGAGAAGCTTCGGGCCCTGCGCCACACTACGGCCATAGAGAGTACTACCGCGCTTATCAATTTGCTAGTTAATTCAAATGAAAAAATTAAAATAGACCCATTAAGTCTATCCGACTACATGTTTTTTTTTTCGAGTTAATAATACCAAATAACAAAATTATTGGAAGCATATCAATTGTGTACCCCTTAAGAGTGTTGAATAAATGTCGATTTAAATAAATAAATATATTTAAAACAAGCCTCTGGAATAGTAGAATTGAATTTGGAAAAAAAAAACATTGATTTTACGAACATTTTAGTTAATTCAAATGAAAAAGGATCAAATGAACGAATCCAGTTGATTCGAAAATAAAAATTATATCAGTGCGACTGATTTTACTTGACATTCAGGACATATAGTGGGTAAAAAAAGTATTTGTACACGTTGTCTTTTTCTAATGATCCTGCGAAAAAATTAAATGCTTTATGAAGTTTCTTTGATCGATAGCTTGTCCTAAATATACATGGTGTCTGTGTACAAAAATTTTGGGAAAACACGGACAAAAAAATAGCGCCAAATTAACAACAGTTCCGTGTAAGATGGACAAATAATTTTTTACCCTCTGTATATTTGAGGCTACTTTTACCGGGCTTTGCATCTCCCGTGCGTCCTCACGTGGTTTTCGATACAGAAAGGGTACGTTGGAATGAAGCTCAAATTTCTGTCTAGTGCTTGGACGAAGGATTTAATGAAATATTGATTTTTGAAAAAATGACCGCAGTCCAAAGTGAAAGTAGTATAATCTTTCTGTAAAAAAACGCTCTATATTCGGTGATAAAAAAAAATATGCATCGAAAAAAATAATTCTTTCGTCCCAGCACTGCTTTATGATATGTTACTGCAGCTTTAAAAATTTGAAATTAATCGGTACAGTAATTTTTGAGATATGATCACCGATTTTGAAATAGTGACTTTGAGAAAAACGCGTTTAAAGTTCGCCGGTACGCGGAATCTACCTATAAACGCCCATAATTCAGGTAATTTTGAGTATCGATTTGACATTTTTTGAAAATATTTTTTAACTGTTATATTTTGAGAATCCGTCGAAAACAAAAAGTCGATATTTTCAAAAATTTCAACTAGGTGTAAGCCCTTAAGGCCATGAGTCACACCGACCGAGAGGGCATGATTGTGAGAGTAATAGTTGATTTGCAGATTCCCAGTGTTTTCCGAGACAGCCGAAATTTCGGAAGAAGAAACAAAACGAAAAGGATAACTTTCCGCTTCGTTGATCTACGAACATAATCCAAATCCGCTAAAAATCTAAAACTTCCCCTTCGTTTGCGAGAAATGTGATCCATCGAGGAGAAAAATTGGCCGTAGAATTTTTACCGACCGGACGTGTGAGACATCTCCTTGAAAAACGAACGGAACAACGCTCGCTTATCGTTTGGCCATGCAACGACTACAGTATTCTCAGTCGGCACAGCGAAACTGGGAAGTTGCATTTTTACCGACCGAGCGACGGTCCGCCTCGTGATGTTTGGGGGGCGGAGAAGACGCGATCTGTCGGTAAGAAACAACCGCAATCATAAGGAAGACAACGGGATAAAGGTTCGAAATAAATGGATTATTCGGAATACACGCTGCGACATTTTCACGCCGGAGTCGTTTGCTGCAGTACTTGGACGGTTCTTACCGACGTAACGCCGCTGCCCACCGCAAGATGTCAGCCCTGCGCCGTATGCGCGCGCAATACACACTCAGTGGTCGTGTTCGTTTGGTCTCATCATTTCGATAAGAACAAGTGCACATGCGCATAATGATGCGCACTTGTTCTTATAAAAATGATGAGACCCGACGAACGCGACCAATGTCAGCAACGCACACGCATTTTATCACAATTATAAGCCTACGCGATAGTTTTCATAACTTTTCTCAGATTCTTCGAGAGGCGTAGCTCAATCCTCTATCAATTCGTGATTTTCACGTCCTAGAGGTGGCGCAGCAATATTTCAGTATGGCCGGTCGAAGTATAACCTCAAACGTAAACAATTACTTTGTTCTTCATTTCCTGCGAGTTGGCTATTGCTACTGCAGTGAATAATTTATTTTCCGTTCTTTTTGTAGCTCTGGATTTAGATTTTGTAAGGTTATGAGAGCCGATCGCAGGTTTCGAGAAGGAGTTATTCTATTTTTCAGAGCATACCTTTTACAAGGGACCTCTGAAATTATATTTATATATTGTAAATAACAGAAATAAGTCTTAATATTGCTCGATTTATTATTTATAACGATAAAGAGGGTCTCCAAATCGCCTGACACTTTAAATTGCGCGCCATTTTTTTGTGGCGAACATAAAGTACTAATCTTCGACAACTGGCATCAAGATCGAAGTATTGAGGTTTAGTCATGGAGCGCACGATCAAGCAAACGCATAGAAATTGTTATTTGCTGTATTGTAACAGCATAGTTATTGCAGACGAAGTTTTATGGTCGTGATATCTCGGCCACCAAGATCGTGCGATTTGACGCCATTAGACTTCTTCCTTTGAGGTTTTCTGAAAGGAAAAGTGTATGCCAAATGATCCACAGACCATTCCGGAGCTCACGGAAGTAATTGGACGCACCATTAAAGAAATTAGTCCGCAATAATGCCAAAATGTTATTGAAAATTTCGTCAAGTGTGAACGTTTGCAAACAGGAACAAGGCGGCCATTTATCGAATATTGTGTTCCACACATAACCTCCATGTTTATACCTTACATTAAAATGAAAATATTTGTACTCTTCAAATAAATAATACGTTTTATTAATAAATTAAAATGTCAGGTCATTTTGAGACTCGCTATGCAAACTTGAAAAGAAAAAATCTTGGGGACTAGGAACTCGCCTTGATAACCTAAAGAGAGTAATTTTTCGAGCCAACAACTACTTTTTTAGACTTTTTTAGGCTTATGGAACGACAATTCACTTCTGTCATCCGTCTTTCACCCTGAAACACAGCAGAATCTCGAGTAATTTTTCGTTATCAAAATATTGTCCATTGTTATCAATGTATTTCGACAAAATTTACTATACTATCAGAGCTTCTGCCTTAGACCGCGAGGGGCGCCAGGATTTTTGGGGATCGCGGATAGGGTATTTGACTGTTGTACCGAAATCATCTTAAATGGATAATTATTTTATATTATGCTAACAATATATATCTTCCTAAATGTCAGTATCTACGATATAAATCGGCAATAAAATTTATATATTCAACCAAACCGCCAAGACGCTCCCGTTGTCAGATCGGTAGTCACGTGACGCCTGTGACGTCACATGCCAGTATACAAAGGACCTATAGCGCCGCTGAGTTACCGCACAGCGAACCTTCCTCTCCATTCTTGGTCGTGTTCATTGGGTCTCATCATTTTGATACGAACAAGTGCGCATGTGCATAATGATGCGCAACCACGGTCGTATATACAGGTCTGGGCACTCTGTTCAAAAATGCGTGACTCTAAGTGACGCCTCTATTTGCGCATTCCACCGCGGCGCTAGTGAAGGGGAGGCACTTTCGTTTATACCGCGGATACGGGGCATGGCATGCACGTTGTGTGGTGACGGTCGTATGTCGTGTGGCCTAACCTCGTTTTGGCGGGGTGATTTCGAGTGTATCGTAGCTACGGTTTTTATTCAATACGGAATAACAAAAGATGAAGTGTCTATATATTGCGATGACGAAGCGGTGCATGATTCCGGGTTGCAGAAGTGGATATATAAATAACCCGGAGCACGTCTCATTATTTAAAATTCCCAATGATGACTACTGATATTTTCGACTACTTTTCTACCACTACTACTAATGAAAGGAATGCGTGCTACACGTAAATTTCGAATGTTCTTTACCGCAAACGAAAAAAATGTAATTGGGCTGAGCAATAGTTAAATCGGCATATCCATGTCAAAGACGATGAGTATCATTAACTAATGGCTCATCGCGCATATTTTCAGTTTATGCTTTTAGTTATTGTGTTCGACTAATTATTTAGGATGTATTAATTTTTCATCACAGCCACGTGAAGGGAAAGACGATTCGCATACGCGCATACATCGCGCTCTGTCGCACATGCCTCCGAGATAGCAGCGCTCCACGCTTTTGCGGCCGGTTCCGCAAAGAGAGGCGTCAGATAGAGGCACACTTTGGGGTATACGGAATATACGGGAGTGCCCAGACCTGTATATACGACCGTGTGCGCAACGCGCAACTGCGCAATGAAACGTGCGCATCATCAAATGCGCATCATTATGCGCATGCGCAATCAAAATGATGAGACCCAACGAACACGCCCGTTATTGAAAAATTGATGGTGTCAACTATCACTACAAATAACTAAGAATGAACAAAAAAGCAAGTACAATGAAATAAACTAGAAAATTGCTTATTGCTCATCTCAGTACTCGTAATGACGATCTGTTTACTGGCATGTGACGTCACTAGAGATTCAACCAATCCCGGAGCCTTTTCTCTCACGTGACCAAACGTTCAAATTTAATTAAAAAATTCAAATAAACGAAAATAATGCAAATTTTTTTCGATAAAATGATAGAAAATCACTTTTAACCGCTATATTCTTTTAGGATGACAAGAGAATGAACCATATTTGTTATAAAATCAAATCAAATACCTCCATCGGTCCAGCAGTCTGGGAAAAGTTGCGAAAACTTTTCCCGAATTTCTTTATCGACCGAATTCGCGTAAACTCGCTGAAAAAGTTTTTTCTTACCGACTTCGCAGATGCCATCTGGATTTCAAGACTAAACACCTAGACATCAAGACTACAAGTAAATAAGTATATATTTCAAAATGATTCACCCTACATTATACACACGCGATAATCCCAGTCGCGATAATCGCCGCAAAAACCTAAGCAAAGTGAAAAATATGTTTTTCTTTACAATCATAGTAACAACGTCGTACACAACATTGCGTTCGCGGTTTATACTCAGCGGAAAAGAAAAGTAGGGGAGTAGAGTAATTTACAAAGTCTTTTTGAGGTATTCGTCAAACAAGAAGATGGCAACGGAAGCATCGCGATCAGCCAAAAGGTTCTTCAGATCGTTAGCGTGGCCGGCCAAATTCCTGACGCAATCGGCCTGCGACTCGAAGAACTTCTCCTCGAGGTAGTGAGCGACCGAGGAATCTGGCTTCGTGTGGTGCTGGGCCTGAGTGTGCAGACGCAACGCTTCGTCCGCGAGCTGCTTCTCCGAGTCCAGAGCCTTCGCCAAACTGTTCAGCTCGTTCAACTGCAATACCTTACCTTTCACCTGAAATTAACGAGAAACGTTTGTCAACACCAGAATTACAATCTCACAGCAGCGAGAATACTTCACAACTGTGAACACACGTACGTGTTTTCAACGAATTTCGTACCTAGATTCGCAATTTCAAGAATCGCTCGTGAAAAACAACACGAGCGTTATAATCCCTCGAGGGCAGAAGAAAATAGTTGACAAACACGAATGTGTGATGTTTGATGGGACAACGAGAAATTGGAAGTACTCACGTTCTTCTTGGAGCGAGGTGGTTGGTTGAAGTTCATTCTGCCGCCTCTCTTCGTTATGAACTTTATAACGTCAATGGCGTCCTCCCATGCCTGGTCCGACAATTTGCGGTAAAGAGCCTTGAAACCCTCGCGATCAGCCTCGTAATTGCCAAAGTGCGTTGACATCAGAAGAAACTCGAAACTCGTTTCCACGTGAGCGTTCGCGTAAGCCTGAAGGTCCGATTGAAGGGCTTCGAACGATCCGTACTTGGCGTTACAGTTCGACAGCAGGGGACCCTCTGAAAATTTACGCACGGTCAGCACACTTCTTAGCCTCGAGGAGTCTTCTTAAGGAGGTACGGTGATTGGAGCGAGTCCAAGATAAAAGCCCGATTTTTTTTTTTTTATAGCATTGTCGACAGCTTCGTCCATGCGTATGCGGAGTTTCCACGAGATTTACCGTACAGTTTCCGAGTTATTAACTGTCGAAGTTGGTAAATGTAGTCCCTTAAGGGGAGATATACACCTAGATGGTCGAGGTAGAGGATTTAGAAGCTATGAACATTCCGTCGACCGTAAAAGACCCACACTATGCGCCTGGTATCGATTATTCCATGTAAGTTGATAAATTTCACGATTTAATCATTCCCAAATTTTCAAACGCATTTTTCTCAAAGCCACGTTTTACAAATCGGTACCCAAAATTTCTCGAAAACCAATTAACCGATTGCGTTGAGGTTTTTTGTGGTTATTCTATACACCATTATCTAGTTCTTGTCATAAGATTTTTTTCCGTTACTTAGTTTTTGTTTTATAAGCAAAATAATAACTATTTTTTTGGCCCAAAAATCACTATGTTCAAACGTCCGCCATTTTGTCATAAATCGATATTTTCAAAATCGGCTATGACAAGTACTAGATTATAGTATCTAATTTAATAATCTTTTTGGTTTTTTTTTTTCAGATGATTTTTGAAGAAACGCCAGTGGGTACCGTATACGCAGATTTTTTTACGACGCTCCAAGGATCATACAATATCCTTGTATATTTTTGATATTTTTGAATAAATAAAATTAAACATATTTTTGAATGTATATACTTTCAGATAATTAATACCCTAATCCGAAATTTCAAATAGTTTTCCTTCATAAAAATTCACAAAAATGACCTTTTTTCGGCTCCTAGGTGTATAATATCTCCCCTTAATTAGGAATAAATATTTTGTAAAAATGATAAAAGTTGATCGAGTTGAAACGATTATTTATTAAAAATTCGCAGGCTGTGCTACAGTGAACCGCTTCGCTGCGATTTACCCGTTTTTATCTTGCGAGTTTCTCAAACACTATGCTCTATGAAACGGCGTAAACCGTACCGCATGATTTGTCCGATTCACTTCGAATTCGCACAGAGTTTACGAAACTTTCTATCGTGACCGCATACACTTTTTGTATGTTTATCCATTTGGTAATAACAAATAATAAAAGTTGTTTTTTTTTTGTCGAGAACCAAACCTTTCTTCCACAGCCCCGCATTTTCGTAATTATCAAAATTTTCGAAAAGTATCCGCTACCACGAGAGTTTTGTCGTTATATTATACTAAAAGTACAATTTCAAATTTCCCATTTCAGATGATGACGTTGAAGCTTGCATCGTTGGAGTGCATCGAAAATAATTTTGTTTTTAGTACCCAAATTTCCTACAGTCGATCTAAGCTACAGAAATGACGTAAATATTTGTTACGTTCCTTATTCAGCGATCTACAACCTAAATCTGCAAAAGATAGTTTTGGGTATTAATAAAAATAAGACATTTCCAAGACAATAATGAAGACATTTAGTTTGATTTCAACGATACAAACTTCAAGCCCATCTCAGATGACGCTAGTGCACCTGCACCAATTGGCCATGCAACAACGGCGGCACTTCCTTCAAGTAATAATAGTTCACCATAGCAGTTTGACTTCCATAGTCAAACGACCATGGTAAATTATAAAATAGTAAACTATAAATTTAAGTTTAGTAAAAATAGTTTAATATAAAATAAAACTAAAATTAGTTTACTATAAAACAGTAAACTATAAAATTAACACCATAGTAAACTATAAAATTAATACCATTAGTTTGCCATAGTCAAACTACTATTGTAAAGTATTAATAGTTTACCATTAATAGTTTACCTATTAATAGTTTACCATAGTAGTTTGACCAGTAAATAGTTTACCATAATAGTTTGACTTCAAGTAATAATAGTTTACCATTGTTTACCAATATTGTTAAATGCAAAAAAAAATGTAAACTTGGCAAGACTATGTCTTAATTGTGTATCAAACTCTGACCACCCCATCCCAATACCACCATCGAACATTTTTTTTTAAATCGACAAGTTTTTTTAACCTACACAGGGATGCCCATGAGCTGAGAATTCGACACACTTACCCGTGTTCATCGGCGTGGAACTGCAAGCATCCTTCACGTCGTTGTAGCAGAACTCGGCGGAGGTCGCGACAAGAAGTGTGCACAGGACTCCGAGAACGTACATCATTTTTGATTCGTCAATTGTTTTCTTCTCACTGACAAGGAGAAAGAAGAAACTGTAGCTGATAAAATACGGAAAGTATTTTTCTTCCCGTCCAAATTATGTCCTTTTTGTTCCAACATGTTTTTTTATGGCAACCTCGATATGTTCAATAGCATGATAGTGTGAATATTCCATAGACGGAATGAGAATTGAATGTTTCGAGTTACGCAGCGTTGGCAATAGCCGATACATGGAGCGTTGACCGCTTAGTCATGAACTGACTGACGCATCACCCAGTCAGCGGGAGGCCGATACTTCTGAGTTCTTGGTGTAGATACTTGAGTAAAAAGTCTGTGCACCAGAAGAGTAGATGAATATAGGGTTGTTTATACAGGTATGAGTTTTCCACAGTTTCTCCGTACCCTTGGAAAATGCACGATAGTATAGCTTAAGACCACTATGACCGTAACAGAAGTTAAGTTAGATCCGCAAAGTGTAGGTGGGAGGTAATAGGAAAGGGTTCAATTCAGAACGGTAATACGCAAAGAACCCGCAAGGATACGAGTTGAAACTCAATAAATAATAACAATAATCGCAGTTTAGAAGCTTGCTACGTGCAATAGCGGAAGAAAAGATACAATGTATGTATGTATATATATATATATATAATTTTTTTTGACATTGTATCTTTTGTTCCGCTATTGCATGTTGCAAACTTCCAAACTGCGATTATTGTTACTATATATACATATATATATATATATACATAAGCCTGGAGTATGTGATGTCAAAAGTACAATGTACATTCGTAGGGTGCAATGTTAAAACATTTGATGCGAAAACAATATATTCATGTATATATATTGTCTTTGCGTCAAACAAATATTTGTATGTGTATGTGTGTGTATGCATATACTACTTTTACAGACAGCTTTTTCATATTGAAAATTTTATTTGCATATAGAATATGCATATTAGGTTCACACTTCAAATATATAGGAAAAACCTTGTCTATAAAAAAACATCCCCTATTTCCGCACAGTTCATTATATACTTGTAATCGCATCACCCCAAAGAACAAAAGAATGAGTCAGACAATAATCTAAGCTCACGAAACAGTTTTACATTGAGTATGCACTGAAGTTCTTTCTCGTAGATACTGAAGGATATCTCGCGTCACTGTCCCTTTGAAAGAAAAATGGCAATTTTTCAGTGTTCTACTTGACACGTCCAGATAAAACTAAGTGGATGTAGAAAACGTTCAGGAAAAAGCTCCAACTTCAGGAACTACAACGAAGCTTCAACTTCTTGGAAGCTGCAATTTCTTCAAGCTTCAAATTCTTCAAAACTTCAATTTCTTCAAACTACAACTTCTTCAAGCTTTAACTCCTTCAAGTTTCAATTTCTTCAAGCTACAACTTCTTGGAAGGTTCAACTTCAACATTCTTCAACTCTAGGAAATACTACAAAAAAGCTTCAACTACGAAAAATACAACAAAAAAGCTTCAACTTAGGAAAATACAACAAAAAAAGCTTCAGCTTCGGAAAATACAACAAAAAAGCTTCAACTTCGGGAAATACAACAAAAAAGCTTCAACTTCGGAGAATACAACAAAAAAGCTTCAACTTCGGAGAATACAACAAAAAAGCTTCAACTTCGGAAAATACAACAAAAAAGCTTCAACTTCGGGGAAAAAGCTGCAACCGTTTCAGCGGCAAGTTCGATCAGAAGAAATGTTCAAAATTGACAGAAATCGTCGCCGTACCGTATTCTAACCCTAGCAAGTGAAATGACCAGCTTTAAAAACCGAGCGTACGATAACGTTAGCAGGACAAATGTAAGATGTGCCACCGGCGCGTCTACTGCGTCCTCCCCCGACCCTTTGTACCAGAAATACAGTTATCACGTGACACGGGGTCGATTATTTTCGCGACGCACTTTACCCTCCGCGTAACGCCGTAACGTCGAACTTGCAAAACAAAGATGAAACAAAACAAAAATCCGAAAACTTTCTCGCGCAGGGTCGATACGTATGGGACGAGCGAGGGGGTGCGAGAAAAAAAGTGCGTGAGATGAACGATACCTCTGGATTTTCAGCAACGGATAGCCTCGATTTAGCAAACGCGTGAATACTCTCGCTTCGACGCCCTGCTAAACAATAAGAATGACTGTCCCGAGTTGGCGATAAATCGAACGATCCTCGGGAGGGGAGAAACAACAATCCTCGGTAACTTTCGACTCTTGTCGAGTCAGCTGATCTTTGCGCGTGCGCGCGCATCCGGATGAATTCCATCCGGATGCACGCCTGGAAAAAATGAGGCAAAACATTTTTTGCACGTCTCGCAGTGCGAAAGAAAAAAGCAACGATAACGAAGATTCTCGATGGATATTTTAACGTAATTTTTTTGTTCGTAAAGACTCCGGTCGACGCTGATTTTGGTACGGATGTTCAAATTACGTCGGGCGTTTCCGGTCTATCGCGGGCGTCTTCGGCAATGTTCGGGGCGGCAGCATCCGTTTTATTTTTCGTCGAAACGAATCGCATGCGCTAGATACACAACGTTCGTAGAATATTCTAGCTTTTCTTTCGCACGTACACATACGTGCGCGCGTGAATTCGCGGTATCCAATACGATCGCGTCGAAAGGAATTATCATTGTCACGGGACATGAGTGGTGAAGGATTCGAAATCACAACGCAATACACTCTCGTCCGGCTTGGAGTGACTAATGGGTCGTTGAATATCGCATTTGCTCGTATAAACGTTTAGTCATTGTAGATCGTACTGCGAAGCTTTATTTCTTTACCAGTTTGACACACACACACACACACACACACACGGACACTCGAGCCCGATATACTCCGGCGAGTTGATAATCGTCATTGGCGAGCCACTCGACGAGGATACCCAGTAGCGCAGCCTTCTATACCAGTGCGTATAAAGGTTGCTCCCCCTTTCGAGACCGAATTTTCGGAGATACCGCGATCGTTTTACGTTTTTTTTTTCCCTCTTTCCGCGTGATACATTATCGCGATCGTCAATTAAAAAACGCTCCGAACGGGTACACTTCGATCGCGACAATCCCGCGGGCCAACATAACCTCTCACGTAAGGACACAGGTTTGTTTTTTTTTTTTGCGGAGATCGATCAACGAGAGCTACGGTAAACTTCACGATGAAGTTCCTTTGTGCCATTTTTCTCGCGCTGACCAGCCTCAACATCGTCGCGGCTGATGGACTCAAGTGTAAGTTATTCGCCTTTTTTTCATTGTCACGCAAATTCGTTAACACCTCCGTCCACTGCGCGATCACAGCGACGATTCGGGGGAAAAAAAAACTGACATCTTATCTTTCGCGAATGATCGAAAAAATGAGCATTTTTTTGTTGGTATAAATATATGGATATTTTTCGAGCCTTGTTTGCTATTTGCGATATTAATCCCTTCGTACGAGTGTGTGTGAATCGTTGACCTTGGAATGTACCCGGAGAGACTCGTTTTCTCGGTAACGTCATTCGAAACGAGTCGCAACAGTGGCTCGGTTCTTTGTTTCTTTGCACTTGGCTGCCTTGAGGCTCCAAAATTTGGAAAAAAAAATTGCGGACCCCTGGTAGTTCGCAGCAGAAACAATCGCGCGATACATCATTTTTATCTGCTCTTGGTTGTCTGGACTTGTTTGATCGTCGTGTGCGTAAAGACTCACGTTTGGATACGGCGAATTTTTTTTTCACCCAAAATTCACTGTTTCTTCAAGTGAAACTGAGCATTTTCGAATATTTTGCGCTCTTCGGCAGGTGCAGAGTCCGTAGAGATACGTCGGCGCTCTCCTTCGCCGTTTACACAAATGCGTTCGAAAGATTGCGCCCTGGGTAAACTGTTTTCTTTGGATCCGCTCGAAATGTATTTTGTTTCTCATTCACAAACTTTGGTTAATTCTATGCGGAACTGATTTAACGAGCGTGATTGAATTTAAGTACACACAATTTTGTTTTCCGGATAAACAAGTGATCACTGGATAATTGGGACGGAAGTCTGGTGAAAGGTTTGCTCTGCAACGCGCATGACGAATTTTTGTTAATAAGGCTGTTGCGAAACGTAATTATTGCGATTTGCAGTAGATTTGTATAGTTTTCAGAGGATGGTGCTTTGCTGTCTGATACGATGGGAACAGGGCGATTATGTGAGGGAGATACTTTTTGGAAAGAAGCGCAATAATTAGCTGTAGAGTTGTAGCGCAATTCGCGGGGATGCACTGCAAATATCCTGTTTTGCGGTCCGCTGTACCGTACGGTCTTATCAAACTATGGCGCTGAGAGTTTTATGACGCCGAAGCTTGCATCGTTGGAATGCAGCAAAAATTTATTTTCACCGAGTTCCTAAATTTTCTTTAGTAGATCTAAGGCTGCGTAAATGAGGTAAACATTTTTTAGGATCCTTATTTAGCGATTTACAACCTAATTCTGCAAAAGATGATTTTGGATGATAATAAAAACGAGAAATAACGAAAAAAATTCTTTGCCTTCCAACGATGCAAACTTCAACAATATAGAGTTTTGCCCTTGCAGGGTTGAAGACCAAGAGGGGAAACGATCATCAACGAGTCTTTGTAAATATGGTGCTGAAGTCTTCATCGTTGGTATGCAAGGAAAATAATTTTCTTCCCTACTGCTGTATTTTTTTTCTCACATTCGGGCAACGAGAGACCCTGAGATATTTTTGAGGATCCTTTTTAGAAATCTGGAAAAAAAGATTTGAGGTAATAAGTGAAATGAAGAAATGAAAAAAATTAAGAATTTTTTCTTCATCGCAACGGTTTCAATCTAAACTTGGGGCCCGAAAAACAGATGCATTTTCAATTCTTATTTTTTCGTGAGAGTATTGGATGGGGAGGGTGGGATTTTATATACAATTGATATATAGGCTTGCCTAGTAGGAATTTTTTTTATTGGAAAATATTGATAAATGTCAAGGTTATTATCATTTAAACAAAGTTTACACATTGCTGCGTTGATGTAGCCGTGTAGGTGGTCCAGAGACTAGGGTGGTCCGAAATGAAACGCAAAAAATTGTATTGTAGTATAATAATGGAACTTTCGTATTAATGAATAATTTTTTTTTATTTAAAAAAATACTATAATAGCAAATTGTAGAAAAAAAAGTTCGATTTCATACTAAAAAAAGACAGTTTTAGTTATTTGTTATAACCATATGAAAAAATCATCTGGTCGTACAATAGAAAAAGTTATGAATTATGCTCTGGCGAAATTTCAACTGATTTCAACTAATAGATTTTAAGATGCGCAAATAACTCGTTGGGTTTTTGAAACTTTTACAAAATTTACAATTCATAGTTAAGGCCCTAGGCTATAAAACTGCAGTTAAAAAATCCTGTTTACTCAAGCTTACGCAGACCCCTTAAGAGATTATACCTTTTTTTTTTAAATATCGGTTTTTGGTGTTCAACGAATTCTCAATATATAACATTTGGAAAATAGTCTTTAAAATTTTTAAGTCGATCCGTTTAGAGTTGAAGGAGAGTTCAAAATTATGGGTGTTTATTGATAGGTTCCGCAAACCGGTGAACTTTAAGCGCATTTTTCTCAAAATGACTTTTTCAACATTGGTGACCACGATATTACAAAAATCAGCACCAATCAACTCAAAATTTTACAAGTTTGTTTTATTTACAAAAAAGCAGAGCTTAACTGGAATAATTTTTTTTTTTCGGTACATATATTTTTTTATCAACGAAAATAAAGCGCTTTTAATCATCGAAAATTGATACTTTCACTTTAAACTGCGGCCATTTTTTCAAAAATTAATATTTTATTAAAACCTTCGTACACGCACTAAATAATTTCATGCAAAAACTAAATGCGTTTGATTTTTTCATTTTTGCTGACTTGTTTCCGTGCAGCAGTGGTCATCCCGAGGGACGTTTTTCGAACCATTGTATCTACCACATTTATAAATACTTTTCTATACATAAATCGTGAAAGATACTTAAAAACATACTGTTAACAAACAAAGAACAAATTAAAACCTGCAAACGTTTTCCCAGCAAATATTCACGAAAATTACTTCTTTTTTTCTGGCTACGAGCTAGGTGTAACCCGTTAAGGTAATCCTATCGCTTCACACTAGTCATACCACTGATCATACTTGAGACCTGTACAATTTATATTTTTAACATGTGCACAAAAAATAATTTGTAATAACTAAAGTTTTCCATTTGTAAACTGTTTGATGAATGTTCACATTTAATTAGAAAAATGACAAAATAGTTATTCCAAAGATTCGCGCAGTATTTCTAGGTTTGATATTTGGCAACACTGGTTCTATCTCCGTCTCTTTTTACACAACCAGGCGAGTTTAACCTCTATGATTTTCAACGTCAATCTGTCAAAACAATGTCGGGTGCGGGGAATATAAAGCATTGTATTCGGGCCACGACTGGTAAAAAGCGTGGAAAGTTTGTGGCGGCGAAATATGTCGGTTAACAATAAAATATGTGTGGAAATTCGAATGAGTGAGATGAGGTTAGGACTACAGTCAGCTGTTGCATTGTTGTCACGTCTCTTTATCGTAGCAAGGGGTATTCAATCCAATGCCGGAAGTTCAAATTAAACTTGATATTACATAAAAATTAAGTCAATAAGCGTTTTTTCTGAGAGCATTGGATTACTAAAAGTGTTAAGTATGTAAATCTGATTATTTTTAAGAATCTGACGGATTCCCACTATTATATACACTTTTGTAGCGACCGGAAATTGGGTTTTTGTATGTCATCTCGGAATTCCTTCACAAAAATACGCAATTTTGATATTTTTTTCTCTTTATTTAGGTCGATAACCGACCCTGAAATTTTACAGAGACGATTATTAATATATTTAGTGAGGCTAAAAAAAATGAAAATCCTATGGATTGAAGCCTGAAGTATGACTTCGAGAAAAGTCTTTTAACTGCAACTGCAATCAAAGTACTTTTCAATTTTTTTAAATAATTTCCCCCTTTTCATCACAATCTATAACTTTTTCATGGATTAAGATCGCGACTCTTATGGGGCTAAATGAAAAAATTAGCAATAGAGAAAAAAAAATGTACTTTCGTTGCATTCCGACGAAGTAAACTCCAACATCACGCTCTACATATTATGTACGACTGATTGTACTCAGTCTTGTACCGGGGAAGAGTAATTGAGAGTTTTCAATTTAAAGTATTCCTTTCGCGGAGGGCCGTATTTCGTGGGGGCATAAGCAGGGCCCTTCTGAAACAATTGTAAATCACAATGGCGCTCAATAAAAATAAGTCACAATCAATGATTATACCTAACGATAAAATGGAATACAAAATACAGTCTTGAAGATCGTATTGTTGGAATGCAACGAAAATTCTTCTTTTATTTTCATTATTATCGAAGACATTTTCTTCCCAATTTATGCTGTAGATTTTTAATGCGGATCTTGAAAAACGTTTGAGAGATTTTCGTAGCCCAGGTCCGCCAAAAAAATGCTTATACAATATAGAAAAAAATAGATTTTCATTGCGTTCCAACAATGCAAACTTGAACGCAATTAAAAAATTTCGCGCAAATTTAGTACATTTAGACATTTTTGCATTTTCTCTGAAAAGTTGAAAAAAAAATGGCGCTCAATTTAAAGTGTCAGGTCATTTTAAGACACCCTTTACTATCCGCTTTATCGTGTTGAAACAACAAGCTGATGCGTTTCTCTTCACTATTCGATAATGCATATCCTCATCGTATTGCCTCAAATTTGTTAATCATCAGCGCGACTTGCGTGGACTTGCGTGATTCGCGAGTCTTAACAAAAATAGAATATGTACGAGCTGTGAATGCTACGTCACGAACTATTAATCATATCAGTGAAAAAGTGACAAAGGAAATGGCGCATCAGTTTTCTCTCGTCCCTTCTATAGCGCGTTTAGAGTCGCCAAAGAGCAAAGAGGGACTTTGCACGTTCGTGATTCACGGACGATTCCAAAGTTCGCACGAGTCCAAGAACCTTTGCGCGTTTAACTTGAGCTGCGTTGTGTTTGTTACTCGAACGAGTGACCATTCGTTTCCCGTACGCTGGGGGCTGGCATCTTTTGGAATTTTTGCTACGCGAATTGTCCGCTGTTTGTAGTGTCCTACTCTGCCGCTCGCAGCGCTAGTTATTCTCGAACGATCCTCATGCGCGCGCAGGGACTATGTAAACACACATATAATCGGGCAACGCCCACGTAACACCATCAATGCACACTGATGGTTTCATACGGTGTGTTTCTATACACATGCACAATTTATTATCCTACCATTGATGTCTTATTAATTTATCTATTATTCGTTAAATGTCCATTGCTATAACTCTATTGTCTAATGATCGTGCCAACTAACAATCATGAGGATAAATATGGAAACGGAACTATTTGGTACCAAATTATAACTTTCTCAAAAGGTCATTACTAAACCTAAAAAAAAGCTCCTGCTTTCGTCCTGCTTAAAATGTTTTTCACACACCACTCTTCCAGCGTTTACACTATTGTGATTTATAACCTCTTCCCACAGTCTTCGAATGCTAGGATGGGCTGGTACGGTCAAAAATGTAACTTTTTAGGATTACGCGGGTACCCTGAGGTACAACCCCGCACAATATACGGCATTAGTACACGAATATAAGTAATTTTAGTAATTTAATGAATTCTGCACCTCGACTTGAACTGCAAACGTTAAAATTACGAGTCAAAATAGTCGTATTCGTCGTTGTGGTTGTTATGTACGTTATGTACGCAGTGCGGGCCTCGCGCCTGTGCAATAAGAATATTGTCTAAGCTACTAGCGCCACGGGGAGAGGTAGAACTAAATAAAGCGGTCGAAGAGCGTAGCATTTTTATATACGATAAGGAAAAGGGATAGGAGGTGCCAGCCCCCTGCCCGTACGCAAGACAGGTTGCAAAGGCCACCAAACGGAAATAGCGAGAACGAGTACCCACGGGAGAGCTGCGGTCGCGCGCCAACCGGAAGCCAGCGCCTTTCGTGGCTATCTCTGAAAGCGCCGAGAATTCCGAGTTCGCCAACAACTGTGCATATATATATATTTGCTTCAATCGCAAAGCATCAAAATATTTGCGAGTTGCCACATCGGGCGGACAAAAAAAAACTTGTCCGGTGCTCGATTCCAAGAAACCTTGGCGCTCTCCTGTTTACCCATTTGCCAAATTGATGCGAATCTTGGAGACAGAGTCTCGCGAGGCTCGCATAACCTCGAAAATTTAACACCGCAATGGCGCACTGCAATAATAATCGTAGTATCGTAAATCGTGGCGCACTAAGTCTCGTAGAATTTCAACGTAATCGCAATTCCTCTACAATGTTGCGCGGGAGAGTTTATCGGTCCGATACGGTTGTATCGTAGGAAGAAAACAATACGGAGGCTGCGGAGGCGTGGGGGCTGAAAGTGTCGCGGCAATGCGAGAGGAAAATGGCGAAAAAAGAAGATCGCGGTGCATCTTCATTTAAAAAAAAATAATAGCGCATCAGAGTTGCGGGAACATCAACCGAATGACGAAACCGCAATGACCTCGTGCACCGAACTCGCGCGACCCGTAAAAAACGCTATCGGCATTTTGTCCAGCGATGAATGTAAGAGTATCAACGATGAAATAAATCTACGGAGATTGAGGATGCGAGTCATAAGGAAATGCTGTTGCGGCGCATTGTTACTTCCGTTCTTAGGCTGTGTGCCTTTTAAGGGGGCAGATACCTTAAGGCGAAGAAAAAATTGCTGATTTTGATCATTTTTTTTTTTTTTTAAGGAAAGATTTCTTCACCTTTTTTTGAGAATTAGGGTATGTTTTATTACTACTTTTGGCTGTTACATGGTATTTTTTCATTTTTAAAAATGGCGCAAGTATGGCACGGTCTTTTAAACGGGCTGCGGCGGACGTTGTCAGACGGCGTGACACGTAGCGTCGGCGGGATTAATCTGAAAAAAAAAATCAAAGAAGATTTTTCTTTCATTAACACTTATACGCAGAATATAAACAAAAAAAGTGAGAAATGTTGAAAATCAATGAAATGGTATGCTTTGAAATAAAAAGATTGAATTTTCCTAAATAAAATGGCTACATTTTGCTATAAAAATACTTTTTTTTTTACTTAAAAAATATTTGGGGTCACGTTTTAGACAGTGAGGTTAGAAAGATTTATACCAAATTTCACGAGGTTGAAGCTTGCATCGTTGGAATGCGATGAAAATTGATATATCCGCATCCCTTCGACTTCTTTTGGCAGATTTTGCCTACGCAAATTTTTCAACCCTTTTTAAGATAATTATTGAGCGATCTACAATATAAATGTATAACAAAAATATTCTGTTATGATAAAAATAAGGAAAATGAAATGTAAAAAAGAAGTTTCGTTGCAATGATGCAAACTTCAATACCATGAAACTTCATCGGAATCGGTCGATTAGTTTTTTAGCTATACGTCACGCCAGTTTTGAAAATGCAGTTTAGAAGACCGTGCCATACCTCCGCCATATTTAAGCATTAATAAAATAAAATACCATATATCATCCGAAAGCAGTAATAAAACATACTCTAAGTCTCAAAAACGGTGGAGAAATCTTTCCTTAAGGGGTCTTCTCACTTTAGACGCCATAAAGGCTATTTTCATGATTTTTTGATAGGTTTATATTGTACAGATATTGATATAAAAGTTGCTACAGCGCATATCAAGGATTTTTAAAAATTTTGATATTTACTATGTTTTTGCCAAAAACGGTGAAAACACGTTTTTTTTTTTTTTTTTCGTTTTTTCGAAAAATGTCCGCCATTTTGTTATTTTTGCATATATCAAAATTCGTATGATATGCGTCCGGGTTGAAATTCCGAACTTTGAATGATCAGAACGCTCAAAACTCCGAAAGATCAAAGGTCTGAAAGAATTTTAACCGAAAGACCAAAATTGCGAAATTCTGAACGGGGCCGGGTTGAAATTCCGAACATTGAATGACCAGAGCGCTCAAAACTCCGAAAATATACTACCCCGAAAGATCTAAACTCCGAAAAAAATTTACGCGGAAGACGAAAACTCCGAAAATCCGAACACCGTCAAAATAATTCGGCTATGGAAGTTTTAAAAGTTTCAAAATTTTCAATAAATCGACAAATTATTTCAAGAATTATTTTATTTATTAAGAAATAATTTTACGTTAATTTTGAAATTTGTCTAGACGATGTTATACGTTCTACATCATTTACAGTCAACTGTGTAGACTTTCGCTGACGTAATCTTGACGAACCTTGTAATTTCGGAACATTAAAACTACGAATTTTAAGGGCGGGGTAAAGTTAATTCGGCGAAAACAAAAGGCATGTTTTTAAGATTTTTTTTTTGGCGTAACGAATAGTGTTCGTTTATTGAAAAATGTACATATAATAAAGTAACATTTGAACAACATTCTCCTAAATTTGCATTGCAAAATATTCAAAATTGAGCGAGTGAAAATTAAACCCCGGAGGCGCCTCGAAAAAAAGTTGGTTTGCGGTGTGCACCATAACTCGCAACAGAATCATCTGAAGCAAAAAAATCAAAATGCATTTGTTAAAGGAGATGTTTCTCGAGGTAATGACAGGAGGATTTTTTTTTTTTCGATTTTTCGATTTTTCATAGCACTTGGGAGCCAAAAACCCGATTTTCGCTAAAAAAAATCGGCTAATTTGTTGTTGAAAAATTAGTGTGGTCGGCATGGAGCAATAGACGCTCAAATACTCATAACTTCGTCAATTTTACTCCGATCGACTTGAAATTTTAACACAATATTCTTGATATATTATGCATTCATTTAAAAAATGAAAAAAAAATGAAAAAAAAAATTTAATACTTTACCCCGCCCTTAGACCGTCGGCGCATTCAAAGTTCGGAATTTCAATCCGGCCCTCATGTCAAGATCATGCCAGCGAAAGTCTACACAGTTGACTGTAAATGATGTAGAACGTATAACATTGTCTAGACAAATTTCAAAATTGACGCGTAATCGCTTCTTAAAAAAAAAATTCTTGAAATATTTCGTCGATGCATTGAATATTTTGAAACTTAAAACTTCCATAGCCGAATTATTTTGACGGTGTTAAGATTTTCGGAGTTTTAGTCTTTTGTGTAAAATTCTTTCGGAGTTTTGATCTTTCGGGGTACTATTATTTCGGAGTTTTGAGCGTTCTGACCATTCAAAGTTCGGAATTTCAACCCGGACCCATCTTAATTCCGGAACATTAAAATTCGGAATTTTTAACCTCCGGAGCATTCAAAGTTATAGCCATTAACATACTGAATCTAAAACTGTTTGATTTTTTTATTTCGGATGATCGATCTCCGAGATTTCATCACCTATAATTTTTTAGGACATTTTTTCATCTACCATTTTCGTCTGTAAATAGTGACGTAAATAAATAAAGAAAGTTTTCGAAATGTATTTCGCAACTGTATTTATGAAGTGTAACAACTTCTATATCAATATCTATACTATAAACATATTTTAAAATACATGAAAATACCCTTTTTAGCGTCTAAACTGAGAAGACCCTTTAAAAAAGTCATGAAAATCATTTTTTTTTCCTCGCCTGAAGGTATCTCCCCCCTCACCGGTATCAGCACCGTTTTTTAAATCCATTTAAGGCTTAAAACATTAATATTCCTCTTTAATCAATTTTTCATTGCTAAATCTTGATCCATCATCTCAAAAATTGCTATGTGAACTTGTTTCAAGCTGTTTGATGAAATATTGGGAAAAAAACAGTTCGCATTTTTTAAAAAATGGAAGTGACCTTGAAATCTCCGAAGCGCCTCCACCTGGACAAATCTCGTAACCACCACTCGATGACGCCCTTCGAACTACGCAACTTTTGTAGGAAAAGTTTTCTCCCGAGTCTGATAGGTTGGAAGATATTTCTACTGCTAGTAGTTGTTGCCTCACCCGGTATTGCCTGACGCGGAAACTAAAAAAAGCTCGGGAATCTGGTCAGCGGCGTATCGGCAGAGAACTGTGATTCCCCAGGGTTGAAGGCAACACAAAAAGAGTTGATGCGTTGGCCAACAGAAATGTGGCAACAGTGCAGAGTGGTCTTGAACCAGCGCCCGATCTCGTGCAATCGAATGCGACGAATCGACGTTTGCAGAATTGAAAGGGAAAAAAAAACGGGAAAAAAGAACAGACACATAAAGAACGGTATCTAGACTGAACGTCATTTACGTCGCAAATCGAGTACGCAATCGCTTATTTTCGGTGTAACGTATATTAATCGATGTATATATGCATATTTATATGCACCAACAGATATATATATATATATATATATATAGGTCGAGGCTGGTAATGGTATGAGGGGAAAAACTGCAGAGATTGTTTGACCCAAAAGGACTCGTAAGACAGCTCGGATCGTATCGTTCGATGATGTTGACGTTTGCATCGTTGGAGTGCAACGAAACTTCTTGATTTTTTCATTTCTTTATTCTTCTTCTTTATTATTATTTGAAATTTTATTATTCTTGTTTATTATCATTTGAAATTTTATTATTCTTCTTTATTATTATTTGAAATTTTATTATTATTTGCAATTTTATTATTCTTCTTTATTAGTATTCGAAATCTTTTTTTTTTCACCTTTTGGTTGTGAACTTTGAATAAGGATTCTCAAAAATGTTTCGTGGACTTTCGTAGCCGAATGGGACAAAAAGAAATTTGGGAATACGAAAGAAATATATTCTCGTTGCATTTCAACGATGCAAACTTCAATACCGTATCGCTTGAGGCGCGACCGCGATGAAAATAACTACGATTAATATTTACATATATATGTAAATACAGCTGTCTTTACAATGAAAACGAAAGCTTTTTTTTCCCCTTAAATCGCGGTATGTTCATTATTTACGGAATTTACGGCTACTCGAAAAATGTTTTTCTTTAATTTAGACACGGATAAATGAATTTTTCTAATAGCTGTAATTTATGTGAAAATAATTGTAGCAAGATTAGAAGAAAAAAATGCAACGAAAAATAATTCTTGTTGATTGGTCAATTTTGTTGGTTGTGAAAATTACTGAAACGTTTTTACGTATTCTTAGTAGAGATTTACAACCATTATTTGAAAAAAAAAGGCTTGGGATAAGCATAAAAATGAAAAAAATGGAAAATGAATAGACAAATCGTTGCAAACTTCAATGTCGTGAAAAAAAATCTATCTCGCGCTTGCACTTGGACTTGGGTTGGAGATCTCGAATTTGGGTTTTTCGCCATCTCCAAGGTTTAGTTTTATTTTCGATACACCTTCATATATATATACAGGGTGTCCTGTTACGAATGGATAATCCTGCAACTGTCGATAGGTCATCGATGCAAGGTCAGTATCGATGATATCGATCGATCGATCGAAAATCTAAATATCTAAATATCTCGGATCACTACCAAATATTTGGTAGTGATCCGAGATATTTATATTTGTATTTCATTTTAATTGGTGACCTTGAACGACCTTGAACGACTTTGACCCCCTAATGTTTTTTATGCGGCTTGAGGTGCTCCACAGAATGGTTGAAAAAAATGTACCATTCCGTTTAAAAAAGTGGAGGTGACCTTCACTGTGCATCAGCGCCTCCACCGAAGTAAATAAAAATTGGTCGCGTTCGATGGGCCCCTTCTCACCGTACAACTTTTGTCTGGAACATTTTTTTGTGACGTCGATAATTAGCGAGTTATTTCGGGTGGCAGAGATAAGCCGGGACACCCTGTATATCCTGAGGCGTCAAAGGAGCAGATAGCAAATGCTTGCAAAGTCAATGAATGATCTTTTTTATCAGAAATAAATATGCGAAAGAAGAATCGAGTACATAAAAAATCAGATACCGAAGCGATTGCGATCGTTGGCATCTGACAGAAAAATATCGGCGACGATCGCACGAGAAATTCTTGGGAGGCGTTGACCTTGTCAGAAATTGTTCGAGATTGTAAGTCGCCGACTGTAATTATTCACCCGAAAATCGTCGTAGAGCTTTGTCTGTGAAGTTATACTTGAAAATAAATATAATCTGAGATTATCCATAATTTTCCGATCGACTAAAAGTCACGAGAATTCGCACGTTGTGTCGAGGCCTATTGCCCCGTTCGCGGAAAACGTCAACATCATTGTAATAGGAATTTTTCCCCGTAGCTCTTGTATATTTAACTCGCAGAATTGTAGTAAATAATGTTGGTACAAGTTTCGGGGAAATATCGCGCGAATCAACGCGTATCTATGACTTGTTTGGATTCAGTAATCGCGTGGCTGTTACGCATATGGAAAACAGGAAAAACCGAGAAAACTCGGGCAACTTCTTTCCTCCTGGAATAATCGGGGAAAAGGCGGGGAATTTTTTTTTAATTCATTTTTTAGAAATAGTAATTCACATTTCAGAATTTATTTTTTGCAAGAATTACGAAAAATGAAAGCCACTTTAAAAAAATATATTATACAAATATACTATAAAAATAAATATTTTTGTATATTCGTAATATTTATATTTGTAATTATATTTATTATATCATATTTATAACATTTATAAATATATTATATTATATCTATAATATTTATAAATATATTATATTATATTTGTAACATTTATAAATATATAATATGATATTTGTAATATTTATACTATTTTTCATTGTATATTACGACGTTGAATAGTTTCTCGCTGTTTTCCGACAGATGGCGTTACCAGAACTGCGTGCATGTTAGTTTAAGATCGTAACGCATCTACAAACAAGTGCAATAAGCAAGCTCAAAATGCAGTGTATGTCATTTCGCCGAAGTGTAAACAACTTTTTATTTTCATAATGTTAAACATGTGAAATTTCGTGCCAAGAGTATTTGCGGGGAATTTTACTGCACTATTTTATTCAAAAAAGATCTGCAGCTGAAGCACAGAATTCTTGTTGAGACTTACAGCAAAAATGCTCTGTCGGAAACAACATGCAGAGATTGCTTTAGTCACTGCAAAGATAATGATTTTGATGTGTTGAATTGGAGGCGTTTCTTCATGAATACTCATGTCAGACGCTAGGTGAACTTGCAGAATCATTAGGAGTTGATCGCACAACAGTTTCGAAACGTTTGAAAGTATGAGCAATGATTTCTTTTAATAAAGTATTAATTTTCACGATAAAACAACGACAACTTATTCAACATCCCAATGCAAAAAAGTTATGTCAGTGTCAAACATTGGAAATTTCAAAAAACTAATTTACTCTGAGGCCTGATACATTTGGATTTGTCACGTTGGATTTGTTCCAGTTTGTTTGAATTCGAATCGTCATAAATCGCGTTACTTTGGCTTCGCTTGGGTTCGAATCGTCATGGTTTTCGCGACACTCGGTTTGTTTGGGTTACGAATAATCGTGGGTCGCGTGACATTGAGTTTGGTTGGATTCGAATCGTGAATCGCGTGACTTTGGCTTTGTTTGGGTTCGAAGCGTGGTGGATTCGGCGACTCTGAGTTTGTTTTGGTTACGAATCATCGTGGACGGATAGGCGATGGTATTGTTCGTGTCGCCAGCGACTGAGAAGTCGACCGGACGGTCACGAAGTTAATAACGATTAAATCGAAAACTCGAGTGATTGAAAAATGAGGGTAGACTCTGAGCTCGGTTCGTTCGAGTTCGTTGAGAGAAACATCGAAGGCAGCCGGAACGTCTAGTTTGCTACGGTAGCCAAGCAAGTCTTCATGGCTTCGCTGTAGTTACAAATTAGACTCCGCCTTTTGTGACTCAGGAATAGAATCAATTTGCAAATTTAAATTCCGACTCATAAATAAACTCGCCCCTCGCAATTGTCACGAAGAAAATTTCTACGAAGGAATTATACAGTCGCCTATGAACGATTTCGAGAACGCAACCGTGAAGAAATATTCTCTAAGACGTATTCACATATCTGTATTTTTATCCTGTAGTGGTCAATATGCGATACGATTTTGGCGTTTTTTTTTCTTTCAGTATCGATAAGACTCTACGTGACACGAGAAACGTCCCAATCGTATCTCCGCGCTATCGCGCGCGATCACGTATTTCTACTTGAGATTCTTCGTAGTTGATGTGCGAACGCGGAGTATTTTTTTTTCCATCTGGACACTTTTTATCTGGGTCACTTTTGTCCCGGACGTAAGGCCAAAATCGTTGTACCCGCAGGGGTAAACTTTTGTTCGCTGAATAAAGGAGGCAAATTGCATCTTTTATTTTGCAATTTTAGGGTCTTATCAAGAGTTATATACCGAGGCCATTATGAGAACAAGATTTCTGTACAGGGTGTTAGGAAGGTCGATGCAAAGCCTTAAGGGGGTGATAGATAACCTCGTTAGGAACATATGAAGCGTTCCATGTCACTTCAGCCGGTAAAAAAAAATTCCACAAATAATTTTGAAAAATCGAGTTACTTTATTGAAAAATATTCACCGAGTGTTGAAATTAAAAAAAAAAAATTCTGACGTTTTTTCTCGTTGATTGCCATTTATTAAGATTTTTCCATTCAAATGGCTGTATCTTTGGCAGGATTTGACGTATTTACATTCGTAAAAAACGAAAATGTGCGTCTTTTTATGGCATTCCAGAAAAAAATTAATTTAGATTTTATTGAGCAAGTCGAACGTCCGTTTCAGGGCAAAATATGCTAAAATATTGTTTTTCTCAAGGAAAAACACTCGTTATTTTATTTTTTTTAATTTCCCCGAATTGTGAATACTAAAAACGGATTTTTGCTATTTTTTATATTATGGGATTCCTAAACACCGTGAAGTAACAGCTATTTAATTTTTTTTTAAATTAATATTCGATTGAAAAGTGTGGAGCACTCGCTGTATGTTTATATATGTATTTCAAAAACCTGATAAACATACAGTGAGTGCTTCACACTCTTCAATCAAATATATATGTCATATGTATTTCAAAAACCTGGCAAATATACAGCGAGTGTTCCACACTCTTCAATCAAATATTAATTTTAAAAAAAAACTAGCTGTTACTTCACGGTGTTTAGGAATCCCATAACATAAAAAAAACCAAAAATCCGTTTTTCGTATTCACAATTCGGGGAAATTTAAAAAAATAAAATAACGAGTGTATTTCCTTGAGAAAAAAAATATTTTTGCATATTTTGCCGTGAAACGGACGTTCGACTTGCTCAATAAAATCTAAATTAATTTTTTTCTGGAAGGCCATAAAAAGACGCACGTTTTCGTTTTTTACGAATGTAAATACGTCAAATCCTGCCAAAGATACAGCCATTTTAATGGAAAATTGTAAAAAAAAATGGTAATAAAGAAGAAAAAACGTCAGATTTTTTTTTCGACACTCGGTGAATATTTTTCAATAAATTAACTCGATTTTTCAAAATTATTTCTGAATTTTTTTTACTGGCTGAAGGGACATGATCGCCTTATATTTAACCTAGTTACCTTAGTCCAAAATTTAAGGATTTCGAGTTATGGCAAGCATGATTTTTGGAATTTTTTCCGAAATTAGGTACTTACTTGTTTACCTCTTGTGTTAATGCTATTTTTGCAAAAATAGCATTAAAGGGAGGTAGCTGAGTAAACGGCGAGAAAAACAGGTAAACTTCGGGAATTTTTATCTCAAAACTAATGTTTCGATTGGATCCGGGTTTTTTTTAATTGGAAAATATGTACGTTAAGGTATGTTTAGGAATTTTTAAAAATGAATTCGTCGACTGGAAGCGATTCAAACACGATTATCTCGAAACATAGTTTTCAAAGTCGGTGCCAGATGTATCTCGAAAACGGCTTGTCCGATTTCGTCCTAATTTGGATACAATCTTCTTCGATAGTTTTTCTCGTTCGCCACGTAGGGGTTTTTCATTTGATTGAACCATTGCTTTTTTATGCAATGTGTATGCAATCCAAAATCGTCGGAAATTGCTAACGAAAAACGAATGTTAAATTAAAACGGTCGCAATTCCGTCAAAAATGAAAATTTCAAAAAAAAATCCTACGTGCCGAACGAGAAAAACGATCGAAGAATATTGTATCCAAATTTGGACAAAATCGGACAAGCCGTTTTCGAGATACATCCGGCGAGATACACCTGGCTTTGAAAACTATGTTTCGAGATAACCGCGTTTGAATCGCTTCCAGTCAACGAATTTATTTTTTTTAAAACCCTCAACATACCTCAATGTGCATATTTTCCAATTTAAAAAAAAACCGGATCCAATCGGAACATTAGTTTTTGAGATAAAAATTCCCGAAGTTTACCTGTTTTTCTCGCCGTTTACTCAGGTACCTCCCCTTAACATAAGAGGTATCTTTATTTTTTGACAAGTTTTTCATTATTCAAGACGTGTCGTTTCGTTAGTTGTGTGGATACAGATTATTGTATTGGTGTTTGTCGACTGAATACACATTAAGCTAAGACGAAAATAAGTGTTTAGTTACCAATTATTGTCTGTTTGAACATTATGAACGAGTTAGTACCTAATTTTGGGAAATTTTCCAAAAATCATACTTACCGTGATAACTCGAAATCCTTAGACTTTGGACTAAGGTAACCTAGGTTGGATATGTTCCTAACGAGGTTACCTATCACCCCCTTAAGGCTTTGCATCGACCTTCCTAACACCCTGTATACAGAAAAGAAAACACGGTTTGTACGCGCCAACTTCGACCAAATGGACGAAATTTCTAAAATTGACGGTAGTCGTCTCACCGTCGTATTCTAATCTTATCTTAATTTCATGCCAAAAAAAAACAAATATTCGGACATAGACTACAATTCAGTAATATCAGAAAGAGAATTTTGCAAGCCCCATGCGAAAATAATCGAACTCAAAAAAACGAATTTTTCAACAAATGACAATGAAATTTAAGGAGGGGAAACTTTTGTAAGATTTTTATTTCGATGTACAAAATGGCCGACTACTCGAAACTTCTCGAAACAGCTTTTTTCCAATTGGCGTGACGATTAACTTCAACAATTTTCACTCGATTTACTTCAAATTTAAAAGTTATGTTCCTAATTGCATTTCGCGAAGAAGCTCTTTGGCCCTTTCTTTCTTTAAAAAATATTCCTGTAAGTAAATGTTGTACTAATATCTTTAATTGGTACAGAATGAATGTACTAATATATTTACAGTGTACTAATATATTCAATAGCCCTACGAATAAATATTGTACTAATAGTTTTTTTAAAGAACATTTTAAGGAACATGACCTTAATATATCAAAACCTCAATATAACGAAAAATCGATACACCGAACTTCCCTAGAGATTCGTTACATCGAGGTTCGACTTAAGTACGCTTTAAAACAAAAATATTGAATGGTCCGAAGAAAAATCTACATTTTGCATTTAAAAAAAAATACTTTTTTTTTTTCAATTTCGAAAACATTTAGGTTCATGTTTTAGACAATAAGGTTAGAAAGATTTTTACCGAATTTCATCACCATCAGTCGATTAGTTTTTTAGCTATGCGTCACGCCACTTTTGAAGATGCAGTTTAAGAAGACCCTGCCATAACTCCGCCATTTTTAAAGATTAATAAAATAAATAAAATACCGAATATCAGCCAAAAGTCGTAATAAAACATACCCTAAATCTCAAAAATGGTGAATAAATGTTTGCTTAAAAAAAAAATCATAAAAATGAGTTGAAAAAAATGCCACGGCTAAAGGTATCTCCCCCTTAAAATTCGCCCCTAGTGCCTTTGGCACGCGGACTTGATTCGTAATGAAAAAGAAAGGATTTACGACGAAATTGAGCGACGAGCATAGTTTCTTTTCTGTTCACATTATTGCGTTGATTTTCGGAGCAATCGAGGAAAAGTTGCGAAAAGTGTTATCCTATCTAATTGTCCATATGTGCTCTGCTTCGTTGCGTGTATCATGGCGCGCGGCGATAAGCGGTGAATGTTTGCGATTAGAAGTAGGCGAGTTTCTCGGTACAAACTCCAAAGGTTGCATTTTTCCTCTAATAAAATTGTACAAGCGAGTAAACGTTGCAAAACACGCAATCGACACGAGCAATTACGTTAGAATATCCCGCGATTCGCTAAAATTTATTCTCCTTTCGATCAGGCGTACCGAATTTTATTATTTATACATTTTTAGTATTTTTCGACGGGCTCAAGTGGTTAAAAACATAATGAAATCGGCAGAATCGTATGAAATGATGTTTTTTGCTCCGAACACTTCGATTGAGTGAAGATGGAAATTTCGTTGCACGTATAAAGAGGAAATCTTCGTGACTTTGAAGCTTGCATCGTTGCAATGCAACGAAAATTCATTTTTTTCAATTGCAATAATTTTATTCGGTCGTTTTAGGCTGTCTTTACGTATTTTACGTATTGGGACCTTAATTTGGAAAAAAAGTTTTTGGATAATAATAGAAATAATGAAATTCGGTAAAAATGATGAAGAAAAAATGGTTACATTTCCGGAAGAGCAAACTCAAACGTCGTAAATCTTCATAATGTTTATTCAATGAAGATTTTTCAATAAAGTGCTTTGGAGTATTTTTTAAAGTATTTTGGAATATTCTAGAGTATTTCAAGTCATGGGACGACATTTTTTTTACAAATTAGGCACTTAAAAATGGCTTCCTTATTATTGTATCCCAGTCACATAATTTCGCCTACGAGTAATCTGATTTTTCGACGGCGATTTCGTGGATGAAACAATATATTGATAAAGCAATGTGCAAGTTTCCAATTTTTTAATCACTCCTTCGGAACATTGCGTTTATATTTAGAGAGGTTGAAGCGTTACCCACAATCAAAGATTTACAAAAAATATTTTTTTCTTCTAATTCTATAATATATTATAGTCTATAATTCCATATTTCTATAACTCTATAATTCTCTAGTTTTTCTAATACTATAATATATATATAGAAAATGTCCACCAATGCAAAGCTTCCGAGGAAACCCTACGAGGATGGAAAAAGTCATGATTTCGTTTCTAAATTTGAATTTTTTTCTTGAAGATTCGAACGAAATTCAATTAGATTCTTCAATAGAATTTGAATGTAGAGTATAATTGGTAAAATAAAATGGTATAGAAGTTTGCATCGTAGGAACGCAACGAAATTACTACTTTTTTTTCGTATTGGCCAATTTTTTAGCACTTTTAGGCTACAAATATCACCGACGTACTTTTTAATATCGTTATTAGGGATCCATAACCTAAAGCTACAAAGGAAGGCTGTAGGTAATAATAAAAATAGAGAAATGAAAAAATAAAGAAGGATTTTCGTTGCATTCCAACGATGCAAACTTCAACACCATAAAATAAAGCAATAAAACGTACAAGGTATGCAGCACAATGTACGATGATAAAGTCTGCATCGTTGGAGTGCAACGAAAATTCACTTTGCAAAATTATTTCAATTTTTTTGCCAACCTAGGCTGTGAATGTGACTGGAATGTTTTTACGATTTTTTATTGAAGATTTGCAACTTCAATTTGCCAAAAACGAGATTTTGAATAATGATAAAAATATAGGAATAAAAAATAAAGAAGAAAAAAAAAATTCGTTGCGTTCCAACGATGCAAACTTCAACGTCATCACAATGGCAATATTCATTATTCCAGATAATTCTTACGCCCCTTCTTCGGGATGATTGTAATTTTTGTTTTCTTTTCGTTTTCAGGCACCCTCCAACCAGCGGACATCCCCTCGGCATGGCTAGACATGGCCGACCCGTGCATAAAAATTCTGGAGGCACAAGTCAAAATTGAAATCGACGCAGCGATGACCTACCTAGCTATGGTAACGCGTTTTTTTAGCCCTCCCACCTGATGCATTCCCATTCCTTTTCATTGCATCGTTCCATTGGAGATTGCATCGCAATTTGATTATCGAAAAAAAAACGGTTTGTTCAACGCTTTTGTAATCTGAGATGTTATTTATTATTACTTTTAAGTATTAGACGGTGTTTTTTACAAAATAATTGCAAATGGCGAAGTTATGACCCTATTTTCTGGAAAGCCTGTGACGTGAGTTACAGAACGGCGTAAGTTTTTGTTGCATCGATAAAAAACGAAACAACGACATTTTTTGTCATTATTAACAATTATAACGCCTGCGGAATCCAAAAAAGTCGGAAAAAAAGAAAATTGAAGAAACTACCCGCTTCTGGAAAGTGTTTTAATTTTACATGCGTCTTTTTTAGTTATTCGGCAATGAAAAATGCTTCTTCCAAATGATTTCTTTTAAACCTAGAGGTTCAAGTACAAAGTCATATTGTTTCAGAAATGTGTAAAATTTAATCAATAGTAAAGTAATATAATTAGGAGTACAACTTTGCAGTGACCGTTTTTTTTTTTTCAAAAGTTTAAGGCTTTATTATAAAAAAGTGGCTACATATTTTTTAATCAAAGTACTGCCCGTCGCTAGCTACGACCTCGGCCCATCTTTCAGGTAGCATTCGAATCCCGCGTCGATAAAAGTCTTGGTCCTTGGAGGCAATCCAGGAATCGACCCAATTTTTGACTTCTTCGTAAGTACCGAAGTGCTGGTCAGCCAAATCCTGTGCCATTGACCGGAACAAGTGATAGTCGGAAGGGGCAATGTCTGGAGAGTACGGCGGGTGGGATAAAACCTCCCATTTCAGCGTTTCCAAGTACTTTTTCACGACATTTGCAACATGGGGTCGGGCATTGTCATGCTGCAGTATCACCTTGTCATGTCTTTCGTTGAATTGTGGCCGTTTCTCTTTGAGTGCCTCACTCAAGCGCATCAACTGACGTCGGTAGAGTTTCCCTGTGATGGTTTCGGATGGTTTGAGCAGCTCATAGTTCACAACGCCCAGCTGGTCCCACCAGATACACAGCATCACTTTGGATCCGTGAATATTCGGTTTGGGCGTCGATGAACCACCGCCGACACGTTTTCTCACTAATAGAATCCTCCCCGTAAGCATCTACAAGCAAACGGTGGGCCTCAGCCGCAGATTTCTTGATGTTGAAGAAGTAAATCATAACCTCCCGCAAATGCTGAGAATTCGGCTCGTAGGTTGCCATGTTTGAGTGCCTATAACTTTATAATGCATACACGTATCCGTTAGCTTTTTTAAATTGTTTACATTGGCAGAGCCTCTAGTTTAAAATGCCACTTTTTTATTGAGCTAGGGCCACTACTTCGGCCGCAGTGGCTCTCTAAGTAAAACGGTCACTGCAAAGTTGTACTCCAGTTTGATAAAATAAAATTTGATCGATATGTATAAAATTTGATCAATTATTTTTGCAACCATTGCTTACGCCAATTTCGAAAATACAGTTTTGCGAAAAACGCTTTTGGAGTTCTGGCAAATAAAAATTCGTTTATTTTAGTACCTTACTCTTCACGATATTCTTCACGACTGGCAAAAAGCGTGGAAAATTTGTGTCGGCGAAATATGTCGGATAAAAATGAAATATCTGTGGAAATTCGAACGAGTGAGATGAGGTTAGGACTACAGTCAGCTGTTGCCTTGCTGTCACGTCTCTTTATCGTAGCAAGTGGTAATAAATCCGATACCGGAAGTTCAAATTAAACTTGATATTACATAACAATTAGGTCAATAAGCGTATTTTTTCTAAGGGCATTACATTACTACAAGTGTTAAGTATTTAAATCTGATTATTTTTAAGAATCTGACGGATTACCACTATTACATACACTTTTGTGGCGACCGGAAATTGGATTTTTGTATGTCGTCTCGGAATACCTTCACAAAAATACACAATTACATTTTTTTTCTCTTTATTTAGGTAGATAACCGACCCTGAAATTTTACAGAGACGATTATTGATATATCTAGTGGAACTCAAAAAAAAATATATATATGAAAATCCTATGGACTGAAGCCTGGCTATAGAATTACTTTATATTGCACTAGGTACTTGTGGTAACTAATTTCTCAAGTAATCTGTTACAAAGTAATAAAATTGTCAATTACAGTAGTAATTGTTAATTTAATTACTTTTTGCCCATCTCTGCCTGTCCCTCTACCTTCTCGCTTCTCAGCGTTCACGGGCTGTAACGCTTGAAGTTTTTTGAATTTCGCTTTGAAACTTTCGGAAAATATTCTACATGTATAGTTCTATCGTTAAAAAAGAAAGAAATCCATTTTTTGATCGTTGTAATCGAATGTTGATTATACCAAACATCAACATTCTATATTTAATAGTTTTCGCATAAAAAATTGGTGAAAAATCGAACATTTTTTACCCCAACAAGGCAGAATCCTCCCTAAAGATGTTGCTCTAGAATTGTATTTAAAAAAATCAACTTTTTTTAAGGTTTCAGAGGTACTTCGAAGTTAATTTTCCCCCTTAATTGAACGCAATGAAGATCCACACAGACCTAAACAAACCCAAACCAAAATTCAGTAATCTTGATTCGTTTTTTTCCTTCTCTTTTATTGTAAGGTACGAAGATCCATTGACCCGGATTTTTCAATGACTTTTCAATTGCAATTATTTTTACTTCGCCAGGGCGCCCACTTCGCCAGGGACTCGGTCAATCGACCGGGCTTCAGCAAATTTTTCATTGAAAGCGCGAGCGAAGAACGCGAACACGCGATCAAGGTGATCGAGTATTTGCTGATGCGTGGACAGCTCACGACCGATGTCAGCAAGCTGTTGAAGTTCCCGCTGGTACGTATTTTCACGACTCTTCGCGTTGGTCAAAATTAATCAATTATTTTCTAAGTCTTTTTGGTTCGCATTGACAGCAATCCATCCGGGAGGAATGGAGCTCTGGAGTCGAAGCTCTGTCGGAAGCCCTGAATTTGGAAGCTCAAGTGACCCGCAGCATTCGCGACATAATACAGACTTGCGAAGCACCCAAAAACTCAAATTTCAACGATTATCACGTGAGTGTCCGCGTCATTTGCTCATTAAGGGGCTAGAACATGTCCAATTCTAAACTATTCTCACGGAATTTATGTAAAAAAATTTCAGAAAATCCAATATTCATTCTATCTTAAGTAATATAAGTCGTACTTACCTTAAAAACTCATTTTAAGGAGCTATACCAGTGTGAACGCTGAAAATTTGGGTGATTTTCGGGAATTTTTTGGAACAAAAGTACTCAATCAAATGTTTCGGAAAATCAAGAATATATTTGGCTATATTTGACCTATATTACATAATTTTTTCATAGAAAAATTATTTCTATTAAATGAATTATTAAATTAAATTTAATTTAATTTAATTTAATATAATAAAATATTTAATCAAAAATTTAATTTAATTATTTCTATTAAAATTAGAAATTTCATAGAAAATTATAAAAATTATATTTTTTCATTATAAAATTACATCCAAGCGACTTATGCGCTGCCTCCGGAGGCGCCAAAAAAAAGTTCCTCCACTGCTGACATGATTCCGGCCGATTGAGTAGCTGAAACCGAAAAAGGAAAAAATGTCGTTAAACTGGAAGGTGTTTCCCGTACAATGACGTAGGATTTTCGGAAAATATCAAAATATAACAAAATGGCGTAGTTATGAAAAAGTCTGTTTTCTTGCCAATAAAATGGTCGCTTTTTTTCAATGCCAAATCGTCAATTTTCATCCAATCAGAAATATCCTACGTCATTGTAGGGTAAATATATTCAAGAGTACTCAGTTCAAATTTCAAGTCAATCGGATAATTGCTCTTTGAGTTACAATGTCAGCAAATTTGAAAAATCTCATTTCGAGAAAAACGCGTTTAAAGATTTAACTATCGATTTTCGCAAGATAAAATTTTATTTACCATGAAAACTGCTAATCAGCTATATCTGGCCCATACAATGGATCCTCCTCTTCCTCGAATAATTCCTGCTGAGAGGCTGAAGCTTTTCACACTGGTATAGCCCCTCAAAAAACTTTTGTTTTCGTCTTTAAAGCACGTACCATGCACAGCCGTAGCGTAATTAATTTGCACGACGTGAAAATTCGATCCTCAACTGAAAAATCGATTTTAACAAGACTTGTGATTTCTTAACTAAATATAATAGTATTCGTAAAATAATGAAGATTCCAGTAAATAGAGTAAATAATAGAGATTCTTAAAATTGATTATAAATTACAATGTAGATTCCATTATACCAGATTATAAATTATAATACAAATCAGCGGTTCTCAAACTTTTCTGGCGACGGAACCCTTTTGACACACTAAATATTTTACGGTGCCCGAAAATAAGCAAAACCTGGTTTTGTGTTTATTTTTTCATGAAAATCGGGGGATAGTACAATCTCCGGGGCGCCAAGTTTTCACCGTTGATTTTTTATATTTGAGCCAAAATAATGAGAATTTCAAGAATAAAAAATTTGCCGTTTTGGCTTCCTTAAGGGGAGATATACACCTAGGAGCCGGAAAAATGGTCATTTTTGGGAATTTTTTCAAGGAAAACTATTTGAAATTTCGGATTGGGGTTTTAATTATCTAAAAGTATATACATTCAAGAATATGTTTAATTTTCTTTATTTAAAAATATCAAAAATATACAAGGATATTGTATGATACTTGGAGCGTCGTAAAAAAAATCTGCGTATACGGTACCCACTGGCGTTGCTTCAAAAGTCATCTAAAAAAAAAAACCAAAAAGATTATTAAATTAGATACTATAATCTAGTACTTGTCATAGCCGATTTTGAAAATATCGATTTATGACAAAATGGCGGACGTTTGAACATAAATCGTGATGTTTGGGCCAAAAATTAGTTATTATTTTGCCTATAAAACAAAAACTAAGTAACGGAAAAAAATCCTATGACAAGTACTAGATAATGGTGTATAGAATAACCACAAAAAACCTCAAGGCAATCGGTTCATTGGTTTTCGAGAAATTTTGGATACCGATTTGAAAAACGTGGTTTTGAGAAAAAGGCGTTTGAAAATTTGGGAATGAATAAATCATGAAATTTGTCAACTTACATGGAATCATCGATACCAGGCCCATAGCGTAGGTCTTCTACGGTCGACGGAATGTTCATAGCTTCTAAATCGATTTTTTCGACCATCTAGGTGTATATCTCCCCTTAAGGAATTATGAGCGCTTTTAGCGGTAATTGGAAATACGCCAAAATTCAACGATTGTTGTTGGCTCATGGGTACAATGTCTTTATTTTATTGCAAATAATGGAAATTAACCGGGCGAGCTTCAAAAAGTATTTCTTTGTTTGAGTTTGTTTAGCGGTATCATATAAATACCACTAAACGTAGTATTTATATGATTTTCAACATAAATTCCAATATTATAATGCTTTATTCATATTCTCTGTTTATTTATAACAATAAGAATTGTTCCATATAATTAGTAGACCAAATTACTAAACGATATATTTTACATAAACTCAGAGCCTTACAAGTCCGAAGTGGGATGAACCGTACACTTTTAATCCCTCTTCGGACTCCTAGCAATTAAAAGTACTACTTTACTTTCTGTCTAGTCGCACTTATAAGCAAGGAAAACATGGTAGTGATATTGTAAAATACATTTTTGGCTTCCGAGACACTGTTCAAACTATAAATTTCCAAGTTACCTTGCCTAATGTTGCTTGAAATTTTTTAATTCAAAATAATTGTCATTTTTGATAACTATCGAAAAATTCTTATTTGAGCTCAAAATAAGCGAAATTTTTACTTTTACAACTATATATATATATATATATATAGTTGTAAAAGTTAAAATTTCTAGTTTAAAAAGTTAAAAAAGTTTAAAAGTTAATATATATATATATATGCCCATTTTGTACGATTTTCGGCATGAGTACGATATCCGGGGCGCCAAGATTTGACGGTGAATTTAATGTTATCGAGTCAAAAAGAATATATATATATATATATATATTCGCCCCGGATATCGTACTCATGCCAAAAATCGTACAAAAATGGGCACTGTACATAACAATGTATTATTTCCATTGTAAATTGATGAAATTATTTCCATTTATTGGGGGATCTGAAGTTGTTTTTTTCGGCGGAGCCCTAGCAGAGGCCTTGTGGAGCCTCAGGGCTCCGCAGAGCACACTTTGAGTATGGCTGATATAGATTATATTATAGATAATGATATAGATTCTTGAAATTTATTATTTATCATAAGCATAATCCCTTCCATTTAACATAAGCAACCTAGGCATAATCTTGACGAACCTTGTAATTTCGGAACATTAAAATTCGAAATTTTCAACCGTCGGCGCATTCAAAGTTCGGAATTTCAACCTGACCCCATAAATGCAATATTACGAATGGAATAGAGATGTTTCGGAAACTAGGAACAGCTCAAAGAAATTATATTGAAATTAGGAAATTGAAATTATGGATAGTTCTACAGTCCGACCTCCGAATAAGAAAACCAAAAGCCCCCAAGGGGAAGAGTTTTTCTTATATATCGCATACACCCACCAGGCGCGCGCTCCGCGCTCGATACCTCTGTCTGTCTCTCTCACTCTTTTCCGCATGCGATCCTCTCAACAAGAAACTCGCTCGAACCAGTTGCAACTTAGTATTCACATCGCCCATGCAAAAACGTTTTCGATTGCGCGTGGACATTTGCTTAGCGAATTTTTGTTTCACGTTAATATACATACTGTTGAATATTATTGTGTAGTACTGTATCTGAATTACTATTAACTGTTATAAAATGACAGAAACTGTAAAGAAGCGTAAGAGATCAGACTGTGGTATACAAGTCGAAGAAAATATTACAGAATCTGCGCCACAAGGTGATAATTTTGACAAAGAACTTTATGTCCATATTGTTTTATCCCATTTATACAGAAGAAGAAGTCAATATCTCTGAGGATTCATCCTCAATGGCGGAGTTCGACTCTCTCAAAAATATTCCACCGTCAGTTGAGTGCGTTGCGGATCAAAATAATACGCAACAAGACGAAAACGCTTTTCTTTACGTCTCGGAAACTTTTGCTGTTTTATATGAAAATCTTCAAACGCCCTTATCTTTGTTTTTATTTTATATGAAATCTTGTCAACACATAGGGGCCGTCCATATATTACGTCATTCTCAATTTGGGGGGGGGGAGGTTCGTCTGCGGATGACGGTAAATGATGAATGAGGGAGGGGGGGGCGTTTCGAAATTGACGTCATTCTTGTGATACCAGTTAATTCAAAATGTACAATAGTATATTGTACAACTAGAGTGGTTTCCCCGCATGAGTGATGAAAAATATTTTGCAAGTACCTAATGGTATTAATTATTGAACTCATTATTTATTTATTTATTACATAAGGTTTGTCTACATTATATTCGAGAACTTCAAATAACAGCGTACCTATGAAAATGCTTCGATCGAGCCAAAATGAAAATGGGGAGGATACGGAGATATTACCCGTGATCCAGGATTTGCAAGAATGGGTGAAACCTCCGTGGGAGCTATCCAAAGAAAACTAAAGAATAGGGAAGAATAATATTATTATATTAATGAAAATTGCCAAAGTACAAAATAATAAAAGATGATTCTATAACAAAATGTGGGAGCTATCCAAAGAAAACTAAAGAATAGGGAAGAATAATATTATTATATTAATAAACATTCCCAAAGTACAAAATAATAAAAGATGATTCTATAACAAAATGTTTTAATGTTACCCAATTTTTCTCAAATCCGCAAATGTTTTAATTTTGCCAAACTGGTAATGACGTCAGTTTTGCGGGAGGGGGGGGGGTCATTAGGAAATGACGATAGGATGATTGTAGGGGGGGGGGGATCGAAAATCAGCAAAAATCGATGACGTAATATATAGACGGCCCCATATATGTATCTTTTTAATGAATACAAAAAATGTCTAATAAACTTGTAGATTTTTTGTTACATTCACACACGCACACACACAAACTCACGCACACATGCACACATCAATCTACACTACACGTTCACTCTATTTCGCGCGAATAATCTCTCCCAGGCTGGTTTCTTAACCAGAGGTTTCGCGCATAAAATTCTCGAGCTCGGACTTCGAGTCGGAGTGGGGGAAGCGCTCGAGTGAGAACCTGGGGAAAGTTTCTTATTGTCGGGTTTCTTATTCGGAGGGCGGACTGTATATTGAAATTCTAAATAAATTGAAAATTAAATTATGAATAGTTCAAACGAATTATATTGAAAATAGGAAATTGCAATTATGAACAGTTCTATATTGAAATGAATAGTCGATATTGAAAATAGGAATAGTTCAAAGAAATTATATCTAAAAGGTGATACTATCGAATAAAGATATTTTTGAAAAATAATATTTTTACCCATCTAGGTAGATGTAGCCCGTTAATGTTAGAACGATAAGATTGCAGACCGGAGTCACCTGTGACACGATTTTTGTTTTTGTTTTTTCCAGCTCGTGGACTACCTCACTGGCGTATTTTTGGACGAACAATACAAGGGCCAGAGAGATCTTGCCGGTAAGATTTCAACGCTCGGCAAAATGATGGCGACTCACGGTCCCCTCGGCGAATTCTTGTACGACAAGAAGCTCTTGGAGAACGCCGTTTAAGACCAACGGGCCAATGATAACACCACGTAACGTCTTAAATTGTATCATAAAGCGCAGTTATGAAGTAAATAAATCCGTCACGCGAAGGGAGATTTTCACAATTACAAGCCGATATGCGAACAAACATTTATTTTGCCGTAATCATTTTGCTACTTCGCATTTGTACACGCGTTTAAAATATACTTTTCTCGGTGTAATTTTTTTGTTCTTTTCCGTTCTATTCGAGGATCTCTCTTCGTGGCTAGAACGAATGTTTTGTGGTTATAGTGTATGAAAATATCTTCTGTATCAAACGAAAAAAAAAATATATATTATATTCGTAAATTGCGACTACACTCCTTCCCCTAGGGTCTCGTTTTTTTTGTTGTTCAAGCCTATGTTGTTTTATTCGAGGGGTTAGGCCACTGTGACAAAATCAGGATCATTTGTGAAAATTAATTTTGACGGAGTGAGTAGGATGATTGAAAAAATTGTGGGGACATTTATTTGTATTTACACTGACAAAGTTGTGTACAAAATTTCATTAAAAAATGTGAATAATTAACGAAATTCTAAACTAACTCGTGACGGACCTTTGAACGTGAGGGGCTCAACGGTGTACTCAATGTTGGCCACAAATTTGTTGGGAACAAAAAACAAATTCTCAAAATAGATGATATTGGGTGAGACTTGACCGAGCTTTTTTCGTCATCGTGTTGCAATCATTAAAAAAATTATTTATTCTACTTTCTTCGATATTTCGAGAAAAACTGACGTTATTATTACTAGGTGCGCAACTAAGTTTCCGGGTTTTTCTGACCAATGAAAAATCGAAATTTTCAAGATAAATACAAAAAATGGTTCATTCGAAGTATTGTCCCTCGCTATTTACACATTTTTGCCATCTCTCTGGCAATACATAAATACCGCGACGATAAAAAGACGCGTCTGTGGACTGAAACCATTCGTCCAACAAATTTTGTACCGCATCGTAATTGGCCAAGTGTAGCCCACCCGAGCCATGCGCCATCGACCGGAACAAGTGATAGCCTGAAGGGGTCAGGTCTGGCGAATAGGGCGGGTGCGATAGCAGATCCCATTTCAGTGTTTTTATGGTGTCCTGGACGATGGAACTGCGATTGCACGGAGCGTTGTCGTGCTGCAATATCACACGTTCGTGTCTCGTGTCCCATTCTGGCCGTTTTTCGAGCTATGCGTGGTTCAAATTGATTAGTTGTTGTCGATAGCGATGCCCATTGACAGTTTCGCCCGGTTTCAGCAGCTCATAGTACACGATTCCTTTCTGGTCCCACCAAACGCCAGAGCATTGTCTTTTTTCCGAAGCGATTTGGCCGTGTCGTCGATGTCGACGCTTCGCCAAGTGAAAGCCACGATTTTCTGCGTTTGGGATTCTCGAAATATATCCATTTTTAATAGCCGGTAACAATTCGATGCAGGAAACTCTTTCTGTTCTGCCGCAAAAGCAAAATTTCGGAAGTGGCTCTTCGATTTTCCATTTGTCTCTCAGTCAACTCATGCGGCACCCACTTTCCTTCCTTATGAATTTTTCCCATGGCGGTGCAAACGTTTCGAAATACATTGCCGAGTCACATTTAATGCCTCGGCAAGTTGATCTTGTGTTTAAGTGTCATCTTCATCCAATAACGATTGCAGATTGGCGTCCGCAAATGTTTGCGGTCTTCCCGAGCGCTCCTTGTCCCCAGTCTCGAAATCGCCACTTCTGAACCACTTGAAGCAATCTTCACACGTTGTTTTTGATGGTATATATTCGCCGTAGGCCTTCTCAAATAACCGACGTGCTTCAGCTGCTGTTTTTTTTAGGTTGAAGCAGAAAAACAATGCTTCGCGCAAATTGCTGTTTATTTGGCACAAACTTTGACATTTTCAAGGTTAGAAAAAAGGTCGTTGTGTTGCGATATTTGTTTATATTACGACTGGGTATTCTTAACAGATGTCCAAGCTATAAAGACACCCAATTTCAGACCTGTATGCCGACTACATGTGTCGCTAGCGCTATCCATGTGTGAAAGCCGGGAACTTAGTTGCGCACCTAGTAATAACTAATGAAAATAAAAGTGTTAAGGAGGTACGATGATGACCACGCTAGTAAACTAAGAGTCTTTTTTTCGCCATAATACCGCTACGTTTTAGACATATGTGTGTGGCCTATATTTCGAGAAATATTTTTTAAGTATTGAATTTCAAGCTACTTATTATTTTTATAATATGAAAACAAACGTAATAATCTACTACTCGACTTCAGTAGTACGCCATATCTTTGACGTTTAGCATCGTTGCATTTTCGATAGCTGTCATCGGTCCCACGCGCTCGGCTTATTATTTTTGGTAGCCGGTAAACATGGAGAATGAAAATAAGTACTGTAGAAGTTTATCAAGAGAGTAACAGGATTGTACCTGAAGTCCAGTTTAGAGACAAAGGTAGATTCTGTCGGACAAGAATTAGAGAGTGAAAAGATGATATTGCGAATGCAAATGAAAAACGTCGCGTTGACGTAACCTCAATATCCAATGTCCAATCTGTCCGAAGTCAAAACATATTTCATCGATTGTTATGTTATTTTTCCCTTTCCTAATTTTCACAATATTTGCAGATATAAAAACGAACGTTCGTTTTATATGACGGTTTTTCCATGCTGACTTTACATATAAATGCGTTGTATGCATGTCGCCAGAAAGATTGAGATGCCTTAGCTATACATAAAAGAACTTTGAGTAAATATCGACGAAAGGCCTTTTATAATCGATTAAAAAACGTACGGCTTCACACAACCATATTTTTAATTCGCGTTGAAAATATCCGATAGAAGAATCGAATTTGCGCGGGTATCCGGCGTTGCCACACTTCGAGCAAGATGGCTGCGGCTACGTCACGAGACGTCTCTCTCGCCGAATACTTCGGTTTTTCGCGACTTTATTTCTAAATTTATTGCTTATTTCTGCGGTGAGCTTTCCAATTCAAGTTGCCTTATTGATCACAACGAACCAACGAACGCAACCGTCAGTTTTTTTTACGCGTGTCTTGGCTCCAAGTAGCACAAAAAAATCGATATATGAGAGGACAGGCACATTTTGTCGTCTGCGTGTGACTAATTGACCAACTTTAACAATTAATAACTCGGAAACTGTACGGTAAATCTCGCGGAAACTCCGCATACGCATGGACGAAGCTCTCGACAATGTTATTAAAAAAAATCGGGCTTTTATCTTGGACTCGCTCTAATCACCGTACCTCCTTAAGGTAATCCTATCGCGTCACACTAGTCATACCACTGATCATACTTGAGACTTGTACAATTCATATTTTTTAACATATGCAAAAAAAAATCATTTGTAATAACTAAAAATTTTCATGTGTAAACTGTTGAATGAATGTTCACATTTAATTAGAAAAATGAAAAATAGCTATTCCAACGATTCGCGCAGTATTTCTACGTTTGATATTTGGCAACATTGGTTCTATCTCCGTCTCTTTTTACTCAACCAGGCGAGTTCAACCTCCATGCTTTTCAACGTTGATCCGTCAAAACAATGTCAGGTGCGGGGAATATAAAGCATTGTATTCGGGCCACGACTGGCAAAAAGCGGGGAAAATTTGTGTCGGCGAAATATTGTCGGTTAAAAATGAAATATCTGTGGAAATTCGAACGAGTGAGATGAGGTTAGGACTACAGTCAACTGTTGCCTTGCTGTCACGTCTCTTTATCGTAGCAAATGATAATAAATCCGTTACCGGAAGTTCAAATTAAACTTGATATTACATAAAAATTAGGTCAATAAGCGTAATTTTTTCTAAGAGCATTGGATTACTACAAGTGTCAAGTATGTAAATGTGATAATTTTTAAGAATCCGACGGATTCCCACTATTATATACACTTCTGTAGCGACTGGAAATTGGCTTTTTGCATGTCGTCTCGGAATTCCTTCGCAAGAATACGCAATTTTAATATGTTTATTCTCTGCAGTTAGGTCGATAACCGACTCTGAAATTTTACAGAGACAATTATTAATATATTTAGTGAAGCTAAAAAAATGAAAATCCTATGGATTGAAGCCTGGCGATAGGATTACCTTAAGAAAAACTTGAGAAAAACGTCGGCCAAGACTGAACTGCTATTACACTGATTACGTGTACCAAATTTCAAGTCAATCCGTTCATTAAGGGCGGGGTAAAGTATTTAAATTTTTTATTTTTTTTTTTTTTTAATTTTTAAAATGAATGCATAATATATCAAGAATATTGTGTTAAAATTTCAAGTCGATCGGAGTAAAATTGACGAAGTTATGAGTACTTGAGCGTCTATTGCTCCATGCCGTTCTCTTCTCTTCTGCGTTTTTCAAACCGTTTTTCTGAGACTTGTCATATTTGAAGTCCGTGTGCACGATAACTCAAAATCTACTGGACCAATCGCTTTGAAATTTTGCACAGTACTTCTTCGCATAATTCACCAGGTATTGTCGAGAGCTTTTTTGTTTTTTAAAAATAATTACTAATTTTTCAACAACAAATTAGCCGAATTTTTTAGCGAAAATCGGGTTTTTGGCTCCCAAGTGCTACGAAAAATCGAAAAATCGAAAAAAAAAATCCTCCCGTCATTACCTCGAGAAACATCTCCTTTAACAAATGCATTTTGATTTTTTTGTTTCAAATGATTCTGTTGCGAGTTATGGTGCACACCGCAAACCAACTTTTTTTCGAGACGCCTCCGGGGTTTAATTTTCACTCGCTCAATTTTGAATATTTTGCAATGCAAATTTAGGAGAATGTTGTTCAAATGTTACTTTATTATATGTAAATTTTTCAATAAACGAACACTAATCGTTACGCCAAAAAAAATCTTAAAAACATGCCTTTTTTTCGCCGAATTAACTTTACCCCGCCGATAAAAGTCGAGAAATCGTGTACACCGTTTTGAAAAAAATCTAGTTTCGAGAAAAAAGCGTTTCAAGTTTCACCAGCAGTTTTATCGTTTTAATCATAAGTTTACTTGCAATCTGGGATTCCTGCATCATACGTTGGACCTTCCTCTCCGATTTGAGTCAGCTCAAGCGACGAACGCGAGTTCGTCTTTTTCACCGTAGCCTAACCCCTTAAGGATGTCAGGGAGATACAGTCCCAGACAAAGGTTTGAGATTTTAAATTCTCGAATGTGGGTTTCAGGTGTGAAGTAAAATCAGCAAGTGGAATAATATGCAGACCAAGCTGCGCGGCTCCAGCTTTATAGTGTTTTTTTTTTCAATAGTTTTATCCTACTCGTTAATATGTAAATTTATGAGAGCGAAACTCTCGAGACAGGGAATACGCTGCGCCTCGCGACCGCCGCTTAACTGTCCGTTGCCGTGCATTTTGATAAGCGAGAAAACATTTTTGTTACATTTTGGTAACGAGAAAATAGACAATTTCAGTAGGTTTCAATAAATTGCACTACAATTATATACCGAATAATTGTGAAAGTATAAAAAAAGTTTATTTCGTGCTTAAACTATCGACATGAGAAAATTTAAAACATTCTGTACATTTTTTTAAATCTGTACATGTTTTCATCACGGTTTCCCATACAGGTCTTGCGACTCAGTAGAATTTATTTATTCTGTATTTCTGTAAGACAATCACACGATGTTTCTTCGTGAAAATTAATACTTTATTGCAAAAAATCATTCCTAATGCTTTCAAACGTTTCGTAAATGTTGTGTGTTCAACTCCTAATTTCTGCACGATTCTGCAAGTTCACCTAGCGTCTTAGAGAGATATTGTGTTCCACACATAACCTCCATGTTTGTTCCTTATATTAATACAAAAATATTCGTACTTTTCGAATAAATAATCAGTTTTATTATTAAATGATGTCAGGTCGTTTTGAGACATCCCTTAGATGCGTTACCATCTTAAGGCCTTATATACGCGAAAAGTTACAAAATTTTTGATTCCATCAACCTGAACGGTTAGGAATATTTGAAGCTTTACAGAATTGAAAAATTCCAAAAATAAGGTAAGATTGCATTTATAATATTAGGAGTACAACTTTGCAGTGACCGTTTTACTTAGAGAGCCACTGCGGCCGAAGTAGTGGCCCTAGCTCAATAAAAAAGTGGCATTTTAAACTAGAGGCTCTGCCAATGTAAACAATTTAAAAAAGCTAACGGATACGTGTATGCATCATAAAGTTATTGGCACTCAAACATGGCAACCTACGAGCCGAATTCTCAGCATTTGCGGGAACTGCTCCAAAGACAACAAAGGAAGCGATTTTTGCACCGGATTGTGACTGGAGATGAAAAGTGGGTTTACTACGATAATCCTAAACGCCGAAAATCATGGGGACTGCCTGGTCATATTCCGTCACCGACGCCCAAGCCGAATATTCACGGATCCAAAGTGATGCTGTGTATCTGGTGGGACCAGCTGGGCGTTGTGTACTATTAGCTGCTCAAACCATCCGAAACCATCACAGGGGAACTCTACCGACGTCAGTTGATGCGCTTGAGTAAGGCACTCCAAGAGAAACGGCCACAATTCAACGAAAGACATGACAAGGTGATACTGCAGCATGACAATGCCCGACCCCATGTTGCAAATGTCGTAAAAAAGTACTTGGAAACGCTGAAATGGGAGGTTTTATCCCACCCGCCGTACTCTCCAGACATTGCCCCTTCCGACTATCACTTGTTCCGGTCAATGGCACACGATTTGGCTGACCAGCACTTCGGTACTTACGAAGAAGTAAAAAATTGGGTCGATTCCTGGATTCCCTCCAAGGACCAAGACTTTTATCGACGCGGGATTCGAATGCTACCTGAAAGATGGGCCGAGGTCGTAGCTAGCGACGGGCAGTACTTTGATTAAAAAATATGTAGCCACATTTTTATACTAAAGCCTTAAACTTTTGAAAAAAACGGTCACTGCAAAGTTGTACTCCCAATAGATATCGCGCGGCGCGTCCGACCGCCAACTTCAAAGCCGTTTTTCCACGATTCACTTATTTGAACCTCGTGAAAGTTCTAGCTCTTGAACGAACGTTCAGGTCGCTTTGAAATTTTTACACCATATTCTTAGTATCATTACCTATCGTGTGAGGGACAAAAACAAAAATTTCAATGACACAAAAACATCCGACAAAAATTGAGTACAAAAATTTGGATTTCGAATTTTTATTATAATAATTTTTTTAAATAATATTGTTGGTTCACACTGAAGATACATTCATTATGCAGTTATAAATATGTTCATTTTTTTCAGACACCCACATCGATGCCGAGAACTTTCACCATCAACGCGCGCGCAAAAAAAATACATTGCTTTATTATGTTGTATCTCCGCCATTTTTTAATATTTCTGATTCTTTTAACATATACTTAAGCATAAATGTTCTGTAAAAAAAAATGTCGTCAATATATGCGTCATTTTTTTTAACCGCGCCTAGAAAAGTACGTTCGAAAATCAGCGAAATCGCGTATATAAAGCCTTAAGGGGTCTACTCACTTTCGACGCTAAAAAAGGCTATTTTCATGATTTTTTTGATAGGTTTATATTATAGATATTGACATAAAAGTTGTTACACTTAATAAATACACTTTCGAAGTACATTAAATTTAAAAAATATATATATTTATGTAACCCAAACAAACTTTAAACGCGTTTTTCTCGAAACAACGTTTTTCGACGGCTTGTTGCTAAAATCTTCGAAACTATCGAACCGATCCTTATTAAATTTTAACCACATATTCTTTACAACTATAACTATAGCGCCTATCAAGGATGTTTTTAAAATTTTTATATTTACTATTTTTTGCCAAAACCGGTGAAAAAAAACCACTTTTTTTGTTTTTTCGAATAATGTCCGCCATTTTGTTATTTTCGTATATATCGAAAATCGTATGATATGTGCTATAGCCATTAACATGCTGAATCTAAAACCGTTTGATTTTTTTGTTTCGGATGATCCATCTCCGAGATTTCATCAACAGCGCAGACTTACCATTTTTCAGAACATTTTTTTAACTACCATTTTTGTCTATAAATAGTGATTGAAATAGATAAAAACTTTTTTTAAATGTATTTCGAATGTGTATTTATTAAGTGTAACAACTTTTATGTCAATATCTGTGAAGTGTAGTAAAAAGAAATCCATTATTTTTGCATGAAATTGAAGGCTTTATTTAGCATAGTTAGAATGATCCGATTTAGGTCTAATATGCACCGTTTTGATCGATAACTCATTGCCATTTTGAAGGTAATTTCATTATGCCTTACTCATAGAAACCCTCGTCCCTATTGGCAAAAAACTGGGACAGTCGATTTTCACAAGCTTTTCTTGAGGCGAATGTTTCACGAGCAAAATCATTCGCCATAGACAGGAACAGGTGGTAATCACTTGGTGCCAGATCCGGACTATGAGGTGGATGCATGAGAACCTCCCAACCAAGCTCCCGGAGCTTCTGGCGAGTCACTATCGATGTGTGTGGCCTAGCGTTGTCCTGATGGAACACAATTCCTCTCCTATTGGCCAAAGCTGGCCGCTTCTGGGCGATTGCTTCCTTCAGACGGCCCAATTGTTGATAGTACAGATCCGAATTAAGAGTTTGGCCGTAGGGGAGCAGCTCATAGTAGATGATTCCCTGCCAATCCCACCAAACACACAGCAAAATCTTCCTGACCGTCAATCCTGGCTTGGCCACCGTTTGCGCCGGCTCACCGCGATTCGACCACGACCGTTTTCGCTCGACGTTGTCTTAAGTGACCCACTTTTCATCATCAGTCACCATCCACTTCAGAAATGGGTCGATTTTGTTGCGATTCAGCGGCGATTCGTAGATGGAAATTCGGTCCATGAGGTTTTTTTGCGTTAACTCATGTGGCACCCATACATCAAGCTTCTTTTTGTATCCAGCCTTATTCAAGTGATTCCAAACAGTTTTTTGTGCAATTTTTAGCTCCTGGGCAATCGAAACAGTGCTTACATGACGGTCGGACTCGACGACTTCCATTATTTTATCGACATTTTCGACAATTGGCCTTCCAGAGCGTGGTGCATCTTTGACATCAAAATTACCGGAACGGAATCGACGAAACCACAATTGCGCGTGATTGGCTGTTACAGTATCAGGACCATAAACAATATTCACATTTTCAGCCGCCTGGCTTGCGTTTTCGCCTTTATCGAAGAAAAACTGTAAAATATAGCGTATTTTCACTTTGCTGGTGGCCATCTTTGACGCGCGCTCAAACAATATTGAGTCAAGCAATCACAAAACAGTCTGAGATGTTTATTTTAGTACGAAATCTTATCTTTCTAACGCCATCTCGCGTAATCCGATCGCACTTATACAACGCGAGATACAGATTACTAAAGCCATCTATTGCAAAAATAATGGATTTCTTTTTACTACACCTAATATAAACCTATCAAAAACATTCATGTAAACAGCCTTTTTTAGCGTCGAAAGTGAGAATACCCCTTCAACTACACGCACGCCGTTCTGGCAGTGCCATCTATTGGACTACAGCGAGAACTTATTGACCGTCCTAATATTTTTACTTGATTATAGTCGAAAATCATTTAACTGTTAAATAATCGGGTCCGCGAAAGGAATATATTAAGTTTCGCAGTATCCTAACGTCACATCGCAACAATTAGGGCTACAATTTCATAAATGAAGCCGTGCGTCAACGCTGTTGCGTTGCGAAGCCTTTTAGCTCGGGGAAATTTGTCGCGCTTCGGTGGGACGCGGTGAACGCAATACACTGGGGGGAATCCCCTCCGTCGAAGAGCCCCGGGAGTGCTCGATTACGAGGAGAAGCTAATTCATAAAACGGTGAAGCGACGAGGGATGAGAAGGGGAGGGAAAGAGCGACGGAGAGTCGCGAGGCGGATGCCGTTCATAGATGAGGAGCAAGCCTATCAACAACAGCGTGGGATCGTCCGGCTGCGACCTCGCAGCTTAACTAGATGCGTGCACCTCTCCCGTACGCATTATTACCGGACTCCGAGTATACCGCATTTATCCGATCGCGAGAGGCACCACTTTACCCTCGAAAAAATTGAACCTCGGAAATTCATCCTGCCTAATCCCGAGGGCTTGGCGTATCCTAAACCTTGGTCCATTTTGACAGTCAATTTGGACCCTAAATTGCTCAAGGGGAGAGATACCTTTAGGCGAGGAAAAATTTGCTGATTTTCATGACTTTTTTAAAGTGGTTTTTTATTTCACGTTTTTTAATAATATAATATTTTTATTTCATGATTTTTTAAATAATAACAGTGTGGAATTTTCGAAAAATAATTTTCTTGAAAACACTTAACACATCTTTTGAACGTTCAAAAATATGATGCACATTCGTTTATAGCGGGAAAAAAATAGTGTTAAGGTAGAATGAACGCGCAATCTTGGTTTCTATAGATTTTGTTCAAATTTTAACCAGACATTGTTCATATTATTATGCATGTTTGAGTGACATTGGGGCCGTCCATATATTACTTCATCGATTTTTGCTGATTTTCGACCCCCCCCCCCCTACAATCATCCTATCGTCATTTCCTAATGACCCCCCCCCTCTCGCAAAACTGACGTCATTACCAGTTTGGCAAAATTAAAACATTTGCGGGTTTGAGAAAAATTGGGTAATATTAAAATATTTTGTTATAGAATCATCTTTTATTATTTTGTACTTTGGCAATGTTTATTAATATAATAATATTCTTCCCTATTCTTTAGTTTTCTTTGGATAGCTCCCACATTTTGTTATAGAATCATCTTTTATTATTTTGTACTTTGGCAATGTTCATTAATATAATAATATTATTCTTCCCTATTCTTTAGTTTTCTTTGGATAGCTCCCACGGAGTTTTCACCCATTCTTGCAAATCCTGGATCACGGGTAATATCTCCGTATCCTCCCCATATTCATTTTGGCTCGATCGAACTATTTTCATAGGTACGCTGTTATTTGAAGTTCTCGAATATAATGTAGACAAACCTTATGTAATAAATAAATAAATAATGAGTTCAATAATTAATACCATTAGGTACTTGCAAAATATTTTTCATCACTCATGCGGGGAAACCACTCTAGTTGTACAATATACTATTGTACATTTTGAATAAACTGGTATCACAAGAATGACGTCAATTTCGAAACGCCCCCCCCCCCCATCCATCATTTGCCGTCATCCGCAGACGAACCTCCCCCCCCCCCCAAATTTAGAATGACGTAATATATGGACGGCCCCATTTTAGAACAGTCGACTATTTAGATTGTGAGATAATGGGTTTCGAAATTGCAACTTTTAACACTGCAGGATCTGCATTGACTGAAAGTCAGGTCGCATAATTCGTCGTACAATTCTATCGTGTTTATAAATTTTGAATAAAAATTATGTTTAGATAGCAAACAAGTTAGGGAAAGAGTGAAAAAAGTTCGGATTGCCTTTACTATTCAGTTTTGCTATTCAAGTTCAGTAAAGACAGAATAATTATTCTTAGAAAACATTTGTCCCCTATAATAAGAAGACATATGGCAACACCGCAGGACTGTATTGTTCAATATTTCGAGAAAATAATAATTATTGTGTTCCTAAAGTAAAAATTTTGTCATATAAAAATATTTGCATCATAAATATTAATATTTTATATTGTTTGTGTTATCTTCATTAACAAATAAAAGTGATGGTCAATTCATAACTAATTAAAAACTTTGATTAAAAATTGCTTCCAAATAAAAAATTTGTGTTGCTTTGTCATTTGGCCGTGCCGTCGATGTTGACGCTTCGCCAAGTGAACGATTTTCTGCGTTTGGAATTCTCGAAATATATCCATTTTTCATCGCCAGTAACAATTCGATGCAGGAAACTCTTTCTGTTCTGCCGCAAAAGCAAAATTTCGGAAGTGGCTCTTCGATTTTCCATTTGTCTCTAACAAGGAACATCCCTCAGGTGTCCGCCTCCGATTTTGTTGAAACTCATATATGTGATAGAGCATCGAAAACTTTGAGACACGTATTTTTTTTTATCGGCGGAAAAACGGATTTAAGGGGGGAAACCGCCCCTCAAAGAAAGGCGTGTCGAGGGGTGATTTTGCAGTTTTACCCAGAAGCAATCCACCGATCTGAATGAAACAAAAACGAAAATTCTTCTAATGAAAAGCGATGAAAAATTTTCTATGAAAATGTTAAGAAAAAATTAAATTAGGGGGTAAACCACCCCTCAATTTGCCTTTTTTCACCCCACACTTAAGAGGGTTGTATGCAAATTAATAAAACAAGTATCATTTTGAAGGGCAATTAAAATTAAAGTTGACGGGTTTTTGCGTTTTGGCGGCATAGCAAATTTAAGGGGGTAAACCACCCCTAACATAAATTTATTTATCATGGTCGTTTTTTCTGTGTTTAAAGTATATCCGCTGATTTTAAATATTTCTATAAGCTACAATTTAATGTTTCACCATATGTCAAAATTATTACATTCGTCTTAAGGGGTAACTACCCCTCTGACGAGAAACATCATTGAAGTATCCGCTTTCGATTTCGTTGAAACTCATATATGTGGTAAAGCATTGCAAACTATTGCACATGTTTTTTTTTGTATCGGCAGAGAAACGGTGTTAGGGGATGAAACCACCCCTCAAAGTTTCTCCCACAAGCAGTCCACCGATCTGAATGAAACAAAATCGAAAATTCTTCTAATATTAAGCGATGAAAAATCCACTACAAGAGTGTTGATTAGAAATATAATTAAGGGGTAAACCACCCCTCCATTTGCCGTTTTTCACCCCACGCTTAAGGGGGTTGTATGAAAATGAATAAAACATGTATCATTCTGAAGGGGAATCACAATTCAAGTTGACGCGTTGTAGTGTTTCAGCGGGACAGCAAATTTAAGGGGGTAAACCACCCCTAAAATAAATTTGTTCATTTCCATTCATTTAAAAAATCAGAAGATTTTGAAAATCCTATTACCTTTGCTTTTGGTGAATCGAACACACATTGTGAAATACCCGGTTGCAATAATTTGGCCATTATCAGATGTGCATGGTGCAAAAAATCGTTGTGTTTAAAGTATTTTTTTGACGATTATCATTATTGCAGGAATTATGAGCCATGATTGTTGGTAGTTGATAGTTGATAGACTAGAAAAAAAAAGTATATATCACAAGAAAATGATTTGACGGCATATGACTGCAATACTTTTCACAAGTACTATTAATTAAATCAGCTGATGTGATTACCAAATAAAATATGTCAAAATATATTAAAAACATGTTCGTTAACCTACTATAAAACCCTCGGTTTCATTAATATGTTTAATTAAATAAACGGTAAAATAATATAAATATACATGCCTCCATAAAACTACGTCGCTGGCTAAATTGTCGCTTGATCCAGGCGCATCATCGTTCCGAAATATACGAAGTGAGCCTTATAAATTATTCTGGAAATTATTATAATTAATGATATAGTAGAAGTGTATGTTTATTCCTATGGAGATGCTTAATGGACGTGCATATTAAAATTGGAAGCGTTTTGACACGAAAATATCAGTCTTATGAGTAAGGGGTGGCCCTACGTCCCCACTCCCAAAGTGCCGCTTCTAAAGCTCAAAACGAATATGCCTGCACACACAAACATAAAATTGATATTACCGATGGAATGAAAACAGTTTTAACGAAAATCGTGAAACTTTTCGCGAAACTTCAAACGAAAAGCAATTAGAGGGGGTAGTTTACCCTGAAAATGTAAAAATTTAAAAACGTAATAATTTAAAAACGCGGGAGAATATTTTGAATCCGCGGATACATGTTAAACACAGAAAACACGACGGTGATGAACAAATTTATATTAGGGGTGGTTCACCCCCTTAAATTTGCTGTCCCGCTGAAACGCAAAAACGCGTCAACTTGAATTTTGATTCCCCTTCAAAATGATACATGTTTTATTAATTTTTATACAACGCTTTTAAGCGTGGGGTGAAAAACGGCAAATGGAGGGGTGGTTTACCCCTTAATTATACTTCTAATCAACACTCTTGTAGTGGATTTTTCATCGCTTAATATTAGAGGAATTTTCGATTTTGTTTCATTCAGATCGGTGGACTGCTTGTGGGAGAAACTTTGAGGGGTGGTTTCATCCCCTAACACCGTTTTTCTGCCGATACAAAAAAAAAATGTTTAATAGTTTGCAATGCTTTACCACATATATGAGTTTCAACGAAATCGAAAGCGGAAACTTCAATGATGTTTCTCGTCAGAGGGGTAGTTACCCCTTAAGACGAATGTAATAATTTTGACATATGGTAAAACATTAAATTGTAGCTTATAGAAATATTTAAAATCAGCGGATATACTTTAAACACAGAAAAAATGCCCATGGTAAATAAATTTATATTAGGGGTGGTTTACCCCCTTAAATTTGCTATGCCGCCAAAACGCAAAAACCCGTCAACTTTAATTTTAATTGCCCTTCAAAATGATACCTGTTTTATTAATCTGCATACAACCCTCTTAAGTGTGCGGTGAAAAAAGGCAAATTGAGGCGTGGTTTACCCCCTAATTTAATTTTTTCTTAACATCTTCATAGTGGATTTTTCATCGCTTTTCATTAGAAGAATTTTCGTTTTTGTTTCATTCAGATCGGTGGATTGCTTCTGGGTGAAACTGCAAAATCTCCCCTCGACGCGCCTTTCTTTGAGGGGCGGTTTCCCCCCTTAAATCCGTTTTTCCGCCGATAAAAAAAAATACGTGTCTCAAAGTTTTCGATGCTTTATCACATATATGAGTTTCAACAAAATCGGAGGCGGACACCTGAGGGATGTTCCTTGTAAGTCAACTCATGCGGCACCCACTTTCCTTTCTTATGAATTTTTCCCATGGCGTGCAAACGTTTCGAAATACATTGCCGAGTGACATTTAATGCCTCGGCAAGTTGATCTTCTGTTTGAGTGTCATCTTCATCCAATAACGCTTGCAGATCGGCGTCCGCAAATGTTTGCGGTCTTCCCGAGCGCTCCTTGTCCCCAGTCTCAAAATCGCCACTTCTGAACCGCTTGAACCAATCTTCACACGTTGTTTTTGATGGTATGTGTTCGCCGTAGGCCTCCTCAAGTAACCGACGTGTTTCAGCTGCCGTTTTTTTAGGTTAAAGCAGAAAAGCAATGCTTCCCGCAAATGCTGTTTATTTGACACAAACTTTGACATTTTCGAGGTTAGAAAAAAGGTCGTTGTGTTGCGATATTTGTTTATATTACGACTGGGTTTTCTTAACAGATGGCCAAGCTATAAAGACACCCAATTTCAGACCTGTATGCCGACTACATGTGTCACTAGCCCCATCTATGTGTGAAACCCGGGAACTTAGTTGCGCTAGCTAGCGAGCCCCAAACAAACAAAAAAAAAAAGACGACAAAAAAACCCAAACAAATTCGACATCTCGTAAACTATCGGAATGCGCCAAAAAACCCTTGAGGCGATGTCTTTATATATTAAATGGAACATCTATGCAAAATTTCACCTGAATCGGAGGTAACAGCTATTCGGGAGTATATCCTCCATGGACCTGGCATCGCCGATTGATCGTAAGTAGACAATTTATATGAAAATTCCACACTCGAAACTTCAAACGCGTTTTTCTCGTTTTGAAAAACGACTTTTCCACTCAAAAGTAGTAATAAGACATATCCTAAATCTCAAAAATGGTGAAGAAATCTTTTTCTAGCCATTTTGTTCCTCGCCTAAGGGTGTCTTACCCTTAGGTGAGACCCTTAAGTGTAACAACTTTTATATCAATATCTATAATATAAACCTATCAAAAAATTCATGGAAATAGCCTTTTTTAGCATCTAAAGTGAGAAGACCCATTTAGGACGACGAGGAGACGCGCAACTACTGACTTGCGACTGGGACACAAATGTCGTTTCCGTGCTCCAGACATCCAAATTTATACGAGGATGCATAGGCGGCATCGTTTCGCCCGCAAATTTTTATCACGCCTGGATTATGCAAAGCTTGTTTATACTCGCCAAACAGACGACAAGGTCTTTGTTGGCCACAACACGCGCATTTATATTTCGTAGTCTAATCAGTAGCCAAACAGGTCCGTAATAAGACGCGCTCCTCAAGTGAGAGCCAAATTTTGAAATATTTTTGTTTTTAGCGACGATCGCAGCTACGAACGGTCAGCGGGTGTGCATCGTGCCTGCACACACTTTTGGCTTGCGCACAACGATTAGCAGGAATAATTCGCGAGAAACTCGCCGAATTATGACCGTTTAGGAGGACTCTAATTCCTTTTTTGCCAACTGCAACATACAGGCCTCGTATACTTTGTCGTTGGCTCTTTCTATTGGTCGAAATTATCGTTTGTACGCTTTTTTCGCTGCTTTCGCATTGATCTTGTTGCAATTTTTTTTAGCCTGTGTCTATATTGTATTTTTTTTAATTTGCACTAGATTTTCAACCCAAAATTTTGTATGGAATTTTTACCAATTGCAGCTGGACTTTGGCAATTGACTTTGACTATGAGGTAGTAATTTTTTTAATGAGGAATCTATTCGGGAAAAAGATGATCGAGTGCCAGTCACTGAGAGTTGGGCTAAAGAGTTCATATATGAGAATTTTTTTGGGATTGGGGTAGAATATCCATAAGTCGAATTTTCATAACCGAATATCCATAAGTACGAATATCCATGAGTCGAATATTCATAAGTGCCAATATCCATAAGTAAATATACATAAGTGAATATCCATAAGTGAGTATAGCGCAGAAATGAGTGCCAGAAATGGCGGGAGGTACAGGATAAGTGAGTATAGAGGGAACCCAAACAAACCCAAACAAACTCACTTATCTCTACGTCCCGCCATTTCTGGCACTCATTTCTACTCTATACTCGCTTATAGATATTCGACTTATGGATATTCATACTGATGGATATTCGTACTTATGGATGTTCGACTTATGAATATTCGTACTGATGGATATGCGTACTTATGGATGTTCGACTTATGGATATTCGTGCTTATGGATATTCGTACTCATAGATATTCGTACTTATGGATATTCGACTTATGAATATTCATACTGATGGATATTTGTACTTATGGATATTCGCACTCATAGATATTCGTACTTATGGATGTTCGATTTATGAATATTCGTACTTATGGATATTCGTTCTTATGGATATTCATACTGATGGATATTCGTACTTATGGATATTCGCACTCATAGATATTCGTACTTATGGATATTCGACTCATGGATATTCATACTGATGGATATTCGTACTTATGGATGTTCGACTTATGGATATTCGTACTTATGGATATTCGTACTTATGGATATTCGTACTTATGGATATTCGACTTATGGATATTCGTACTTATGGATATTCGTACTTATGGATATTCCACTTATGGATATTCACTTATGGATGTTCGACTTATGGATATTCGTACTTATGGATGTTCGATTTATGAATATTCGTACTTATGGATATTCGTATTTATGGATATTCGTACTTATGGATATTCGTACTTATGGATATTCCACTTATGGATATTCACTTATGGATGTTCGACGACAGTGTTTTTTGGCACACTCAATATGCGTATATGTCGGTGAAAATGTTGAAAAAAAATTGTCCACCGGGCAAGAGAACAACTATTAGCAGTAGAAATGTTTTCTAACCTATCAGACTTGGGAGAAAATTTCACCTACAAAGTTGCATAGTTCTAAGCGGGTCCTCGAGGTGGAGGCGTTTCGGAGATTTCAAGGTCACCTCCATTTTTTTAAAATGGGATATTATTTATTTTTTCAGAATTTCATCAGGGAAGTAAAAATAGGTTCATACGCCAAATTTTTAAGTGGTGACGATGACTTTGTACGCTTTTTATAAGAGTAAGAGTTTGCACCATTTTTAAAATCGATTCTAGGCGATGAACATTGAAATTTCTCTTTTATCGATTTTTTATAAAGGGTGTCTCAAAATGACCTAACATTTTAAAGTGCGCATTTTTTGTGACGTACGTAGAGTACTAATATTTGACAGCTGGCATCAGGAAGTATTGAAGGCATGGAGAAATACACGAGCGAGAATAGAAATAGTGAAAGTGCACAAAAACAATGCAGTTATTGCAGATGAAGTTTCCTGGTCGTGTTATCTCGTGCCGCGGAGATGTGAATTGGCAACCAAGATTGTGCGATTTGACGCCATTGGACTTCTTTAGGGTTTTCTGAAAGGAAAAGTGTACGCCAATGATCCACATACCATTACGGAGCTCAAGGAAGCAATTGGACGCACCATTAATGGAATTAGTCCGCAATTGTGCCGAAATGTTATTGAATATTTCGTCAAAAGAGTGAACGTTTGCAAACAGGGACGAGGCGGGCATTTATCGGATATTGTGTTTCACACATAACCTCCATTATTGTTCCTTATATTAAAATGAAAGTATTCGTGTTTTGCAAATAAATAATACGTCTTATTAATAAATAATATACTAAATATTAATTGATATATAATATATAAACTAATATACTAAATATTAATCGATATAATATAATAATTAAAATAATATACTAAGTATTAGTCGATCATCTTGAAATTCGATGTGCAAACTTATTTGTAGTTCCTTGGTAAAATTCTGGAAAAAATATTGTGGTCCCATTTAACGGGCTACATCTACCTAGGTGGGTCAAAAAATGGCATTTTCCAAATATATTTTTATTCGCTAGTATCACCTTTTTTATGGGCTACAGCTTCTAACAGACGGCCGGGCAAGTGGTAGCAGCATCACACTTCAAACTTTAAACGCGTTTTTCTCGAAACACTGTTTTTAAAGTCGGTGGACATGATATCTCGAGAACCGCTTGATGGATTGTTTCCAAATTTACAGGAGATACGATGAGAAACGTTTAAAGGTCATTGACGATCTCACTTTTTCGAAATCGGTTTTCATTTTTTCATAGTCACGTAAAACATGACAACTTTTTTCATAGATTTTGTATCTTTGAGTTTCAATTCGTCGCCACGTTGTTAAAATAAACTATTTTCAAAATCGACGATCGTCAACGACTCGTATTTCTTGTTAACTTGAATGACTCGCTTGGTTTTTAGATATCGGATGGACCGTTCAAACTAGAGAATGTCCACTGGCAATCGTCGGGAAAAAAATTTCACCACCTGCCGGCGGTCATGTTTTTGTCGTTTTTCTGTATTTTTTGGTGATTTTTTTCTAAGGCTCTCAATATATGTACCTTTGTGTTTAAAAAAATGCGTATCTTTTTCACCAACCGTTTCCCAGAAAAAAATTCGGAATTTGGTAATTTTTATCGGGCCTCTAGGTAGATGTAGCCCCTTAAGGAGTTATATACAGTTAAAAATTTCGAAAAGTCGATTTCTTTATTATTATTTTTTTTCGTAATGTACATATATTTAAGTACACACACAGTAAATTTCTTGTCAATCCGGCGAATATTCTCGAAGTTACACGCACATTTGTAATGACGTGTCAGAGCGTTCGAAAGTGGTTTTGGAACTTTAAACGCGTTTTTCTCGAAACTGTGTTTTTAAAGTCGGTGAGCAAGATTTCTCGGAAACGGCTGAACCGATCAGTCTCAAATTTTAACACAATCTTTTCAAGTATGTTTTTCAGTAATTAATCGAAGGTTTTTTCTCACCGATAAATATTTTTCATTTTATAAACAATTTAAAGCTTAAATTTTTGTCAAAAATCGATTTTTTTAGAAGCAGCCATTTTGTCAAAAATTATTAATTTGCTTATTTCTTCGATCAATTACAAGATAATCCATTATATTAACGAAATATTTTTGGTTTTTTTTTTCATTTTAGATTATCCAGTCCAGAGATATCGTGCTCACCGCAAGACGCCTTTTTTTAGAGGCGCTCCCGGAGATCAGCTATAGCAGCTTTTAAAATAATTATTTTTAGAAATAAAAACTGTTAAAATACAGTTAAAAGTTACCATAATATTTGTACAAATTTCTACGTTAATAGATTTAAAGGTCTTCTCAAGAAAAATTCTCGAAAAATCGATCTTTTTGGGCGTCCTGACCGTATATAAGCCCTTTAAAAATGGACGTGACCTTGAAATCTCCGACGTGTCTCCACCTGGATGAATTTCGTAGCCAACACTCAATGACCCACAACGAACTGTTCAACATTTATAGGAAAAGTTTTTTTTTTCTAAGTCTGATGGGCTGGAAAATGTTTATATTGCTAATAGTTGTTGCCTCACCCGGTATATATATTCACATCATCGTTTTTTATTATTTTTTCTCTTCAAGCACTCAGCGAGGACAAACATTTGCCGCAGTATTGCGAAAAATGTTTCCCTCTGAAATCAAAATATTCCGTAAAAAAAAAAAAAAAAAACTAACAGGACTAAGTAGAAAGAAACACAATTTTGACGTAACATTTTGAATTCGCGTGCTATGCACACGTTGTGCAACTATGAATTGAGCTTTCGACGTTAGGTAGTTCTCGTCGATCCGTGTCACGCGGCAAGTACAATGATTGGTGGTAAATTGGCCTGCGCAATAGATCGCGTGCGACACTTTGTATCACGAGAGAAGCATAGATCAAGCGAAAAAGAGATCCTAGGACGGTAAGCAGAGGCTCTTCGGATCATCGGAAATTTCAAATTCCCAAGTACATGCCCTAGTAAGTAGAATCAGTATTAAGGAGGTTGAAGCGGTCCAGTTGAGTCAAATGACGACTTATAATTTTTTTTTCAATAAACCTCAAAAAAATGAATACTAGATATAGATTTATTCTGCAGATGCTGATTTTTCATAAAATACATAATTAAAGAGAAAATTGATGTATTTTTATATGTTTATTAGGTTGATAAAAAAACTTTTACTACCAACTTGAAAAAGTATAACATTATCAATGATTATTATGAAAAAAACTGCGTCAGTGAATGTTTTATACAACTCAGAATGAAATTCCGAGTCATTTATGATTGTGATTATTTACATTAATGATACGAGATTGTTTGTTACTACCATTAATTAATATGAAGTGTTGTTCTTCTCTCGCCAGACAAGATTCGTGATTTTTTATTACAGCTTGATGGTTAAATATTAAATATACAGGGTGTCCTGTTATGAATGAATAATTCTGCAACTGTCGATAGGTCAGACCATGACCGACTACATGCCGGATTTTCAGTTTAGTAAAAGACCCACGGTATTCGAGATAAAAATCATCTGCTTTTGGTTTTTTCGCATGGCATTTCTACAAATGGTAACTTTTTTTACCCGGCATTTAAAAAATACTCTTGCTTATTTGTTTTATGTCGAAAAGTATTTTTTTTAACCTTAAATGTTATGGAAACTTTATGAAAAAAGATCTTATGCAGAATTTTCATACAAACCAATTAGAACATCTGACTTTGATAGCCTGCGGTGTAAAAAAATGTACTACGCGTATCGTGCAAATTACTTTAAGGGATCATTGCGGAGTAAAATTTTTTCCAAATCGATTTTTTTACATTATTCGATAGCATAAACGGTTATAATCGTTCTGTCCAATTTTTAGATCGAAATTCAAATTATTTCGGTCGCTACAGCCTTGCTTAGAAAAAGTGATTGGAGCGTGAGATCCCGCACTCCGAACGTTAAATGCGTTTTTCAAAACGGTGGCCACTCGCAGAGCCTTCAAGCTATCCGTTTTAAATTTGAGGGGAGATACCTGAGTAAACGGCGAGAAAAACAGGTAAACTTCGGGAATTTTTTTTCAAAAACTAATGTTTCGATTGGATCCGGGTTTTTTTTATTGGAAAATATGTACATTGAGGTATGTTTAGGAATTTTTAAAAATAAATTCGTTGGCTGGAAGCAATTCAAACGTGATTATCTCGAAACATAGTTTTCAAAGTCGGTGCTAAATGTATCTCGAAAACGGCTTGTCCGATTTTGTCCAAATTTGGATACAACATTCTTCGATAGTTTTTCTCGTTCGCCACGTAGGGGTTTTTCATTTGATTGAACCATTGCTTTTCTATGCAATGTGTATGCTATCCATTGCTTTTCTATGCAATGTGTATGCTATAAGATCGTCGGAAATTGCGAACGAAAAACGAATGGTAAATTAAAACGGTCGCAATTCCGTCAAAAATGAAAATTTCAAAAAAACCTTATACGGCGAACGAGAAAAACTATCGAAGAATATTGTATCCAAATTTGGAGAAAATCGGACAAGCCGTTTTCGAGATACATCTGGCACCGCCTTTGAAAACTATATTTCGAGATAATCGCGTTTGGATCGCTTCCAGTGGACGAATTTATTTTGAAAAATTCCTAAACATACCTCAATGTACATATTTTCAAATAAAAAAAAACCCGGATCCAATCGAAACATTAGTTTTTGAGATAAAAATTCCCGAAGTTTACCTGTTTTTCTCGCCGTTTACTCAGGTACCTCTCCTTGACAGAACATTCTTCACCCCATTCCTTATGTTACTATGGAAGCTTGTTTTTAATCTTCCTATTTTTTTTTACGAAAAACTGTCGAAAAAAGGCTAAATTTGATATTTTTTGTTCAAACCGCTGCCATTCTTTAAAATTGCAGGAAAAAACCTCCATAAGAACACAGCGGCTTTTTTACAGATTAATAATCATTTTGAAATTTTTGTTTCAGATAAATATTGCGACCGCAATTCTGGCCACCATGGGATACCATATTTCCACGCAATTTTCCGCAAATAAAAACCATGCTAAACAATAAATAAAGAAATATAAAAAAAATCATTTTGTATTCTTCATCGGTGCTTCAATTTGTAAAAAAAACGTTAGACCGATTAGCTTATCCTATCCACCTATAAAAAATCGCGAAAATCGGCTATTTTTGCGAAAAACCATACGCAGATGAGTTTTTCAAAAAATAACATAAAGCCCAAAATCTCGAAAACCGTGAGATTTTTACCAAACTGATATTCCAGCGTATAGTAGGACGTGATCTGACCTATCGACAGTTGCAGGATTATCCATTCATAACAAGACACCCTGTATACGGTGTAAGATGGGCAAGATGGGTTTTTTCGTTTCCACATGTGTACAAAGCTTTATTTTGCGATAATCCGTTGTTAGAAATGATTCGTCTTGATGCTGAATAGAAAAAAAAATACAACACCAGTACGTGAACGTCTTGCCCATCTAACCGCACGTTAAATTATCAAACTATTTTTTACCTCCGGTGTTTTGTGGTGAAAAAAATCCAAAAAATTCACAAAGACTCAGCATAGTCCAGACAATAACATATATTTTTATTGTTATTTTAATCTGGGATTCTGGCTAACGCTCGAATCTCCTTAATTGGCACATCACGTGGACCGAGCGTCACGTTTCCAGTTTAAAGTGTTCCCGATAGTTTCGCCTGTCTCTGTTGACACTCACCTCCATCATGGTAATAAAAATGAGCTCCGAAAGGATCTCGCGATGGACCGTGAGTGCGATCATCGAGTTATGTCACAAACGTGGAAGTGAAGCTTCAAAAGAGAAGGAGAAAAAATAGACACGAGAGCACGAAGCTCTCCGGTGGTTTGTGACGACCTCCCCGTGATCATATTCGCAAAGCGATCGTTACGCACGATTTCCCGCTGGTCGCGCTAGTTAAGCCAACGAGGGTCGAGAGCGCTTGCGCCGCGATCTAACGCGCCTGCTCCCCTACATAAAATGTCGCGGGATTTAAAGAACGCCAGTATCGCGCATTCGCGTCGCGCTATCGGTGATAGAAAAGGCATATCGTTCACGATCTCGCCAGCGTACGATTTTCGGCTGGAGCCTCCGTTATCTTCTTTTCGAAAAGATCAATCGGTTCGCGTTATCGAACGAGTCCAACGCTCGAAAGCAGGTACGCTCTATTTATATTTTTCTTTACATTCTTCTATTGTTAAATATTGACTCAGAAATTCCCTGACTTTTCCAAATTTTCCACATTGGTTTTGCAATTATTCCAGAGAGATTGGGGTCGAATAAAAAACAATTTATTTAAGGCCTTAGGCTACAGTAACGGGTATAAAATCATGTGAGGATTAAAAAATTTTTTTGCGTATGAAAAAGTGATTCACTGGTAAAATTAATTACATCTATTTAGTATGAATATCAAGCTGTTAGGAAATACATTTTTTTTCGATGTACAAAATGGCCGACTACTAATATTTTCTTTCGTTATCTTTTTTTAGGCGCTCCGCGGCGTGACATTTAGCATCCACAATTTTTTACCTAGAACAAAAAACAAAAATTCTCGTCAATCTACATTAGAATACCTAGAGAAGTACGTACGGAATTTAAAAAATATTGTTTTATTCAAAAGTTGTAGGTCTTTGAACTTGAGAAATGAATTTTCAGTGAAATATTTCGTTGTGACTGCTCGTAAACTGCTTATAAAATGAAAAGTTTTCGATTAATCAGAAATTCCGTACGTACTTCTCTGCGAAATGCAGTTAGGAATATAGCTTTCAAATTTGACGTAAATCGAGTGAAAATTGTTGAAGTTATTTGTCACGCCAATTGGATAAAAGGTGTTTCGAGAAGTTTCGAGTAATCGGCCATTTTGTACATCGAAAGAAATATATATATATATATTTTCTAAAAGCTAAAAGATATTCATACTAAAGAGATGTGTAATTAATTTTATGAGTGAATGACTTTTTCATATGAAAAAAATGGTTAAATTCGCACATGATTTTAAACCTGTTACTGTGGCCTAAGGCTTTAAGATCAACCATATGAAAATGTTAAATATTCAAATAAAATAAAAAAATTAAATCCTAAAAATAATGTAAACACTGTAAAGTAAAATAATGTATCAAAAGTATGTACAGAACCTGTTCGTTATTATATACAGAAATGTTTACATCGGTGCCAATAAATAAAAAACAAATATAAATAAATATAATATAATTATAAGTAAATATAAATGAACCCCTATCTACAATAATAATTTCGTAGTCGTGTATCGACAAATCGAATGCAAATGTATAGAGTTTTAGAGTAAATTAGTTTTCATTTTTTTTCTTCAATTCTTAATGTTTGGCACTCACATAACTTTTTTTGGTATATAGCGAAGAATAATATAAATATTAAAAATATTTATTTTTCATACCTTTCGGTTTTTCGAAGTTGGTTTTATTTTTCGTAATTCTTGCGAAAAGTAAATTCTGAAAAAATTCCAGAGAATTTTCAAAAAACCCCGACTCTTCCTGTATTTCCCTGTTTTCCAAACGCGTAACAACCACGCAATGTTACACGAAAAATGCTCTTGCTTCGAACCGATGCTCACCCGAGTGAGAGTCTGTACGTAAACGGAAACGGATGGAAAAATCGCGACAGATCATTGAGTAATCGCCCACTTGACGAGAAAATCGTCCTGCTTAGCGATGGAATATCCGATGGTGGCTCAATTGGCATTGGCCGTTGGCAGCAAAGTAGATAATTTTTGAAACGCTCATCGTTATCTCTCGAGTATCCAACGGGCACCTGTTCGTAACTAGGTAATATTTGATATAATCGGCCCTATCGCTCTATAAATCTCTCGATCCATCAATCTGTACGTAGGCTGATCCCGAAGCGAGAAATTTGTTTGTTTCTTGAATCCAAATAAATCGATCGTTTCGATTATCTTAGAATTCCCTATTCGAATTGACTTTTTTTTTATTTGTCTTCAATCGCTGGAGGGGCACGCGATTTAAATAGGTCAGAAAAATACGCACTGAGGTGCCATTTTACTCGTCACTTTTTTCCCGGTTTCCTGATTATCGCGAATTTCGATATCCCGATAAAAAAAATCGATAGTTTTTTCTAGCGCCACCTGAGGCCACAAAAATGGGTGCAACGTTAGAAAATTAGAAGAGAATAGAATGGAAAGATCTAGTGAGAGATTTTTTTGTCGTTTTTTAAATCCGGAAGTACGATTGGAGCTAGACATTTATTTTCAACCCTACGTACAAGCGGTACACCTTGATCAATGTGAACAGCGCATAGGGCTAAATATGTTCGGTTTGACATTAGTCTGATTGGAAGATATGTTTTTCCACTTTGTTACAATTTGTTCGATATTTACACAGCGCTGCAACGATCATTAACGTGTCGCCACCACGAGAAGTTGATTAATTGCCGTATGGCTCTTTGATATATGCTCGTGTGTATGAAACAGTCGTTCTTCGTTTGAGAGCCGAGATAAGGTCGATTAGAATAAAAAATAATTTTCAGCAAATTTCTCAGTCTACTGTCGACCAGCTTTGTTCAAGATAAGATGCCTTATTGTATAAACAAAAAAACACGGTGTATGTGTAGCAGAGAAATTTTACATAGAAAGTACGAAGTCTCGATTGAGGGGTACTACGGTAAAATGGGGTTAAGGCAGGATTCTACTTTGAAACCATGAAAAAAACGCTATTTTCGTGAATTTTTTCTGAGAATACTATTAAAGATATCGATATGGGGTTTAAACTGTTCAATAAATACACTCTTTAAGTACATAAAAAAAAATTTAAATGTATTTTATTCATTTTTTGTACACGTAAAATATGTTTAAAGCCAACGCCTCGAAAAGCAGGTACCGTTGCCGTGGTCGTGAAATCTTCCCGACGGATGGTCTGAAACAAAAAAATCAAATAGTTTCATGTTCAGTATGTCTTCAGGAACCGACCTAACTAGAATATGTTATATACGTGCAAAATTAACAAAATGGCGGCTAAAATACGAAAAAAATGCGTTTTTTTGGGTCTTTTTTTGCAATAAAAAAATAGTTCTAATCAAAATTTTAAGTTGATTGTAGTTAGATCGGTTGGTACACACATATAGAATATGTGTTCCAAATTTCATAAGGATCGGTTCAGTACTTTTTGAGTTATCACGACCACGGTACTTGAAAATGTCGTTTCGAGAAAAACGCGTTTAAAGTTTTGGTGAGTGATAAATCGTAGAAAAAATTATCTTACCCTCAATCAGCGATGCCTGGGCCATATAATATGCCTTCGACGTGTTCCAGGTGGGTGTTTTCATCCAATTTCAAAGTTTCAAAGTTTCAAAGTAGAATCCTGCCTTAATTTGAACATGTTTTGGAAGTTTTTTGTAGGTAACTTTTTTTTATCCTAAATTCCAACAATGCTCCAATAGAACAGTGTGTCCTTTGGCTATCAAAGGTAGAAGAAAGTCAAGCCCCACCCCGCCCCCCCTCAATTTATTTGCAATCTTCTCTAAATTATATACAATTACGATTTGTTACAATCAAATTGTCATCTTTATTGAGGAAACATTTTACATAAAAATATCAAGTACGTAGGATACTATTATAGGCACTTAACCAGTCTTATAATTATCATTGAGATGAAAATCAACTTGAGCAACATTACAATTAACTTTAGCAATATTATAATAAACTTGAGCAACAATAGGAAAAAAATGTTTAAAACCGTACCCATTTAAACCGTATTTTGGCGCTCTGTTGAAGTACGGCCAAGAACTGTCAAAGTTACCTTTGAGGGGCTATACCAGTGTGAACGCTGAAAATTTGGGTGATTTTCGGAAATTTTTTGGAAGAAAAGTACTCAAATTAACATTTTCGGAAAATTAAGAATATATTTGGCTATATTTGACCTATATTATATAATTTTTCCATAGAAAAATATTGAGATCCAAGCGACTTGCTGCCTTCGGAGGCGCCAAAAAAAAAGTTCCTCCACTGCTGACATGATTCCGGCCGATTGAGTAGCTGAAACCGAAAAAGGAAAAAATGTCGTTAAACTGGACGGTATTTCCTGTACAATGACGGAGAATTTTCGAAAAATATTAAAATCTAACAAAATGGCGTAGTTATGAAAAAAGTCTGTTTTCTTGCCTATAAAATGGTCGTTTTTTTCAATGCCAAATCGTCAATTTTCATTCAATCAAAAATATCCTACGTCACTGTAGAGTAAATATATTCGGGAGTACTCAGTTCAAATTTCAAGTCAATCGGATAATTGCTTTTTGAGTTACAATGTCAGCAAATTTGAAAATAGTCATTTAAAGAATAACGCGTTTAAAGATTTAACTATCGTTTTTTGCACGATAAAATGATATTAATATAATTGATACAAATGATAATGATATTTTTGAAAGTATAAACTGTCGAAAAAGGCAAAAAAACCGATTTTTTTAAAGTGTCACACTGGTACAGTCCCTTAATGTCGATTCAACCCCGTTCTACGATACCACGCCAGAGGAAAACAAAACGGATTTTTACAAGCTTCATTTGGTGTGAGAGGACTTTCTTGTGAGATGCAAAAAGGAAAAACGATATTTCATCCACTTCTCGACTACTCAGAGCTGATATCAATTAAAAACTTTAAAAAAAAAGAAGAGAATAATCCACATGTGCAAAATAAAACTTTATTTTAACAAGCTTCCATTCAATGTACTAGAAAGTAGAAAATATTTTTTTTACCAAATCGCCTATATGTGACTATAAATAAAAGCTTGGGGCGCTCAAAATTAAGACGTATAATCTTTGATTCACATAAATCCGTTAACATATCAACTGTATTTGATTTACTGTAAAACAACCTTAGATTTGTTAAATAAAAATCCTTAAACTGAGTATAAACGTGTGATAATAATTTCTCTAACTACTATTGTGCCAAATTAAATACAGTTAATGAAACTGAATTGATCAATTTTATTAAACAATTAAAAAGTTATACATATAGGCGAAAAGTTACACATATAGGCGACTTGGTAAAAATTAATTTCTACTTTTTAGTACATTGAATAAAAGGTTGTTAAAAAAAAATTCACATATAAATTATTTATGGAATTTTCCACGGCAATACGGATTTGTCGATTTCTTGAAAACTCCTCTTGATAAAAATTTTCGCGATTTTGCCCGTGGGCGAAATTTTTTGTGAAAAATAGTCTTTGAATAATCCTGCACGTATTCCTGCAGCTATTAATTCTTGTGGTTTGGGAAAAATGTTTTTTTTTATCGCGATCGAGAGTCGTGGCACTTGTGTGGCGCACCTCCGGCAAAAGCGCTTAGACCTACAGGGTGCCGTGACTTCGCGGGGAATTTTTGGGAATTGTTTTCTACACCTTAAGAGATCTACAATAAAGTACTACGAAAAGAATTTAATTTGTTTCCTCTCAGGTACAAAAAAATCACGAAGTTATACACCTATCATAACGAAGATGTAACATTGATAAATAAAAGATTACAACAACTGTGACCGCAATTGGAAACAAATAACGTGGTACGATGGGCATACGCGAAATTGGAGATGCGTTGTCAATGTTCCAGGGCTACAGAAAACAAGATATCGCCGGTTGGAAACAAACTAGGCGTATAAATCTCCGCAAGGTTTTTCGATAGTCGTTCTCGAATTACCACTGCACAAACTGCCCAGAGCTCATCCGCGTTCATCGCGAAAATTGAACAGCTGGCAACGCGGCCACTTTTTTCAGTTGTTTTATTTTATTATTCGTTTGATTGGAGCGTTGAGGCATTTAGCCAAAATGATCGTTACCTTCGGGCGTTTCCAAAAGGTGTATCTTGCAAGGCTTCGTGATATCGGGCGGATCGCTGAATTGCCACTTGACCCTCAGTTTATCTGCCGAATATATCGTTGTTTTTTCCCGCTTATATTCCTTGTTTGCGCGTCGAATAGCTTTCGAACCGATTACTGAAAGATCGTTTCGATTTCGGAAATATCGAAACGATTACTGAAACATCTTTTCGATTTCGGAAATATCGAAACGATTACAGAAAGATCGTTTCGATTTCGGAAATATCGAAACGATTACAGAAAGACCGTTTTGAATTTGAGAAGACCGGTTCGATTTCGGAATACGGATTTTCGGAATTCACATTCGAAATCGGAAAGAATAAATCGATTTTAGCGAAAATCACTTGTACTTCGGAAATACCGCTTCGGTTTTGGAAAGAACAAATCGATTTCAGAAAAATCGTTGTAACTGCGGAAAGATCGTTACGATTTTGAAAAGATCGTTTCGATTTTACGAAATCGTACCGATTATAGAGAAATTGTTTCGATTTCAGATAGGTCGTACCGGTTTAAGATTACATTGCTTGTTTTAGGATCGGAAAACTTTGGAACCGATTTCTAAAATATCGTCTCGAATTTTGGAAAATCGTTTCGATTTCGCCAACATCGAACCGATTACAGGAGGATCGTTTCGATTTTGGCAATATCGAACCGATTACGGGAAGATCGGTTCGAATTCGGAATTCAGATTCGGAATCGGGAAAATCGGATCGATTTTAGAAAAAAAAACGGATGGATTTTAGAAAAAAACGTTTCGACTTCGGAAAGATTCGTCGTAATTCCGGAAAGATCGTTACGATTAAAGAGACCTAACCGATTTCAGAAAAATCGTTTCAATTTCGGACAATCGTACCGATTACAGGAAAATCGTTTATACTAAAGATAGGTCGAACCCGTTTAAGATTACATTGCTTGTTTTCGAATCGAACAACTTTCGAACCGATTTCTGAAAGATCTTTTCGAATTTTGGAAAATCATTTCAATTTCGGAAATATCGAACCGACTGCAGAAAAATCGGTTCGATTTTTGTATTCAGATTCGGAATCGGAAAAAACGGATCGATTTTAGAAAAATCATTTCGACTTCGAAAAGATCCATCGCGATTCCGAAAAGATCGTTACGATTTCAGAAAGATCGTTTCAATTCGGAAAAGATTGTTACGATTTCAGAAAGATCGTTTCGATTCCGAAAAGATCGTTACGATTTCAGAAAGATCGTTTCGATTTCGGAAAATCGTACCGATTACAGAGAGCTCGTTGCGATTTCAGACAGATCTAACCGGTTTAAGGCGGTCATCCCATGTGACAAGTCCAAAACATCGAGAAAAAATATGTAACTTGAACTTTTAAACAGAAATCGGTTCGAATCATACAACTTTCCAACCGATTTCTGAAAGATCTTTTCGAATTTTGGAAAATCGTTTCGATTTCGGAAATATCGAACCGACCACAGAAAAATCGGTTCGATTTCTGTGTTCAGATTCGGAATCGGAAAAAGCGGATCGGTTTTAGACAAATCGTTTCGACTTCGACAAGATCCATCGCGATTCCGATAAGATCGTTACGATTTCAGAAAGATCGTTTCGATCTCGGAAAATCGTACCAATTACAGAGAGCTCGTTGCGATTTCAGACAGATCCAACCGGTTTAAGGCGGTCATCCCATGTGACAAGTCCAAAAAAACGAGAAAAATATGTTACTTGAACTTTTAAACTGATTTTTCGCAAAACTTCATTTTTCAAATCGGCTTCCATGATATCTCACAAACTATTGAACAGATTTCGCTCAAATTTTCATGGTATAGTCAGCACATCTATAGTTCTCACCCGAACTAGAATATTTCTGATATCTGCCATAGTTTTTTTTAAGCTGAAAAAGTAAAAAAAAATGACGAAACTTGGAACTTAACTTTTAAAATCGTGGAAAAAAATCAATTTTCGATATTTTCACTTTACTCTAGTTCCGGCGATAGCCTCAGGTCTACAAATTAAAATGCCGTTTGATTTTTTTAAATTTCAGTTCTGCAATACCTCCGGAATCATGGCAGTAGTCAACCAACTTTTTTTTACTCATGAGTGTCTTCCGAACGGTGTAAAGTTGATTCGCCTCGTTATTTATGCTTGGTAAAATTCCGAGGGACTGTAAAAGTGTTAATAAACGTGTGGTAAAAATACAAAAATACTGTGTTTTACTGGTTCATTAAAAAAAAAATCTCAAAAATAAGCAAAACAAAATAGCCGTCACATAGGTTGACCCCGTTAAGAAAAATCGTTTCTATTTCGGAAAAATCAACCGATTTCCAAAAGTTCGTTTCGATTTTGAAAAAATCTTTTCGATTTCGGAAAGATCGTTCCGTTTTTCGGAAACATTAGTTCGCTTTCGGAAAAATCGGTTCGATTTCGCAATGATCGTTTAAATTTCAGAAAGATCGATTTCTGGAGGACCCTTTCGCTTTTAGAAGGATCGATTCAACGAGTCCAGTCGGGCTTGAAACGATCAAAACCGAAAGGACAAACGGCGCGGTAAATCCGACATTCGTAATTTCCGCCTCCGCGCGTCTAGCGCTACTCGCCCACACTATCAATAAGTCAATGAGAACGGCACGAGATTCGAAAAAGAAAAAAATAAAATAAACAGTAGGATGCGAAAAAAACGAGGTATGACATTTGCGAAGGTGACCTTGAGGCGCCACAGGTACGTCGAAAATAGTTGGCTCCGATTAAAGGCGTCCGCGCGCACTTAGTCACGAAGATTATCGCTAAAGCTCCTATCAGAGCTTCTACTATTGCTGCTCGAGCGATTAGCATTGTCCGCGTTCGTGAACGCGTATTTCACGCGTTTTCATCGTTAAAGATACGGTTATTTTTCTCGGGGTAACGGCACATGGATTAGCTACGTCCGCTTGGTATTAGTTGGCCGGAAGTGTTCCGTGAGCCCACATAAAATCAGTATCAAAAAGGGCAATACCAACAATAGGAACAACTTTGAGATTTTTTTGTGTTTAAGGGGTTAGGCCACTCTAGAGGCCGAAAAAATAGGCTTTTTGGGGATTAAAAGAAGGGTATTTATCATACATATCAGTGGCTGTATACAATATTTTTTTTAAGCGTTTAATTTCAAAATGGCGGCTCCGCAGCGTTTATCTCAAAACTGCATTTTTTAAGTTGGTCGGAAACATGACTCAGACAATTTTCAACCGAGTCACTTCAAATGTTGAATATATCTTGAAAAATACATTGTCTATGGAAGTACGTAGGATTTTTTTTTATATTGCATAGTTCATTTGTTATTAACAATTATCTGACGATTTTTTAGGCAAATTTTCGGAAAGTAAAAAAATTTCGTCAGATAATTGTTAATGACAAATGAACTATGCAATATAAAAAAAAAATCCTACGTACTTCCATAGACAATGTATTTTTCAAGGTATATTCAACGTTTCAAGTAAATCGGTTGAAAATTGTCTGAGTTATGTTTCCGGCCAACTTAAAAAATGCAGTTTTGAGACAAACACTGCACAGCCGACATTTTCAAATTAATCGCTTCAAAAAAATTATTGTATACAGTCACTGATATGTATGATAAACACCCTTTTTGTAATCTCGATTTATTTTGTAGTTTTTTTTACAAAAAAATCCCCAAAAAGCGTATTTTTTTCGGCCTCCAGAGCGGCCTAAGGCCTTAAAAGGAAATAAAGTGACCATTCCGGTATGATTGGCTTGAAAATTGCTGATATTCGTGACTTAAATTAAATTCCATAATTAGAAGATTGCCCTTGAAATATAAAATTCAATGACTTATGTTTAACATAAGTCATTCGAATCAACAAAAAAGAGCGGACGAATAATCGAATTTCATTTAAAAAAAATATTGTTGAAAAAAACTTATGTTCAGAGCTTATATAAGACAGAACTTGTGTTCGTCATTGGGATAAACGAAAAAAGATCGGACTAATTATGGATTTTTTTTCTTTAATAATGACAATCAGCATTTTTAAAGCCAGTCATACTGGAATGGATAAAAAATCCGACATTGAAAACCCGATATTACACTCGAATAATACCGATATTTCGATATCAGAGTTGAAAACATTAAAATTTTGTAACTACTATTATTTCCATTTTAATTACTTTTACTTATAATTTTATTACGTTTGACAGCCTTCAAATATTATTACTATGTGTCTCGATATTATCGAAAAACTGGTATCTATACTCTAAACATAAGTCATTGGATAACCGAAAAAAGATCGGGCTAATTATCGAATTTTGTTTAAAAAAATCTTTTTGTAAGAAACTTGTAAAACAAGTTGTGCAAATAAAACTTGATTACTATTATATTATTGTTAAAAAATCATGAAAATCAGCCATTTTCAAGCCATTCATACTGGAATGGATAAAAAATCTTGCACTCGAATAATACGGATATTTCAATATCAGAGTTGAAAACATTTAAATGTCATTATTTATAACTGCTATTATTTCTATTTAAATTACTTTTGCTTATTCCTTTATTACGTTTAACAGCCTTAAAATATTATTACCTACCATTAAATGTTTCCGAAGTCTCAACTTATTCATCCACGAGTGCGGAAACAAAAAAGGCCTTTTCTTTCGCGGCTTACACCTGCAATAGGGTAATCAAATGCGAAAATATCGGAATACCGGTACTTCGATATTTTTCGATATTTATGGGAAACCTCGATTAAAAACGTTCGAAGCTTGAAAGTGAAGATGGAATTTGTAGAAATAATAGTGCGAAGCTAAGTGAAACAACAGTATTTATTAAAAATCACCGCCTTTTATCGAGGTCCTCATTTATTATGCGTTTCCAAATAAACGCTGCTATGTTCAAAAATATATCCAACTGAAAATAAAATAAATAAACAAGCAAAATACAAAAATAGGAAGTTTTATAGTCATCGCAGTACTAGCTACCAAAACGCAAATAAATGACATAGTTTGTGGCAGGCAGGCAACAGCATGGTCACTTTAATTAACGAGATTGAGATCGTTGAAACAATGACCGCAAAAAACGGGGGGCATCTGAAGTTTCGTCTTTCAGAGACGACCTTATTGAATTAGAAATTCAATTGAGGCGAGAAATCCGTTAAGGAGCGTGAAAAATAGGCATTTTTCAGGAATTTTTTTAGAGGGGATAAAATAATCTGATCTTTTTCAAATTTGGAAATGAGTTTATTATAACTGTCAAGCTTAAAAAAAAAATTTTTTTTGAATGACCAACAAAATGGCGTCGTTATTAAGGGTCTTCGGACGCCTGTTTTCCGCGACATCGAAAAGTGCTGCAGTTGTCACTCTTTGTCTGTTGATTTGAAAAAAAATTTAATAAGTGTCATTCGTTTACTGACATATTAAGGGGAAGGATATACCTAAAAAAAATGATGAAAAAGTGCAAAATTGAAAATTTGGGAGCCTTTTTATTCCAAAGTTCGAATTTTCGACCATTTTTTCGACATACTTGACCCCAAAAAAATGATTTATTTACACGCTACCTTTCAAACTTTCGGTATATCCTTCCGACAATATTACTGAGAGAAACCTCCCAAAATTTCATCCAAATCGGTCGATAACTTTTTGAGCTACAACACGAGCAGTTTTTGAAAAAGTAGTTTCGAGATAATCGCGTTTAAAGTTTCAACATGTGACTCACTACCTGACCGCATGCTGTCCCCGCGCTCTAGACTGTATGCGATGACTCCGCAAATATTCAATATTTCGAGTTTTCCTTTGGTCAGTATATTCATTGGGTATCATACTTTCGAAATGTGTTTTTAAAAAATTGACTTTTTGAAAATTCTGAAGGGATTCCTCGCCTTAATGCTTCTCTATTCCTGAGTAATTTTCGCTTCACAAATTCTTCGATTTCCGATCAAATCCGATAAATTTCGGCACTTTCACTATCGGCCAAACCCGCGATCATTTTTTTCATTTTTATTTCTACGCGTACTGTGACGTGTATCTCAATAGAGCAACTACTGGAAACAGTCAAATGAATCGCGAAAAGAACTCACGTACAGTCAGAGAAACAAAGGTGCAGTAGCGTCAACAGCGCCGCGGTTTGTCACTCTCGAATCCGTATGACTTTTTTTCTTACTCCAAAACAACATATTACTCCAAAAAAACACGCATACTTGTTAGACGTTCAGTGATGTAAACACCGTGTTCTTGTTCATCAAATGGTTGATATAATTTTCACAACTGAATTACACGAATTGATTGTTAATCTGCAAAGGCAAATTGTTTGTGGTAAAAAAAAATATTTAAATAAAAATTGTTTAGTGTTACAGAAAAAATTAAATCAAGACTCACATTGGATCACGCACTAACATTTTCTGCATCGAGATAAAAATAAATTAATACTCCGATAATCACGAAAAAACAAACATGAAAAAGGCGTTTGAGCACTAACTAAAAAATTGTTTAGAAGCCTCAAATTTTGCAATTTTTCTTTTTCTTAACACTTGCGAAAAAAGCGATTTTTTTTAACCACGCTAATCTATACTCTATTCGAGACGTCGAAAAAAAAGATTTAAAGAACACATTACGACTAAGAATTATATATTTTCGTTACGTAGGTTTTCGTTACGATGTTATCTCACGTGCCTTATTGGCAGCTCGTGCGTACGCCTTGTAAATGATCGAGAGAACGAACAACGCGTATCGCGTGCCTGCATAATACATCGCGTACGCCGATATATATATATATATATATATATATATATATATTTTTCGACCTTGCTCATTAATAATCCGCATAGCGAACGTTTTTTCTTCACGTAATAATCGTAAACAGTGCATACGGGAGTACAGACGTTTTTGTCAGGTAGGTGTCTTTTATGGAGAACGCGCGTGATCCAAATTCACGGAAATCCTTGGCGAATCTTTGACGTCTGACAGTCATTATTTTTTATTGTCTCGCGTTTTTTTTTTTGGTTTCCCGAACGAAAGTGACTTTTGTGTGTCACTCGAACGTATCGAGGGCTGAAGAATTTCGACGAGGCGGAGCGAGATGAATGGCGCTGAGAAGTGTGCAATTGGCGTACGATGGATGAGTAAAGAGACCTTGCTCTGAGAAGGAGTCACTTTTTTTTCGTGTTTGCACAGCGGTCTCGAAATAGCGGCAATTAAAGGAGAGCCATCAAACACAGGCGCTCCGCCCGACTCGTTTCACTTTAGATCGATCTCACAGGGATGCGATGCGGAAAATCTGATCATTTGATTTAAGGGGCAAGTCCACTTTGGAGCTACGAAAAAATACTATTTTCGCGATTTTTTGAGGACTTTATAAAAGATATGAATATAAAAGTTGTTGGGCTTGATAAATAAGGTCTTGAAATTCATTTAAAAAAAAATTATTCATTTTTAAGTACAAAAACTATAGTTTAACGTAACGCCTCAAAAATAGGTGGGCTCGATCACAAACGCGGGAACGGCTTGTATGAAACAAAAAAATCAAAGTCCATTAGATTCAGTATGACACCAGCTACACAATGGCCCTCGGATATAAAGTTTGATGAAAAAATAAAAAAAATGGCAGATGAAAAACGAAAAATTAAAAAAACCCGTTTTTTCGCAGTTTTTCGAAAAAAAAGGAGTAAAAATCAAAATTTTTAAATCATCGAGGGTCATCTTGTTGCGAATTATGTTTACAATATGTGATTCAAATTTCAAGAGAATCGGTTTATTAGTTTTAGAGATACGATGAAGCTAGATTTTGAAAACGTGGTTTCGAGAAAAACGCGTTTGAAATTTATACAGGGTGTCCAATAGGAAGTTGCTGAAACTAATCGACTGTCATTTAAAAACACGTGCACAGAATCAGAAAAGCCAAATTGCTTTAGAGGAAACTCTGCAGTTTTAAACGCACATAAATAAAACCCAGTCAAATATTTTTTATGTCAATTTATTACATCTTATAAAAATAACGAAAAAGTACAGTGATTAATGATAGATATTTTCGAAGTGCGAACCTTTGGATTGTGCACAAAAATCAACTCTCTTTTGAAAACTGTGAAAAACTGTGTCCAACATATCGTTCGTAATGCCGCGAACCACTTCCTGGATGGCCGCGATCAGTTTTTCTACTGTGCTGGGGTTTTTAGCGTAACAATGTTGTTTAATGTAACCCCACAAGAAAAAATCACAAGGGTTCAGGTCCGGTGAGTACGGAGGCCATTCTAGTCCGCCTTGAGCAAACTTAGGGTACCCCAGACCGATTACTCGAGTCCCATATACGCGATGAATAGCATCAAACACCTCATGAGTCCGGTGCGGCGTCACTCCATCTTGCATGAAGTAAAATTTTTTAACCAGTCCCCTTTTTTGCATAAGGGAAGAATTTCGTTTCCAAAAGCTGTTGTAACTCTCTCCTGTTACCGTAGTTTCCAAGAATTGCAAATAAATTGCTTTTACTGAAATCGCTGCCCATGCCGTTACTTTCTGGGGATGAAGGGACTTCGCTAGCGATATGTTGGGATTTTCCGTTCCCCAAAACCGGTAATTTTGCTTGTTTACGTACCCATTCATCCAAAAATGTGCTTCATCGGGATAAATAATGAATTTCTCACTAAGTTCTTCGGCTTCAAACATTCCCGTAATAGTGTTACAAAATTCGATGCGTTTCGTCATGGCATGTTCAGTTAACAATTGATGAGTGCTTATTTTATACGGACGAAACTTTTAAAAATATTTCAAAATGTTGTGTAATGATGATTTGGTTATTTTTGATGCTTGAGCAGCTTTCCGAATCGAATCATTTGGATTTTGTTTGAAATAATTCTCAACTTCGTTGATCTTCTCTGGTGTAGTCACCGTAACAGATGGAGCTGGCAACTCGTGTCTACCGTCCTGGAGTGTACCATACTTCACGAATTTATTGATTATCCGACAAAAATTAACGTAAAATTACTTCAATGCAGTTTAGTTGAATTGAAACACAAGTTGTGTGATAGATGAATATGAATAAATATTAAATTCTTACCTTTTCAGAGTATTTTCGCTGGCAACTCTATGAGTTCCAAACTTAGTACGAAACCCTCTATACGCATTACTATAAATTTTTCCCCTCGAGAAGAAGCACTCAATAAGATATACTTTTTCTTCCGTGGTGAGCTCACTCATTTTGACGCGCGTGTACTTGCTTCAACCACGGCTGGAATAAAACTGCGGGGCCTCAGGTATGCGCCTTAGAAAAAGGGACCCCTATTGAATTCATGGAGGGAAGAGACACTTATTTAGTTTTAGCAACTTCCTATTGGACACCCTGTACTATGAAAAAATCTTACCTCAACTCAATCGGCAATTCCTGCACCGTACAACATCCCTTCTGATTGCTCATCATCGTCGATTTCTTCAAGTCTTGCTTGCTTTGGATTTTTTGAAATTTTCAAAGTGGACTGGCCCCTTCACCCTTGTCAGTCACATCACCAGATTGTGACGTTGGGGGTGTAAACAACCCCACTCACTTTGGAGGGTGAAAAATAATTGAAAAATTGAAGAAAAAAATACTACAATGCATTTTCAACCCTTGTGTGTAAGACCATGCCGATTATTTTTAAGTCGTGTAATTTTTAATATAAAAAAAAGTCGAAAAAAAATGTCTGCAAGGTCGAAAAACGGCTGGGGTTGATCAACCCCGATGACTTTTAAGGGTTGCGGTTGTTATGGGGTTTAGCCGTCAGAAGTGAAGTACGAGGGAGCGCCCTATGCTTGTGCATGGAGCCGATTGACTGTTACCAACTGCTAGCTTTCAAATAATCGTCAAATCAAACGTGCGTTTCCGAACTATTTTCCTACATCTATTTGTAAAAATATGCATTTTCGAACATTCGGTGGTTACATTGAGTGTTTTCATTACTTTGTATAATTATTTTCTATAACTTTTTCTCGCTCAATAAACGCGAAACGAACTGGCAACGTCGTAAATCGTGGTATATCATAATGCCCAAGTTGGCAGAAGTGTCGGGAAGTTAGAGACATATGCGCCCCGTTCGTAACCTCAATATCGGCCCAAGGAGCTGTCGAAAATAAATATCGATCCGAGTAAAAAAAATCCGCTGCAAAGAAAAAGTGTGTACTAATCTCGAAGCTAAAAAGCTGTCTATAATCTCGAAGAAATAAAAAACTCTAATAATTTTCCGATATTCTAAAAAGAAATTTATGTATGAAAAAAAAATCCGCGTTATTTTGTCTTTGCCTAGAAATGTCTAAAAATGTATAACGTCGGAACATAGTTATCAAATTAAAGGGCTATACTAGTGTGAACGCTGAAAATTTGGGTGTTTTTCGGGAATTTTTTGGAAGAAAAGTACTCAATTAAATGTTTCGGAAAATTAAGAATATATTTAGCTATATTTGACCTATATTACATAATTTTTTCATAGAAAAATATTGAGATCCAAGCCACTTATGCGCTGCCTTCGGAGACGCCAAAAAAAAGTTCCTCCACTGCTGACATGATTCCGGCCGATTGAGTAGCTGAAACCGAAAAAGGAAAAAAAACGTCGTTAAACTGGAAGGTATTTCCTGTACAATGACGTAGGATTTGCGAAAAATATCAAAATCTAACAAAATGGCGTAATTATGAAAAAAAGTCTGTTTTCTTGCCTATAAAATGGTCGTTTTTTCAATGCCAAATTGTCAATTTTCATCCAATCAAAAATATCCTATGTCATTGTAGAATAAATATATTCAAGAGTACTCACTTCAAATTTCAAGTCAATCGGATAATTGCTCTTTGAGTTACAATGTCAGCGTGTTTGAAAAATCTCATTTCGAGAAAAACGCGTTTAAAGATTTGACTATCGATTTTTGCAAGATAAAATGATTAGCGATACGGTCTTGAAATTTTTACAGGCTATTCTTGAAAATATAAACTGTTGAAAAAGGAGAAAAAAAACGATTTTTTAAAGTGTCACACTGGTATAGCCTCTTAATATTAAGTAATTATTACTAATTAAGAGAATAAGTACCAATAATATTCGTTGTTAATTATCCTGACCGAGTAGTTTGAGGTTCCCGAGCATAATTACCGAATACCGATAAGATAGGTAGCATTTGTGCCGTTTACGACGTTGCCATGATTGTACAGTCTAATATTAGGAGTACAACTTTGCAGTGACCGTTTTACTTAGAGAGCCACTGCGGCCGAAGTAGTGGCCCTAGCTCAATAAAAAAAGTGGCATTTTAAACTAGAGGCTCTGCCAATGTAAACAATTTAAAAAAGCTAACGGATACGTGTATGCATTATAAAGTTATTGGCACTCAAACATGGCAACCTACGCGCCGAATTCTCAGCATTTGCGGGAACTGCTCCAAAGACAACAAAGGAAGGGATTTTTGCACCGGATTGTGACTGGAGATGAAAAGTGGGTTTACTACGATAATCCTAAACGCCGAAAATCATGGGGACTGCCTGGTCATATTCCATCATCGACGCCCAAACCGAATATTCACGGATCCAAAGTGATGCTGTGTATCTGGTGGGACCAGCTGGGCGTTGTGAACTATGAGCTGCTCAAACCATCCGAAACCATCACAGGGGAACTCTACCGACGTCAGTTGATGCGCTTGAGTAAGGCACTCAAAGAGAAACGGCCACAATTCAACGAAAGACATGACAAGGTGATACTGCAGCATGACAATGCCCGACCCCATGTTGCAAATGTCGTGAAAAAGTACTTGGAAACGCTGAAATGGGAGGTTTTATCCCACCCGCCGTACTCTCCAGACATTGTCCCTTCCGACTATCACTTGTTCCGGTCAATGGCACTCGATTTGGCTGACCAGCACTTCGGTACTTACGAAGAAGTCAAAAATTGGGTCGATTCCTGGATTGCCTCCAAGGACCAAGACTTTTATCGACGCGGGATTCAAATGCTACCTGAAAGATGGGCCGAGGTCGTGGCTAGCGACGGGTAGTACTTTGATTAAAAAATATGTAGCCACTTTTTTATAATAAAGCCTTAAACTTTTGAAAAAAACGGTCACTGCAAAGTTGTACTCCCAATATTTAGTGTGCTTGATTTTCGCACAAATTCGCTATCAAACACATTAATAATTTCATAACGGTACTGTGAATCCTCATTTTCACGGTACCAAGGGTTAGTCCGATAATTAGTCGAACCGTACCTATTTTTTCAGCTCCGTGGTAACATTCACTCATCAGATATTAATAATGTACTGAAAAATGATCGGGAGTTTTCCATAAGCGCAATGTAACTAGCCCGCGAAATACGTCGAGTTGCCGATTTTTTTTTTCTGCAAAACGGTACTGCTGTTCGTATTCAAACTGCACAGGGTGATCATCAAAGAGGTTATGAAGGTCCATAAAAAAATTCAGCTCGATGGTAACATGTTGACTTAACCCCATAACAACCTTTAAAATAAAGTTTATTTTACTTTATCGGATTCTGTTCGAGGCGAATAATTTTGTGGGTCGCTTCACCGCCTACTGATTGTGAGATGCTCTATTCGTTTCTCATATAAGTTTTTATTTGTTTCGAGCATTCCTTGATACAGAAAATGGGCAATCGGACAGTAATCAGAAACAAATCTAAAATGTAGTTAGAATGAATGTTTATATAATTAAAACGATCATTCAATCTCTATTTTCATTAAATAATAATGATTTATATGTTTGAATCAATAATTTTAATCCATTCATTCAAATATTTTTAATCTTTGTCTTAATCTCAAAGTTTTGAGCTGATTGCACGTATGGAAAAATGTATGCTTCAAAGGGTTAATTCAAACGGAAAAGGGTCAGGCAAACGCATTTGTTTGATTTTAATAAATCTTTTTTATAACTGTAAACAGTTGAACGTATCGACAATTGCGGCGTTTTCAAGCCACAGCATATTGACTCTCAAGCGTCTTGTCCTGATACACTCAAATATTAGCAAATACAAGTAAAACAGTCCCAAAAAAAAACATTTCTACCTATAAACATGGATACTTGGAAATCTCAAATTTCAGCTACTTCCCTTGGCATTGCATCTCCAAAACATCCTCAAGACAACTTGAACTTAAATTCCAATCGATGGTCACCTGAAAATCAATTTATCGATCCAACCAACTATCAAGCGTCTAATTTCCGCCCGTTTGTTTCAGGACTAACCTTGACCGGACAAATTTTCTTCACATTGGAACGTGCGAATACACCACAGGTACGAAATCCTTTTTGATTCACGCATCCGCACGCTCTCATAAATAAATAAATGTTTTCGTCAATCTTGCAAAATAAATCTATGAGTTATTATTATTATAATATAATAGTACAATAATTCGAATAATTTGAAAAATTACAATTATTAGTATCATTATATAACAATTATAATAATCATAATTATTAGATAACAATAATAACAACAATAATAAATAAATGACTGAATGCTCCATCAATCTTGCAAAATAAATCTATGATTTGTTATTGTCATACTTAAGTAGTTTATTACTCGATAATTATTATGATTATATTATAATAATATAATAATTATGGTAACAATAATAATAATAATATACAATGTTATTATTATTATTATTATTAAAAATGTATGATTTGTTATTATTATACTTAAGAAGTTTATTACTCCATAATTATTATTATTATATCATAATAATATAATAATTATGGTAACAATAATAATAATGTACAATGTTATTATTATTGTTATTGTGTAGCACTGCGTATAATTGCATATAATGCGTATAACAACAACGAATACAAAAATAATAATATATGAATAAATTAATTTTTGATAATCCGATTTTATTAATAATCATAATTATTATTCTTATAATATAATAATTATGATAATAATATTGATTCACAATGTTTTTATTATTGTTATTACATAGCACTGTTTACAGTAACAACAACGAAGACAAAAATAACAATAATAATAAAGAACTTTTACAATCGTGTTAAAAACGTTGATTCATTGGCAAACGCAATATAGCGCACAGTCATCGATACAAGCGCAAATATCTGAGATTACACGTGAAAAAGTAAAACGTTCTATACGCGCTTCAGTTGGCGGGAAAATTAGCGGACGTATTCACGTATAGATACGGACCAGTAGGGGATAATATGTAGTGCAGATGACCACGCAGAGATGCAAGTATATATAAGCGTTGTACTCATCGAGTATATCACGTCACGTATTTACCAGGATACATAAGTGCACGTACTTCGCCTATACAACAACTTCGATTTTCTCAAGGTTTTCATCGTAATAATGCGCACTTGTTACCAACTTTTCTTTCTTCCTTTGTCACGTCTGCTGCTCGAATATATACGAGGTGGCACGAAAAACACGTCCAAAAGAAATCTAGATGCTTCGTACCCAGCTGAATACCCAACTGTATCAGCCACGTGTGTGCTCTACGATCTTCCTTGCTTTTCGAAAAAAGGCATCTACTTGCCTCGCGATTTTTTTACTTGGGGTAAGGTAAATGTCCCAATTATTGAACAGTTAATGATCTGGGGGATTGAATTCGGTGAAAAAAAAATATAAAATCAAGAAAAAAAACCATCGCTTTCAGGTTCAAATGATACTTTGATATTTTTACTTTCAAAAAATCACCCTTTGAATTATTTTTGAATGATTTCAGATGAAAAAAAAGATTAACAATGTGAAGCATGCAAATGTCCCAATTATTGAACACTGCAAGTGCCCGTGTCCCTAATATTGAACAAGCATGTCCCAGTTATTGAACACTCTCGAGAATTCTTTTTCCGTTCTGAAAATATTATTTTGGGTACAATATTAAGAAATAAATGCAAAATTAAACACTTAAATAATCTTTTGTTAATCATGTAAAAATACAAAAATATATATTTAGTCTCTTTTGACAGGTTTTTGGTTCATTTGCATTTGGTTTATTTTTGCTTTTCAACACGAACTTTATTTTATTTTTATTTTCAGCTTCCTCGTTTTTATGTTCTGTTTTCGTTTGATTTTGTCGCAGCTTGGCTCCCTGAAATATCGGAGAGCAAAAAATATTGAACAGTACATTCGTATTTTTAGGTTACATTTAGGTTGTATTCTCTTTTTACTTTCATTTTTATGTTTATTGCACGAAAAGACAAATAAAAAATATATTTGACGATCTTAGAGTTATTATTAAAAGAATAAAGATACGTTTATTCAGGAACTTACAATTTTTGTTTGAATAAATCCGATTCACACGATCTGTCACACGTTAACTGTCTCGATGTTTTGATGGGTTTAATGACGCCATCTTGGAGAATTTGAGTGTTCAATAATTGGGACATACTGCATTCTCTATGTCCCAATGATCGAACACCGTATTTTTTAACAAATAATTAAATTTAAAAATTTCATAAAAATTGTTATTTGTAAGAATTTTTCTGAGGTACCTGAAACGCCTTGACTTTTTGAGATGCCACGGTTTTTGAATTTTTTATGCCCTTACGCATGAAGCGGCGCGTCTTAGCAAAAACGATAAGCAGTTACCACGAGACGTCATATCGGGTCACCGTTGCTGATTAAATAATTTTTTGCTCTATTAATTAAAGCTTTTTTTGCAAAAGTAAGGTAACATTTCGATAACTAAAAATTCCATATATGTTATGCAAGTTTTATAAATAAGTAAATGCATGCAGGTGAATGAGATATAACAAAAATACAAGATAGTGTTCAATAATTGGGACCTGTTCAATAATTGGGACATTTACCTTATCGTTATGAAGTGCAATGTTGAGCGAGAAATAAATGACCAACTGGACAATAAGGTAAAAGATTCTTAGATTTTGATCGTATTTCGGAAACATTTAATATTAACTAATGGTAATAATAATAATCTCGCGACGTAAACATCATTAGGCATCATTGTAAATTTTTCATAATTTTTTTCATAATAATTATAGATAATGTTATACTTTTTCAAGTTGGTAGTAAAAGTTTTTTTATTAAGGCCTTAGCCACAGTAACGGGTATAAAATCATGTGCGAATTTAACCATTTTTTTCGTATGAAAAAGTGATTCACTCATAAAATTAATTACACATCTATTTAGTATGAATATCAAGCTGTTAGATTTTTTTTTCGATGTACAAAACGGCCGACTACTAATATTTTCTTTTGTTATCTTTTTTTTAGGCGCTCCGCGCCGTGACATTTAGCATCCACAATTTTTAAGCCAGAACAAAAAACAAAGATTCTCGCCAATCTACATTAGAATACCTAGAGAAGTACGTAAGGAATTTAAAAAATATTGTTTTATTTAAAAGCTGTAGGTATTTGAACTTGAGAAATGAATTTTCAGTGAAAAATTTCGTTACAACTGCTCATAAACTGCTCATAAAATGAAAAGTTTTCGATTACTCAGAAATTCCGTACGTACTTCTCTGCGAAGTGCAATTAGGAACATGGCTTTTAAATTTGAAGTAAATCGAGTGAAAATTGTTGAAGTTATTTGTCACGCCAATTGGAAAAAAGCTGTTTCGAGACGTTTCGAGTAGTCGGCCATTTTGTACATCGAAATATATATATATATATTCTAACAGGTTGATATTCATACTAAATAGATGTGTAATTAATTTTATGAGTGAATCACTTTTTCATACGAAAAAATGGTTAAATACGCACATGATTTTATACCCGTTACTGTGGCCTAAGACTTTAACGTGATAAACATATAAAAATACATCACTTTGCTCTATAATTATATATGTTATGAAAAATCAGCATCTACAGAATAAATCTATACGTGGTGTGAATTTTTTTGAGATTCATAGAAAAAAAATGCATAAACCGTAATTCGACTCAACTGGACCGCTCCAACCTCCTCAAATTGTTATCGTGTAGCGTCCTGCAGCGCGATTCTGTAACTCGTTATAATTCGGTAGCGACAGTTTTCGTTATCGATAAATAGTAACAACCAATCGCATGCACGATAACAGAAGAAAGGGGGCCTCTTATTGGCTGTCGCTAGCTAACGATAACGGAAAACTGTCGCCACCGAGTTATAACGAGTTACAGAAACCAGGGAGGCTAGAGTGGGAGGAGGCCGATCTGTGCATTTCAAAGTGGCTACAAAAAGTGGACTAACCGAGATGGCGCCACTATCTCTAAAACCTCGAGCGAAAGCTGAGTATCGATGTCGTGTAAGAGAGATGGAAGAGGATCGAATACGCATCCCAGCAAGCAGTGCAGCGAGATCGCGCGCACAAGTTACCCCCTCTCTAGTCTCTTACGCGCCCATCACACAATCATAGTAATGCGTGTCCGTGAGCGAGCGACGCTCGGACATCTTCGGAAAGAGCCGAGCGCGCCGAAGTTTCCCGACCGCGCCTTCGGCAGCTACACCAACACATGGACGCCGACCTCGTTCATGTGCGGCCAAGCTGAACGAAGGTTTCGTGGGAAAAGCAATCTAAGCACGACTCGCGCGTGACGTCACCCGACGGAACGCGCGAGGCTTTTAGATGATTTCAATGCTTATTTAGCTCTTGATTCTCTGCGTTATCAATGTATACAAAACAATGTATCGCGCACCCTGATCGCTTATTTTTTTAGTTTATACGTTAATTTAAATATAATTATGACTCCAAATTACAACTTATTTATCTTCTAAAAAATTGTTTACGCTTTACTCATACCCGTCCTTATGCCAAATAAATTATAATTAATAAAAGTAAGCGGAAATATATTTATATTCGTATTATTATATTAATTCTCATACTTTCATCAAGCGATAAAGAATTATCCCCAAAAACAAGCCAATCAACCATCCGGCCGCGAATCGTCAGTACTTACCAGAAAGTGCATATTCTACAAGCGATGGGATGGTCCCGTTGGTAGCGTTTTAAATTATTATTACTATTAATTCTTGTTTGATTAGTTATTTTTATTAGTTATCTTTTAGTGTCGAAAATTTTATCGCGCACTCCGGCCGCTTATTTGATTAGTTTGTACGTTAATTTAGATGTAATAATAAATCTAAATTACAACTTCTTTATCTTCTAAAAAACTGTTTGCCCTTTACTCACACCCGCCCCTATGCCAAATAAATTGTAATTCATAAAAGTAAGCGGAAATATATTTATAGTCGTATTATAAATATGACTATAATTATATTCATTCTCGTAAGTTACGATCCGCGGCCGGATCGATGATTGGCTTGTTTTTGGGTTTGTTTGGGTTTGTTTGGGTTTGTTTGGGGATGCTTTATCGCTTGATGATAGTATATGAGAAGGAATATAATAATGCGAATATAAATAGATTTCCGCTTACTTTTATGAATTACAATTTATTTGGTATAGGGACGGGTGTGAGTAAAGCGCAAAGAATTTTTTAGAAGATAAATAACTTGTAATTTAGATTTATTATTACATTAAAATTAACGTACAAAGTAATAAAATAAGCCGTTGGAGTGCGTGATAAATTTTCCGACACTAAAATATAACTAATTAAAATAATAATGATAACTAATAAAAATAACTAATCAAATAAGAATTAATGGTAATAATAATTTTAAAAAAAGCACTGAGCGCGGGGAACCATCCCGCGCCCCTGCGGACCGAAGCCAGGAACGTTACCAACGGGACCATCTCATCGCTTGTAGAATATGCACTTTCTGGTACTGACGATTCGCGGCCGGATGAATGATTGGCTTGTTTTTGGGGATAATGCTTTGTCGCTTGATGAAAGTATGAGAATTAATATAATGATACGAATATAAATATATTTCCGCTTACTTTTATGAATTATAATTTATTTGGCATAAGGACGGGTGTGAGTAAAGCGTAAACAATTTTTAGAAGATAAATAAGTTGTAATTTGGATTTATTATTATATTTAAATTAACGTATGAACTAAAAAAATGAGCGATCAGGGTGCGCGATACATTTTTTTTGTATACATCAATAACGCAGAGAATCAAGAGCTAAATAAGCATTGAAATCATCTAAAAGCCTCGCGCGTTCCGTCGGGTGACGTCACGCGCGAGTCTTGCTCAGATTGCTTTTTCCCTCGAAACCTTCGTTTCGGCTTGGCCGCACATGAACGAGCTCGGCGTCCATGGTGGTGTAGGTGCCGAAGGCGCGGTCGGGAAACTTCGGCGCGCTCGGCTCTTTCCGAAGATGTCCGAGCGTCGCTCGCTCACGGACACGCATTACTATGATTGTGTGATGGGCGCGTAAGAGCTAGAGAGGGGGTAACTTTTGCGCGCGTCTGGCTATATATCATTTTGCATCTCTCTTGCACGCAGCCTACTTCTCAAGTTTCATTCTGCCTCATGCACAGCTCACTTCTCATTATTTACTTGTTCCGTCTCTGTCACACCCAGCTCGTGTTTCGAGGTTTTAGCGATAGTGGCGCCATCCCGGTTAGTCCACTTTTTGTAGCCACTTTTTTCAAGTCTCTCCATAAGAGATCGGACTCCTCCACTCTAGCCTCCATGTACAGAAACAATCGCGCTACTGCTGCAGCTTGCGGCCAGAGGCGGCGAAATAGAGTCGAAGAAATCTGAAAGGACATTTTCATAAAGAATCATTTTCTAAAATAGTTTTCCACAGTCGTTAGTGTAGATCGACCACACCGCGATTGTTTTTCAACCTTTCGCGTAACTTTTCGCCGAACAAAGCCAATCAGCTTCTTCATTGTGTTTTATTTTTGTATCGGTCGGTGTTCTGTCGATAAAGAAACCTAAAATCACATTTCCGGCTACATGGGCAAGATGAAGTTTAAGTTCCTATCGCCAGGCTTCAATCCATATGATTTTCATAATTTTTTTGAGCTTCACTATATATATTAATAATCGTCTTTGTGAAATTTCACCGTCGTTTATCAACCTAATTACACAGAAAAGAAATATCAAATTGCCTATTTTTGCGAAGGAATTCCGAGACGACATACGAAAACCAATTTCCGGTCGCTACAGAAGTGTATATAATAGTGGGAATCCGTCAGATTCTTAAAAATAATCAGATTTACATACTTAACACTTGTAGTAATGCAGTGCACTGAGAAAAATTACGCTTATTGACCTAATTTTTATGTAATATCAAGTTCAATTTGAACTTCCGGTATTGGATTTATTACCACATGCTACGATAGAGACACGACAGTAAGGCGACAGCTGACTAGTCCTAACCTCATCTCACTCATTCGAATTTCCACACATATTTCATTTTTAACCGACACATTTCGCCGACACAAATTTTCCACGCTTGTTACCAGTCGTGGCCCGAATGCAATGCTTTATATTTCCCGCACCTAACATTGTTTTGACAGATCGACGTTGAAAAGCATGGAGGTTAAACTCGCCTGGTTGTGAAAAAAGAGACGGAGATAGAACCAATATTGCCAAATATCAAACCTAGAAATACTGTGCGAATTGTTGGAATGACTATTTTCTTCATTTTTCTAATTAAATGTGAACATCAATTAAACAGTTTACACATGGAAACGTTAGTTATTAAAATTTTGTTTTGCATATGTTAAAAATATAAATTGTACAAGTCTCAAGTATGATCAGTGGTATGACTAGTGTGAAGCGATAGGACTACCTTAAACAAGATACTCGAGCGTTGAACCCAAACCCAAAGAAAAATGGCGCCTAGCACCGTTGAAAAATGATTCACGTGGCCGACAAATGTCAAGGACCAAGACCCCGCGAAGTAGTCAAGGGCTCGCGGAAATTTCATTCCGATCGTCATCGATCGTTATACGCGTAACCCAACAATCGGACATTTGCGAATTATCAGCTTTTCCACCGTAACGACGCAATACGCTTCGCCGTATATATATTGCTTTTGTTGTTATTACATCACTGCGTATTGAGTAACGTTGCGTACCTCCGAGCGCACCAGGAAAGACCTGCAGAGCTGCCGGGGCCGAGCCGCGCGTGGCTGCTGGCGCCATCCAGCGGTCGCCTGTCGAAAAGGCTCGCTCGCCGGCCAATAAGCGCGGAAATTCACTTACCCACCGCGACGCGCTAGGCTCTCGTTGTTCAGCCGGTACGAAAAGAGCTTCGTGTTAATCTCCACGACGCGCTGCCGATGTCCAACCGATAATCCAGTGATCTGTTAAATTTAAAGCATAAATCTATTGTACACCCGAAATGTTCAATCGACGAAATTATTAATCGAGAATCGTTTATTCGAATATTGTTAACTGGTTCTTGATGAACGGTTTTTCTTAATATTCCGAGGGAAAAGAAGCGAACAACCACTCCGATGAGGGTCAAACGCGTTCTCTTCTCTTCCCCGAAACAACGGGCTGGCGGGGCGAAGGGGGTGCAAGACAAGGCTGTGCGCCGAGATAAAAGTGCATGTGGCATCTACCTCTCTCTTTTTTCCGCGAGCTTGCATCTCTCTCGCACTTGTAAATCGTGTCTCAAAATGACCTGACATTTTAACTGATTAATAAAACGTATTGTTCACTTGAAAAGTACGAATATTTTTATTTTAATATAAGGTACAAGCATGGAGGTTATGTTTGGAAAACATTCGATAAATGGCATAAACTGTATGGACTTCGATGACATTGTTTCAACAAGATGGCGCAACCTGCCGCACTGCGGGCGAAACAATGCAGTTATTGAAGACAAAGTTTCATGGTCGTGTTATCTCGCGCGGCGGCGATGTGAATTGGTCACCAAGTCGTGCGATTTGACGCCATTGGACTTCTTTCCTTGGGCTTTTCGAAAGGAAAAGTGTATGCCAATGATCCACAGACCATTCCAAAGTCCAAGGAAGCAATTGGACGCACCTTATTGAAATTAATCCGCAATTATGCGAGAATGTTATTGAAAATTTCTTCAATACTGAACGTTTGCAAACCGCGAAGAGCCGGCCATTTATCGGATATTAGGTTTCACACATAACCTCCATGTTTGTACCTTATATTAAGGGGTTAGGCCACAGCAACGGGTATAAAATCATGTGCGAATTTAACAATTTTTTTTCGTATGAAAAAGTGAATCACTCATAAAAATAATTACACATCTATTCAGTATGAATATCAAGCTGCTAGAAAGTATATATATTTAGCATCTACAATTTTTTACCTAGAACAAAAAACAAAAATTCTCCTCAATCTACATTAGACTACCTAGAGAAGTACGTACGGAATTTAAAAAATTTTGTTTTATTCAAAAGTTGTAGGTATTTTAATAGAGTTGTAGGTATTTGAATGAATTTTCAGTGAAAAATTTCGTACAAAACTGCTCATAAAATGAAAAGTTTTCGATTAATCAGAAATTCCGTACGTACTTCTCCGCGAAATGCAATTAGAAACATAATTTTTAAATTTGAAGTAAATCGAGTGAAAATTTTTGAAGTTATTTGTCACGCCAAATGGAAAAAAGCTGTTTTGAGAAAAACGCGTTTAAAGTTTTAGGTACTATATGGCCGTGATAGAGGTGGGCTACGTTATACGCTCAAAGTCGGTGAAAAAAAACCTTTCTTGCTATAAATCGAATAGTTACTTATTCTTATGATAATAAAGCACCGTGTTAGCGACAAAAAAAATCGATTTTTTGAAAATTCTACTGTGACCTTACCCCTTAAAATAAAAATATCCGCACTTTTTAAATCAATAATATGTTTTATTAATACATTAAAATGTGAGGTTATTTTGAGACACACTATACAGTCAGTCTGAGTCCTACTGTGTTGTTATTCGTCCATTCGCCGCTCGGTTCACCCTATTATCGTGAACGTTTGCAAACACGGTCAAGGTGGCCATTTATCGGATATTGTGTTCCACACATAACCTCCGTGTTTGCACCTTATATCAAAATGAAAGTATGCGTACTTTAAAAATAAATAATACGTTTTATTAATAAATTTAAATGTTAGGTCATTTTGAGACACCCTGTAGTTCAACCGCCGCCTGTGCGACCTTCTTTCGCTGACTATGTGTACGACAGCAAGAGAGATGGCGGTACTAGCGCCACCGGACAGCGACTGAGACGCACAGAACACTTTTCCGTCTCGGATTTATACAAAATGACTCATCCGCTAATCAACAATCTTACCAACACACATTGCCATGTGCACCTTTAAACACAAGTTGCTTTTAGACTTTTTTTTCTAACATTGCCAGTTATCCATTTTGTTCGCGTGAAAGTTCTACTTTAAAGTAACGGACGATTATTATCAGACACAATTAGTCGAATTTTTGTGGCTTCTTTCAATTGCGAAATTGACGGGACTACGTGGCAATGGGGCATTGTTCGAGCCCCGACGTCAGCCGTAATGGAAAATTCCCAGCTATTGACGTAGCAAAACCCACGACTGTTTTTCATCTGGCCACACGCAGCTAATTTTTCTTTCAGGCTCCGATAAAGAAAAAGTAATTGAAAAATTGACGTACGCGTGAGAAAAAAAATGTATCGGTCCAGCGGGTGGCAGCATTCTTCGTTTTTACACTTTCGACTATTCTTTCACTGTTATTGTTATTTTGGGATGTAAAAATGTGCAATAATGATAATCAAAGCAACGGCGAAATCGCAGAAATGCTTTGAGCAACAGATGGCGCGGTGTCGAAAAGAGTCAAGCTGAGAGAACGCGTGCAAGAATGTCTTGCGCGTAGGACCGTTAAACTTTGACAAAACCGCCACGTCGCTGATTCGAGAAGTAATTCGCGTTTAAAGAAGACAACGATCTTGAACAAATTTTTCATACATGTGCCATTTTTCTTTTTCGAACATTCATCAACACCGGTTGGCCACCCAAAAAGTGGCCAAATTGTCAATAATCTACAACGTTGACTATTTTGTTTTTCATTTTGCAGTAAATAGGATGAAAATCCAAGAGATGTTCTTTTCTCGGAATCATTGGGCGTCTTTGAGTGAGAAAGTTGCGTGCTTGCCGCGTCAATCGATCATAGCGAGTAGAAAATGAAATTGCTAATAATATATCAGTGTGCATACTTACACAGGGAGACGATCAATCAACGATGATTGCATAATAATCATTGATTGATTACGAACGATAAAGAAACGAGTTAAAGTCGTGTTGTACATTGCGGATGATAAGGACTTGCCGATAATAAAGCTTCGATAGGATTGGAGCCACGCGCGCGCGCTTGTCGCGTCCGCACACTGAACCGAGATCTTATCAGCTCGACGAATATAACTCGGACGTAATTCTTTATACATATGTACGCTGTTTACCGAGCTCGAGTGCGAGAGAGTATTTAGCGAAAAAGATGGAACGTTTTATCTTTTCGGAAAATAACAAAAATGCGTCTCTAGCGGTAGTAGGGTGAACAGAGCAGTGAATGGACAAATAACGACACTGTAGGACTCGGATGGACCGTATAGGGCGTCTCAAAATGACCTGACACTTTTATTTATTAATAAAACGTATTATTTATTTGAAGAGTACGAATATTTTTATTTTCATGTAAGGTACAAACATGGAGGTTAGGGGGCGTACACAAATTACGTAACGCAAAATTTCCCAATTTTTCCCAATTGTTGAAGTTATTTGTCACGCCAATTTGAAAAAAGCTGTTTCGAGAAAAACGTGTTTAAAGTTTTCGGTACTCTATAGCCGCGTCAGAGGTGGGCTTACGTTATACGCTCAAAGTCGGTCAAAAAAAAATGCTTGCTATAAACCGAATGGTAACTTATTCTTATCATAAAGCACCGTTTTAATGACTAGGTAATTCAAACTAAGAACTAGGTTTTAAGGGCATGTAGAAGGTCAACATAACCTCACAAATTTTTCAACCCTATTTTCTCATAGATAGTTGAATTTTTTTAGGAAAAACAAAGCAGTAGGCTCTGGAGAATTCTCTCACGCAGAGCTTGATGATTTCCTTTTGCCCTGAATGTTATTCACCTCTGAGAAATCTCTGTTCGAAAATTTCAGCTATCTCTCTCCCACTCATATGTCACGCGGTACATCTTTTACTTCGCCTTAACGACACCGGTGCAATTGGTTTTACTAAATTATGACGAATCAAGTTTTTATCGATAATTCGTACTCTTTACTTATTTTAAATGAAGGGTGTCTCAAAATCACCTGACATTTTAAATTGCGCGCCATTTTTTTGCGGCGAACATAGAGTACTAATCTTTGACAACTGGCATCAGGAAGTATTGAGGTTTAGTTATGGACAGCCCCCTGACACTATACGATGAACGAAAACGCGTTTTGTCCCGGCTTTTTAGTTCGTGAAATCACCACTGTCTAGCGTTGGCTGTTGTGTGACAGCCTTCGGCTCTAGATGCTCCGATCAGCTGAACGATTCGATACTTTCGTGGCTTTCGCCTGTTAGCGTTATGGCGACGTTATTTATTGTGTTCAAATTGAAAATCAGTAGAACGGAAAATCATTCCAAATATATCAATAGACTTTTATTCAGGTAAGATATTCGAAACACCGGCGCACTATACATATATATGTATGCCTGTCACACGACTACTAGCGCCACAGGGCGGCAAGGACATTTTGCGAACAGCATTTATCTACCAGTGTCAGGGGGTTAGTCATGGAGAATTACACGATGGAGCAACGCTTAGAAATTGTTATTTGCTGCATTGTTACTGCATAGTTACTGCAGACGAAGTTTCCTGGTCGCGTTATCTCGCACCGCGACGATATGAATTGGCCACCAAGATCGTGCGATTTGACGCTATTTGACTTCTTTCTTTGAGATTTTTTGAAAGGAAAGGTGCACGCCGATGATCCACAGGCCATTTCGGAGCTCAATGAAGCAATTGGATGCACCATTAATGAAATTAGTCCGCAATTATGCCGAAATGTTATTGAAAATTTCGTCAAAAGCCATTTATCGGATATTGTGTTTCACACATAACCTCCATATTTGTATCTTACATCGAAATAAAAATATCCGTATTTGTAAAACAAATAATACATTTTATTAATAAATAAAAATGTCAGGTCATTTTGAAATACACTATATAAATCGGCTTTCGTCCGTTAACTCGGTCGGCTTGCCCTATACGATAATATTGTTGTATCATTTTTTAGGTTGCGCGAGTTTTTCGAGGATATTTGTTATCGTAACGTAAATGCGCGGGCTTGCGCAACGAATATTGCACAAATTTCGAGGTTATTCATTCGTCCGCTTATCTCTGAACCGTTGAAAATAAATCGGGCCCGTTTATGTTTCGTAACTTTTATCGTACTTGCTCCCTCGCGAGATATTTTGCAGTACCACTCGTTTCTTTTTTTCGTTTTCGAAAGAAATAACGGATCGCGGTTTATTTCGTTGGAACGTGAAAAGTTTCATTAAAGTTCCATCAAGTTTATATTTTCTCGATCGATAATCAGTTAAAATTGATTTTTTCAAATCGGGTTAAAGAAATTCGCGGCTTTCGGATTAATTCAACATTCCAATGAAGTTGGAAAAAAATAACTTTCGTTCGCGATATAGACGTCATACTCGTGCGCGATAAAACGCACGACGGATCATCAGGTTTGAATTAACAAGGCCACCAGTATGCCGCAGAAATAACTGGCAGATAATTTTTTTTTCGCCCCGATTGATTATTACGAGCAAACATATTATGTAAATTTTTTTACGCAATTGACATATAAACGCTTCGTTCGTTCGTTTAATGAAAAAAAAATTCTCCACGCGCATTTATTCCCCGAGCGATTGTAGCTCGTACTCCCGACCTTTAAAGGGGGAGATACCTTCAGACGAGGAAAAAATTGCCGATTATCGTGATCTTTTTTCGAGGAAATATTTCTTCGCGATTTTTTAGACTTAGGGTATGTTTTATTACTACTTTTGGCTGTTACAAGGTATTTTATTAAGTTATTGATCTTTAAAAATGGCGGAGGTATGGCACGGTTTTTCTAAACTGGTTGCGGCGGATGTTGCCAGATGGCGTGACACGTAGTGTCGGCGGGATTCATCCGAAAGAAAACCAACGGAGATTTTTCTTTCATTAACACTCATACGCAGAATGTGAACCAATAAAAAGTGAGAAATGTTGAAAATCGATGAAATAGTAAGCTTTGAAACAAAAAGATTAAACTTTCCGAAAAAAATGGCTACATTCTGCAATAAAAAATACTTTATACGCAAATGTTAAATACATTTAGGCTCATGATTTAGACAATGAGGTAAAACTGACTTATAAAGGGTGTCTCAAAATGACCTGACATTTTAAATTGCGCGCCATCTTTGTGTGGCGAACATAGAGTACTAATCTTTGAAGACTAGCATCAGGAAGTATTGAGGTTGAGTCATGGAGAATCGAGCAATGCATAGAAATTGTTATTTGCTGCATTGTTACTGCATAGTTATTGCAGACGAAGTTTCGTGGTCGTGTTATGGCGAGATGTAAATTAGCGACGAAGATCGTGCGATTTGACGCCATTGGACGTCTTTCTTTTGGATTTTCCGAAAGGAAAAGTGTATGCCAATGATCCACAGACCATTCCGAAGCTCAAGGAAGCAATCGGGCGCACCATTAAGGTTGTTATGGGGTTCGACCGTCGGCGATGAAGTACGAGGGGAGCGCCCTATGCTTATGCACGGAGCCGATTGACTGTTACCAACTGTCAGCCTTCTAATAATCGTTATATTAAACGTGCGTTTTCGAACTATTTTTTTACATCTATTTGAAAAAATATGCATTTTTTAACAGTTGATGATTACATTAAGTATTTTTTTTATTGGTTTTTTCCTTAGGTGCAACGCTTTTCGCGTTTGTTACCTATTCTTTTCCCCTCAAACTGTGCCCGTTCTTTCCTCTACTGTTTTACTCTCCTTTTTTCTCCATCTTTCTCACTGTTCCCCTCTTGCGGCCGCAGCCGACTTCCCCCTCTGTATTATATTCATCATGACATTTCTTCCGTCATGGGTATGGGAAACTGCGGAAAACCTACACCAAATACAGCCGGTCATCGAGTTCGCCCCCCCCCCCCCCCCCCCCAGTCGTGGAACTAGTCTTATTTCGCCGCGAAATGCCGAAGAAAAACATTTCACGACGAAATGTACGCGACTGGGTTTCGAACCCGGGACCTCCCGGTCCGCTGGTTTAGTGGCGAGCGCGCTAACCACTAGACCATCGCACCGGTCTTGATTACATTAAGTATTTTCATTACTTTGTATAGTTATTTTCTATAACTTTTTCTCGCTCAATTAGCGCGAAACTAATTGGCAACGTCGTAAACCGTGGTATATCATACCACTGGCATTACCCCAGGTTGACAGAAGTGTCGCGAAGTTAGAGACATATGCGCCCCGTTCCTAACCTCAATATCGGCCCAAGGAGCTGTCGAAAATTAATATCAGTCCGAGTAAAAAAATTCCGCTGGAAAAGAAAAGTGTGTACTAAAGCTGTCTGTAATCTCGAAGAAATCAAAAACGTTAATAACTTTCCCATATTCTAAAAAAAAAATTATGTATGAAAAAAACCGCTTTATTTCATCTTTGCCTAGAAATGTCTAGAAATGTTTAAATTCTGAACATAGTTATCAAATTAATATTAAGTAATTATTACTAATTAAGAGAATAAGTACCAATAATATTCGTTGTTAATTATCCTGACAGAGTAGTTTGAGGTTCCCGGGCATAATTACCGAATACCGATAAGATAGGTAGCATTTGTGCCGTCTACGACGTTGCCATGATGGCACAGTCTAATATTTTGTACTGTGAATCCTCATTTTCACGGTACCAAGGGTTAGTCCGATAATTAGTCGAACCGTACCTATTTTTTTTCAGCTCCTCGGTAACATTCACTTAGCAGATATTAATAATGTACTGAAAAATTATCGGGAGTTTTCCATAAGCGTAATGTAATTAGCCCACGAAATACGTCGAGTTGCCGACTTTTTTCTGAATAACGGTACTTTGGGTCGTGTTCAAACTGTACAGGATGATCAGCAAAGAGGTTATATAGGACAATAAAAAATTTCAGCTCGATGGTCACATATTGACTTAATCCCATAACAAACTTAATGAAATTAGTCCGCAATTATGCCAAAATGTTATTGAAAACGTCGTCAAAAGAGGGAACGTTTGCAAACAGGGACAAGGCGGCTGTTTATCGGATATTGTGTACCACACATAACCTCCATGGTTGTACCGTATATTAAAATAAAAAGATTCGTACTTTTCAAATAAATAATATGGTTTATTAATAAATTTAAATGTCAGGTCATTTTGAGACACCCTGTACCAAATTTCATCAGAATCGGTCGATTAGTTTTTAATTACACGTCACGCCAGTTTTGAAAATGCAGTTTCAAAGACCGAGTCATACTGCCGCCATTTTTAAAGATTAATAAAAAAAATGCCATGCCAAAAGTAGTAATGAAACTAAGACTCAAAAATAGTGAAAAAAATCTTTCTTTAAAACAAAAAATCATGAAACCAGCTAGTTTTTTCCTTGCCTAAAGGAACCTCCGACCTTTAATCGTTGAGATTTCATATGACAAGGGTGGAAAAATAGTCGAACACGTTCGTTGGAATTCGAATGAGGAAAACCCGTCCACGGCGCATAGCGACGATGCGGCTTACATTAGATTGCCTCCCCCGTTCGACTACTCTAATACCCAATAAACTACGGGCCCCTTATCCTAGAAATATGCGCTTTCTCGAGCCGAAAATAATATTTCGGGGGGAACCATGAAAAGAAGGGTAACCGGTTCTGGCTTAGGAAAATTACACCCGTGTGGACGTTTTTTGCCTCGACCCTACAATATCAACTCTTATAAATTAGCTTCCCGAGACACTCGATCGAGTCGTACGGCTAATAATAATAATATTCATTTATCCAATGCAACCTGACGAAGTGTGTTGTCCGGAGCAGTAAATTCTTATTAAAATATACTAATATTAATAGTAATGTGTTGCCCGGAGCAATAAAATCGAATAATAATTATGACAATAATATTACAAAATTAATTTTGTTGCATACTACAATAAAAAAAAATTAAATATGAGAAAGACAGTAAATGTTACGATGCAAAAATTAAATTTTCGTCTTGATAATTATATTTAGCATTTTCTTGACCGAATTTTTTTTTTTGAGTACTTTCTTTTTAACGAGTTACACTTAAAACGTGGCCGAAAAAAAGAGGAATTTGCGTGATTTTTTTCTGAGAAAACGTGGCCAGGTTTTTGAATATTTTTTTGTTTTTCATTTGAGAGTACAGTTTTAAGAATCTATTACAATTTTTGTATTGAAAAATGTTGATAAATGTGGTAAATGAAATGGTCTGTGCTGAGTGCTGTTTGAAAAACATCTTTCGCGGTGATCACAGCTGCTCGATAACAAATCCGAAATAAAAAAATCAAGGGCATCTAATTTTTGCACCTAATTATTTAATGCTTTGACGAAGGGTGTAATAAAATATTGATGTTTGAAAAAAATGGCCGCAGTTCAAAGTGAAAGAATCGATTTTTGTTGAAAATAACGATCTATTTTCGTTGAAAACAAAAACTATGCATGGAAAAAATAAAAATTTCTTCGTTCAAGCACTGCTTCTTGATGTAAAAAAGAAGGTTGTAAAATTTGGAGTTGATCGGTGCAGTGATTTTTTAAATATTGTGGTCACCGATCTTGAAAAAGTAATTTTAATATATATTTTTATTAAGAATAATATATATAAGAATATTTATTAAGAATAATAATATATATATTTTTATAAAGAATAATTTTGATATGTTATATTTTCAAAATCCCATGAAAAACAAAATTCGATATTTCCAAAAAAATGTATAACATAATAATACTAATATAATTTGTTTTCCGGAGCAATAAAATCGTACACTAATAATGTGTTTTTCGGAGCAATACAATCGAGTAATAATAATAATATTACAAAATTCATTTCGATGTACACTGCTTTTTGATATGTAAAGAAAGCTTGTATAATTTGGAGTTGATCGGTGCAGAGAGTTTTTAAATGTCGTGGTCACCGATCTTGAAAAAGTCATTTTGACAAAAACACGTGCAAAGTTCGCCGGTTCGCGAAATCTACCTATAAATGACAAGAACACTTCCTCCATTTTGAACGGATCCAGATGACATTTTCGGGGCCGGGTTGAAATTCCGAACTTTGAATGGTCAGAATGCTCAAAACTCCGAAAGAATTTTACACGAAAGACGAAAACTTCGAAAATCTTAACACCGTCAAAATAATTGGGCTATGGAAGTTTGAAAAGTATCAAAATTTTCAATAAATCGACGAATTATTTCAAGAATTTGTTTTTATTGAGAAGTTGTATTGCGTCAATTTTGAAATTTGTCTAGACAATGTTATACGTTCTACATCATTTACAGTCAACTGTGTAGACTTTCGCTGGCATGATCTTGACATGAAGGCCGAGGTGAAATTCCGAACTTTGAATGCGCCGACGGTTTAAAATCCCTAATTTTAATTTTCCGAAATTACAAGGTTCGTCAAGATTATGCCAGCGAAAGTCTACACAGTTGACTGTAAATGATGTAGAACGTATAACATTGTCTAGACAAATTTCAAAATTGACGTAAAATCATTTATTAATAAAAATAAATTGTTGAAATGATTCGTCGATTTATTGAAAATTTTGAAACTTTTAAAACTCCCATAGCCGAATTATTTTGACGGTGTTCAGATTTTCGGAGTTTTGGTCTATCGTGTAAAATTCTTTCGGAGTTTTGATCTTTCGGGTAGTATATTTTAGGAGTTTTGAGCGTTCTGATCATTCAAAGCTCGGAATTTCAACCCGGCTCCACATTTTCAGAGACTATTTTTGAAATGTTATATTTTGAAAACCCTACGTAATCCAAAAAAAATTGTCCTCATCGTCATTGGCACATCTGCGCCTTCGCGTAATTGTTGAAAAATCCCTAAATTGCCCCAAATTGCCCAAAACGGACTTCAACATAAAACATTGCCTGACTGGTGAAGTTAAATTTTCTATCTCATGGATCAATTGTCCACGAGAGATATAAAGATAAGAAACCTCGACGTCGCGAGGCGTAGAGTTCGTTGAACCTATTGAACGAAACATTTTCTTGCAATTATGAATTACCCAATTTCGAGGCCCGATTCATTTACGAGCCAAAATGAGTCACATTATCGCGCGACGGAAATAAAACTATAGGCAGTAGCTATCTATGCAAATGTAATCTGTCAACGAAATCGTGGGATGAAATTTCGAGCTACCGTTTTTTTATATCTTTGATATCACGACACCATCGATCGTTCGATAATGAAAATAAGCATTAAAAAAATAGCCTCAAAAAAGTTTCAAAAAAGAGTCTTCTGAAATTTACACTGGATAGTTTATCTCTTTGAGCGAAGGAATTTTTTTTTTAATCAGCCTGTACTTTAATCTCCTTGCTCAATTCTGCATTAAGTTTCTTGCCTGAAACCCTACAGATTTATCGGTTTATTTACTTATCGGTTTATTTACTACGCGAGGAGTCCGTGAAAATAGTAGGCGCGATTAAAAATTCGGTGTCAACTCTATTTTTAACGAAGTAAAACACAAACAGGGGATATTTCACAAAAATACAGGGTATTCTGTTTTTAATGGATAATCCTACAAATGTCGATAGGTCAGATCATGTCCTACTATATTCTGGAATTTCAGTTTAATAAAAGTCCCACGGTTTTCGAGATAAAAATTATCTGATTTCGGTTTTTCGCATGGCATTTCTACAAATGATCACTTTTTTTACCCGGTTAAAAAAAATACTCCTGGTTATTTGTTTTATTTTAAAAAAGTCTTTTTTTTAACCTTAAATGTTGAGGAAAGTTTGTGAAAAAAGATTTTGTGCAGAACTTTCATACAAACCAATTCGAACGTCTGACTTTGATAGCCTGCGGTGTAGAAAAATGTACTACGCATATCGTGCCAATTACTTTAAGGGGTAACGCCACTCTAGAGTCAGCAAAAAAGCCTAAATTTGATCATTTTTTATTAGAATATCGAAAAAGGGATCGGGCTTTCTTTTTTCACGGTTTATTAAACATATATTTAAGAATGGTTACAAAAAAATGTATTGCTTTTTTGATAAAAAAAAATGGCAGCGACAAAGCCAGTGTTCAAGAACGCCTTTTTTTCGATACCTCCACGGGCGGACGTGGAACTCCGAAAGCATGAGAGCTAAAACAAAAAAAAAATATTTTTTTCTTAATCTATATGGCATTGGCCAGAAAAGTACATAGGGTTTTTTTTAATCAATTTTTCCGATAATGACACAGGTTTTTTAAAAATTTCATTTTTCCGGCCAAAAAATTTGCAGTAATTTGTTTATAAAAAAAGTTTACATTCAATAAAAAAAAACGGCTATGTACTTCTTTAGATAATGTGATTGTGAAACTACAGTGAAAATTTCAAAGCAATATATCGTGCGGTTTTAGAGCAGCGTTTCCGCCCAGTTTGAAAAAAGTGATTTCAAGAAAAACGCGTTTAAAGTTTAACAAGTACTTAAACCTTTGAAAAATTCCATCCTGGAGTGGCGTTATCCCTTTAAAAGTTGCTTAGTTATCGCCGATTCATATCATTTGTAGAAATGGCATGCGAAAAATCAAGAGCAGATGATTTTTTTTTTTAAATAACGTAAATCTCAAAATTTCGAAAACTGTGGGATTTTTACGAAACTGGAATTCTTGGACAGATCTGGAACAGATATTTAATGTTTTCCAAAGTCCTCTTCGAAAAAACCACAGCGTATTTCTGTAACGAGTAGTATTTGCGAGAAAAAATTAGGCAATCCGAAAAAACCATCGAAATTCCATTTTGAGGGCAGCAGAACGAAGATAATTAAATTGCGAATAGAAAACACTGCTGAAAAACTTTTTTTGTGTATCCCCTCATCGAGAAAAACATTATCAAAGATGCATTTTCCGCGAGGCCGCCACTGTGACGAGCCGAAAAAGGTGGTTTTTCCGATTTTTTTTGTGTACTAGAATATTTATTTAGGATTTGGAGAAAAAGTTATTTTATTGAGCATACATTGAACTTATTTCGTGTAAATTTTTTTATGAAAAATACAAAAAAATTACAACATTATTCAGGTATATGAAATATACCTGAATATTTCGCCTCTGTATAAAAAATGTGGTCCAACGGCAGGATCGATAACTTGACAACGGATGATCTGAAAATTTAAAATAAAAAAGTTTTTTATACAAATGTACTTTTCGTTGTAGGTAGTCGTTTTTCGAAAGAACAAATATTTCATAAAATAGCAGGTGTTTAAAAAAAAAGTGTAATTTTAGCGAAATTTTTACTTCCATTCAGGGGCTTTAACGATACTAAATTAAAATAAATGGCTACGTACAAAGATAACTACAGTAATTAAAGTCACTACAGTAAGTTTTGACTAAGTTTTTAGTAAGTTTTTAGTACGTTTTTAGCAAGTTTTTAGTAAGTTTTGAAAGTTTTGGTCATCTTTGCGCTACCTGCTCTCACTAAATCGTCTGTGACTTGTTCTATTTTTAATATTTTAGCTTGAACATTTTTTTCACATATTCTTGAATATGTACACTTTGAGAAAACGCAACGAAAAAAAATCAATTTTTTGACCCGTCACATTAGCGTTCAGCCTTAAAATTGAGAAATCGAATTTAATTCTATTGAAAAAAAAATATATATAAGAATTTTTCGTATTCGGAATTAAATTATCTTCGTTTTACGGTCCTCGAAATGGATTTTTGATTTTTTTTTCCCCCCGAATGCTCAATTTTTTTCCAGCAAATACTACTAGACAGAAAAATACGCTTAATTTTTTTCCGACCACTCGAAAAACCAACGAAATTTTTTTTTTCTGGAAAATGAAATAATCGTATTGAATAACAATTAGAAAAAAATAAATAATTCAAACGATTTTTGATATTGAGATTTTTTGAATATCTATACATCGCCACATTGGAAAACTAATTTGAAAATCGTGTGAAGAACGCGACACAGGGAAAGCGGTAGAGAGCTCGATTTTGTGAGGAGTAGGGGAACTATATAAAAGCGAGATTTCGCCGCTCTCTAGTCAGTACGAAGCATTGGTCCAACCTCGCTGTTTTCCAAGCTCGTGGAAGATATACACGTATATATTTATACCGATGTATATACAAAAAGACAGACGTGAATAATTTCCGCTCGAAGATAAACGCTTTCGTGAGATTTTTACTCGCTCGAGCAAGGGGGAATGATACGAAGCGAGAATAAAGATTGAAGAGTAAAGGAACGCGAGAATTATCGTCCGTCCACTCGGGGCGAGCGCGCGTACCGCGAGAAAAAAAAGCGCGCATAAAATCGGAATTCGCAAAGTAGTAGCGTGCAGGACAGGCGAGCGAGAACGTTTATCCTTCTCTCCTTTCATTCCGCGAGCCACCCGCGAGCGAACGAGAGCCTGACGAGAAAATTTATTGGAAGACCGCAAATATGAGTTGCAGAATTTTAATAAAAGTGTGCGAGACGGGAATCTTCCAACGATCCGTCATCGCCCGACAACCGCAATGGCTCGTGCTGGGCAGATGTATCAGGTCTGTTTACTTTGCGATTTTTTTGTTTTGTTTTTGTTCCTCATCTATTTCGAGGCGTTAGAGAAAATGACGAAATTGCAAATTCGCAAGTCGACGAAAATCGAGACAGTTGTAACTTTTTGACGAATCATTCGTCTGATAAAGTGTGATTGATTTGAATCACAGGAATTTTTTAATTCGAAGAGTATTGGGACGATTGTGAGGCGTGGAAAGTTTTATCGAGGGTTCATCGATACGAATTGTGTTCACTTTTGATGCTCAAGCCTGCGAGCAATCAGTCTCGGAGATTCAAGGACATTCTTCTTCCACTTTAATCGCCGAATATTCTCTCCACGAAATATGCAAAGAAGATGAAAGAAAAAAAATCCGCGAATTTGAGAGACGCTACGACCCACATTTTCGATTCGCTTTCACAGCCTCGAACGGAGCTTCAACGGTCAATCATTATATGTTTAATGCCATTCACCATCGCGTAAACTATCTTCGCGCGGCGATTCACCTTTGGACTGCGCGGCATAATGAATTCATCCTTTGTATCGTCTTTATGCGTGCTTTCTTTTTAATCGGACAATTGCACGGAAATAGACACACTCCAAAACGTTCTTCCAATTATAAATACGAGCGTAAATTCCGATGTATAACGATGACAAAATAATTGAATTTCTTGAATTGAAAATAAATTGCATTTTATTTCAATTTTTAAATATTTTTATTTGGGGTTCAATTATTTTCGAATATTTGCATTTCGAATTGAATTTTTGAATATTTTTATTTGAATTTCAATTATTTTCAAATATTTTCATTTGTATTTCAATTTTGGAATATTTTTATTTGAATTTCAATTATTTTCAAATATTTTCATTTGTATTTCAATTTTTGAATATTTTTATTTGAATTTCAATTATTTTCAAATATTTTCATTTGTATTTCAATTTTTGAATATTTTTATCTGGACTTCAATTCTTTTCAAATATTTTCATTAGTCTTTCAATTTTTTTTAATATTCTATTTTTCGTATGAAGAATTCACTTGAATGGAAAAAAATTGATGTAACATTATATTTTTGTATTATGTTACCATTTTCAAGTTTTTTCAATTATGAATATGCGGAAAATTTTTTATGTTTGCTAACTCTGCATAGAGAACCATGGTCGTGGTTGGAAATAGTTGATTTTACGTACTAAAAACATCGTAGATTAAAAAGAAATCAATTTTCTGTTCATTTTTAAGTATTTCTATTTGTATTTCAATTTATTAAATATTTTCTCAATTTTTCTAGTTAAAAATTCTTGAATAAAATAAAAATTTTATATACGATACTTTTGTATCATATTACCATTTTCGAGATTTTTCAATTATGAATATGAGAAAAATGTCTATGTTCGCTAACTGCGAATGGAGAACAATGTTAGAGGGTGAAAATAATTTAATCATCTAAACCTAAAAAAAGGTAGATTAAAAAAGTTCAATTGCATTTCAATTTTAAAGCATTATTATTGGTATTTAATTTTTTTTGGATATTTTATTCATTTTTCGAATTAAAAACTCACTCAAATAAAACCAGAAATCTATGTGACATATTTTTGTATTTCATTTCCATTTTCAAGTTTTTTCAATTATTCATATAAGGAAAAATTCCCAAGTTTACTAACTACGCCTAGAGAACAATGTTCGTGGGTAAAAATAATTGAATTCACTGGACTAAAAAAAAGAGTAGATTTAAAAAAATTCAATTGTATTTCAAATGTGAAGTATTATTATTTGTATTTCAATTTCTAAAAATGTTTTATTTAATTTTCAGCTTAAAAATTCACTTCAACAAAATTGAAATTCTATTTAATAAAATTAGAATTCTACATGTCATTTTTCTATTATATTTCAATTTCCAAGTTCAATTACAAATACGCGCAAAGAATCCAATATGCACTGACTGCACAGACACAATCACGTTCGCGGATGAAAATAATTGAATTTCCAAAATTAAATTGAAACTTCAATTTCCATTATACATACATATTTTATTATTAATTAAGGCGAGAGTTACGAATATTCGCACATTTTTCGGCGCCTCAAATAATCAAGAATCTTTGTAGAGATTTCTTTTTCAATTCGTTCTCCAAGAACGTGGCGAGTAACACAAATCGCAGCCGCTCATTAAGGCCTAAAGCCACAGTAACGGGTATAAAATCAGGTGCGAATTTAACAATTTTTTCCGCATGAAAAAGTGATTCACTCATAAAATTAACTACACATCTATTTAGTACGAATATCAAGCTGTTAGAAAAAAAATATATATATATATATTCGATGAACAAAATGGCCGCCTACCAATATTTTCTTTTATCTTTTTTTTTTAGACGCTCCGAAGCGTGACATTAAGCATCCACAATTTTTTACCTAGAACAAAAAACAAAAATTCTCGTCAATTTACATTAGAATACCCAGAGAAGTACGTACGGAATTTAAAAAATATTGTTTTATTCAAAAGTTGTAGGTATTTGAACTTAATAAATGAATTTTCAGTAAAAAATTCCGTTATAACTGCTCATAAGCTGCTCATAAAATGAATAGTTTTCGATTAATCAGAAATTCCGTACGTACTTCTCTGCGAAATGAGATTAGGAACATAACTTTTAAATTTGAAGTAAATCGAGTGAAAATTGTTGAAGTTATTTGTCACGCCAATTGGAAAAAGGTGTTTCGAGAAGTTGCGAGTAGTCGGCCATTTTGTACATCGAAAAAAAAAAATGCTAACAGCTTGATATTCATACTAAATAGATGTGTAATTAATTTTATGAGTGGATCACTTTTTCATACGAAAAAAGTTGTTAAATTCGTACATGATTTTTACCCGTTAGGCCTAAGGCCTTAATTTGAGTCTCAACGGACAACCGACTGAACCTGAGAAAGCATAATGGAATAAGCCAATTCGAAAATGGAGTTTCCCTCGTTCGGTTGCTCCAACGAGGCCTAGAACGATCAATCAGCGTATTTTGCCGAACGTGATAATGTATCGATTTAATTTCTCCCATGCACTCGCAATTGCCCACGCGTAGTCTGAAAAACCGCCTCGTTTTTCAATAATCAGCGTAAGAGCAGGGAAAAACACAATGCGCGTTCCCACGGGCGAATATGGGTCCGTCGTATCGATCATCGGGTCGCGCAACGTTTCAAGCGGAACATCCCATACAGTTGGTACTCTCCGTTTCCCGCCAATATATTCCACACTTTCGTCGCCTTTCTCTTCGAAACTTTTATCCTACAGCGCCAAACATGCTTTTGCCTCGTACTTATTTCTCCCCGTATTTCGAAACGGCGAAACATTTTTTTCCGCGTGTTTGGGAAGAGTACGAAAGAAAAGAAGAAAAAAACGAACGAAAGTCACACGTTTGAGACAAGTAACCTATCCGGACGAGTTTGTGAGACGAGTGTCCCTCGGACACGTTCGATTACTTGTTTTGAAGAGAAACGCTTGTGAAATCGAGATAACGAACCCTCATCGCGACGTTTGTGTCGTGCCTCGCGTGTCGAATGACTCGTGAGCCTGCACCGCTTCAATGTCATCTCCTTTCGAGCATTCCTCTCGCTACTTTCCTTTTGGTCAAAGTTCAATGCGCATGGGATCTCTTTTCATCCCCGGAAATATTATTTTTGGCCATTTTCGCGAGGAAGGATCATTCGTTACTTCATCGATACGTGTGTCGAAAATGAGAACCGGAAAAATGTAAATACAGAGGCCAGATCCATTATTAGTCGGGCCGGTTGCGACGTTGATCCAGACTACGTGTTGAGGCAATTTATTTTTGAGGGTTAGGCTACTGCGACGACCCGAAAATCAGGGTTACTTGGAGAAAAATAATTTCGGAGCAATAAATAGGATAATTGAAATATCGTTTGGATATTTATTTGTACGTACATTAAGGGGGAATATACCGTTGTGAGGGCAAAATCAAGGGTCATTTTTCACAATTTATTCAAGAAAAACAAAACAATATTTTTTAATTCGGTTTTTTATACATGTCTTTAAGGGCGGGGTAAAGTATTAACATTTTTTTTTCATTTAAAAAATTTTTCATATTTCATCGGACTTGTCATATTTCAAGTCCGTGTGCACGATAACTCAAAATCTACTGGACCAATCGCTTTGAAATTTTGCACAGTACTTCTTCACATAATTCACCAGGTATTGTCGAGAGCTTTTTTTTTTTTTAATAATTACTAATTTTTCAACAACAAATTAGCCGATTTTTTTTAGCGAAAATCGGTTTTTTGGCTCCCAAGTGCTACGAAAAATCGAAAAATCGAAAAAAAACAAAATCCTCCCGTCATTACCTCGAGAAACATCTCCTTTAACAAATGCATTTTGATTTTTTTGTTTCAAATGATTCTGTTGCGAGTTATGGTGCACACCGCAAACCAAGTTTTTTTCGAGGCGCCTCCGGGGTTTAATTTTCACTCGCTCAATTTTGAATATTTTGCAATGCAAATTTAGGAGAATGTTGTTCAAATGTTACTTTATTACATGTAAATTTTTCAATAAACGAACACTATTCGTTACGCAAGAAAAAAATCTTAAAAACATGCCTTTTTTTCGCCGAATTAACTTTACCCCGCCGTTAAGTAAAAGAATTATTTTAAATTTATTTTGAAACAAAATGGCGGCGCAGTAATCGATGAAACAAAACTCCTTTTTTTCGTAGTCCTCTACGGTCGTATTCGCACAGGTCATGATATTCAAGCTAGAACAAAAAAAGAAAAATATTTTGAAAGTAGATATAAAAAACTATTCCAGTACGTAGGGGTTTTTCAAAATATTGATTTTTAAAAAAATGGCGTTATTATGAAGAAAAAAATCGTAAAAAAATCGGTCGAATATCGATCATAAAGTTTTTAAGTTTCACCTTATCGAAAAAATCCTACGTACTGGACTAGAAAATGTTGTCACGAAGCAACAGTTAAAATTTCAAGTCAATCGATTGAAAACTCGAGGCGTTACGCATACGCCCGTGTCTAAAAACATAGTTTCGAGAAAAACGCGTTTAAGGGGCTATACTAGTGTAAACACTGAAAATTTGTCTGATTTTCGGGAATTTTTTGTAAGAAAAGTACTCAATTAAATGTTTCGAAAAATTAAGAATCTATTTGGCTATATTTGACCTATATTACATAATTTTATGATAGAAAAATATCAAGATCCAAGCGACTTATGCGCTGCCTTCGGAGGCGCCAAAAAAAGTTCCTCCACTGCTGACATGATTCCGGCCGATTGAGTAGCTGAAACCGAAAAAGGAAAAAATGTCGTTACACTGGAAGGTATTTCCTGCACAATGACGTAGGATTTTCGAAAAATATCAAAATCTAACAAAATGGCGTAGTTATGAAAAAAAAGTCTGTTTTCTTGCCTATAAAATGGTCGTTTTTTTTCAATGCCAAATCGTCAATTTTCATCCAATCAAAAATATCCTACGTCATTGTAGAGTAAATATATTCAAGAGTACTCAGTTCAAATTTCAAGTCAATCGGATAATTGCTCTTTAAGTTACAATGTCCGCAAATTTGAAAAATCTAATTTCGAGAAAAACGCGTTTAAAGATTTTACTATCGATTAAATACTTACGAGCAGTTGCTCTTCAGGAGGCTGCCATTCGGAGAGTTCAGAGATACGGCCTTGAAATTTTTACAGGATATTCTTGAAAGTGTAAACTGTCGAAAAAGGCAAAAAGAATCGATTTTTTTAAAGTCACACTGGTATAGCCCCTTAATGTTTCAAGTACCGTAAATCATGGAGATTTCGTGTTTACCTTCAATCGGCGATGCCTGGACCATGCAATTGTCCTTCTAATTCAACATTTTTGGATAGTCAAGGGACCTTTTAGGCCAATAAAAGTTTAATTAAAAAATATTAATAATCAAAGAAATTACGAACAATCTCGTGGAGGACCTTTGAATGTGAGGGTGTACTTGATTTTGGCCACCCGGTTGATTAGAAACAAAAGAAAAACGAGTTTTTTTTCTTAAGGGGGAGATGCCTTTACGCGACGAAGAAAACGGCTGGTTTTTCATGTTTTTTTAAAGGACATATTTCTTCACCATTTTTGATACTTAGGGTATATTTAATTACTACTTTTGGCTGTTACGTGGTATTTTTTTATTAATGTTTAAAAATGGCGGAGGTATGGAATGGTTTTATGAACGGGTTGCAGATGATTTCGGACAGCGTGA